>JAJHSJ010000019.1:12610307-12740870 GCA_021015155.1 Magnolia officinalis
GAGGCCATAGGTCCACTATATGTTAGGCTCGATGTGGGTCATTCCTTGAGCGCAATGTTGGTTGTTTTAAATGTCCACATTGTTGAGGTCGATTGTCGATGCCGGTTATTGATATCGATTATGAGTATGTGACAGTATAGCATCATGATACATGCCCATACGCATCATCTGCATGCTTGTTATGAGATGTGGTTGATTATTGCATACGTCATTGAACATGTTGTTATGAGACTCCCTGATAGGCAGAGGTTATCTCACATGAGCGCATGGTATGCACAGGATTGATGCATAACTGGATTGTATGAATCATGCATCTTGCATTATGATTATTGTACGTCCTAGCGACATCAGGGTCGTAACTCCACATGCATATCGTGGGTGGCCAGATGAGACACCAGAAATGTTTGGTTCGAGCATCAGGCTGCATAGATGGCCCTGGGTGAAAATTCCTAAAACCCTCTTGGTACCAGAGGACGACGCCCCAACGTCGAAACCGAGTGGATACATGAGCGCCCGAGTGCCGAATACCAGGAGGCCGCGTCTCCACTGTGTCGTTGTCGGTTGAGGGGGTGTGGCTTTACCCGCCCGAGCATAGGGGGCATTGCTAGGCTGAATCTGACCAGCTCAAGGAATGGGTCCGCTATCGACGTGCCGAATAAGTATTGACAGACTATTGGCCAGGCGGATAGTGAGGTTTCTTACACTCACTTGGACTGTGCGGCTGGAGAGCGGCAATGTCATTTAGAGTGTACTAAATCCCGGTGATGATCCTAGAGATGAACTGTAATGCCCTGAAAATCAGGGGTCGAGCATAAACTCAACTCCCGAGTTCCAGAACATCACTTATGCAACAAAATGAATGATGATTGAATGTTGACTGTATTCGTGCATTGAACATGAGTGAGATTAAGCCAAAATAGCATATCATACTCCAGAGACAGTTAAATTTGCAAGCGGAAGACTATGATAGATAGATAAAATATATAAACTATGATGAGTCTCCAGAGTGTGATAACATTACCAGGTTAAATAATTACAAGTATAGTTCTAAAGTATACCAAATGTGAGGAAGTGTAATGTCTCCTATCCCAAGTACCATAGCCCCGTCAATACAATATCAGGTCTTCATTGACCTGCCAGAGAGATACAGATAGGAGAACTCCTCCTATCATCATAGAAGTAGTCCGGCTCTGCTTCACAAGCATCGCCATCACCTGAAACTCAACAAATCTGGTTGTGTGTACAACACCGTCCCGTAACGTGGGAGTGAGTGATCAACTCAGTGGAACAATAAAGCATAGGTTAACATGTTATCAATTCAGTCAAGCAGTAATGATAAAACAGTACAATCAAACAATTCTAACTACTCTTATTTAATGCAAGTATGAAATGACATGATGTATGCCCTTGCCAAACCACCCTCATGTGACATCATCTTACGTTCACGAATGCATCCATCCCTCAGTGTTCCACATCTACCAGGCACATGCAGTGCGATGATGAGCATGATTATCGAGTAATTATTAGTTCATTTCAAATAGCAGTATTGGGAAACTAAGGTACCTCCCTTGTATCATTCCCAAACATGATCCATTCTAGGGTCGTCAATCCTAGTTAATCTCATACGGTATTATGGTTCGAGAGGCATCGCGAAGGCATCGCAAAGGGCTCGTCACCCGTCAGCACGGATACAGATCTCACTGTATGCGGCTCAATTGCTGACCATCAGCTCGAGTATAGGTCTCACCGTACTCGGCTCAATCGCTGGCCGTCAGCTCGAATACAGGTCTCACCGTACTCGGCTCAACTCATACTCTACTTGCTGTGAAGGGCTCGTCGTCAATCACAGACCTTGGAGTATACTCGAAGACACTACAGAGGACTCGTCGCCCGTCAGCACGAGTACAGGTCTCACCGTACTCGGCTCTCGCCGTAAGTGTCGACAGCTCGAATACAGTGTCCCATACCACCGTATTCGGCTCATGAGTTTGGTTGCTTAATGGTCACTACAGGGAGGCACGTAGCCCCAGCATAGGCCGATAGCTCGACCACGGTGTCCCATACCACCATGCCCGGCTCATGAGTCTTAGCGGATCGAGGTACCATGGTTAAAAGAGATTTCACTGGTAAGTTTGGTACCCTAGGTTCAAGCAGTAGCGTCCAAACATGGTGAACATACATAAGACAAATCGGGTTACTTGACGAGCTCGGCTAGCTCGAGCGCACAACAAGTTGAACGACATGAAGTGTATAAGCACTTCGCGTGGCCAACCACTATCGTCAACCGAAGTACGACTCGGGTTCGTCGAACACATCGCACGTGGCAAATGAATCACAGTCACGAATGAAATTCTGGTACCGATTGTCTGGACTATAATCATAGCCTGTAAGACCTGTATCCTAGATCGTACAGTTCCGTAGGTTCCTGCGATCTTCCTTGACGAATTCCGACAACCTTCGACCCTTAACCGACAATTTCGCGCGACCCTGAGTCACACGCCATCAACCCGAGTCAACTCAACCCAAGACTAGTACCCTTGCAACTGTGCCGTCGCCGCGGTTCCGATGCCGCGACTCGTGTGCCGAGGCGATACTCTGGTCAAGAGATGTGAGCCAGCGTTCGGTGCGAGGAAAACGCCGCGCGTTGCAAACCCCAAGAGAATCTCTACAACATGTCACCTCAATCCATCAATCAATCCCATCAAGGGTCAAGTACAACACATCAATCAACCCATCACCCAACACATCACTCATCCCATCACTACCCATACCTCTCTTACACAACAACCCCTTAAGTCAACACACTCTCTCTCTCCACCCATCAAGTACACATCACCCATCACTCACACCCATCTCTCTCTCTCTCTCTCTCTCTCTCTCTCTCTCCCTCTCTCTCTCTCTCATTTCTTCATTTTTCAAGAAAGCTCCCAAGAGCAACCGTCCATGGTTTTTCTTAGGTGAGGAAGAAGTCATGTGTGACCCACTCCCTACCACCCAATCCCACCGTCCATGATCCATCTCAACCGTTAAAATTCATTCATTGGAGCTTTAACGTGCATTGGCGGAAGAAGGAAGCCAAGATTGAAAGGTGGGTGCTTCTGTCTTTCTCTCTCTCTTATTCTCTCTCTTTTATTGTTGATGGCCCACCCAATGATTTATATATTGTATCCATGCTGTCCATTTAGTGGACCACACCACAACCCACTAGTGGAGCCAACCTTGCTGTCCAAACTTGGATGAAGGAAAATACAAACACCAGTTAATCCAAACCTTGGTGGGCCGCCATGTGGACCCACCTTGTATTCAAGTATATCCATCACCGTCCATTTACTAGGACGGAGGGACCCACAGCAGATTGACGGTGTATGCAAACCGTCAGTCCAGCGTCCAGACCTTGGACGCTGGAGCTTCCTAAAATTAAAATAATATACATAAAAAAAAAGGGGAAAGAAAAGAAAGCTAAGATATAATATTATATATATATTCACACACGCTCACACACGTGTACGTGGTGGGCCTCATGTGGGACCCACTTGCTGGACTATGATTATATAATATTATATAAGATATATATCATATTATATAAATAGGTTATGGTGGGCCACTCCTACGTGGGACCCACCTTTAACATGCTATTTGCACCGTCCAGATCCATCTGGACGGTGAGTATGGGCGGGGTAGCATATAATATAATACTAATTATAATAATATTTTATATATAATATTATGGTGGCCCCACGTGGGACCCACCTTTTCTGTATATGTTTCATCCATTCGTGAATCCCATCCATGTGGCCACCATCCCTTGGCAGATGATCCAAACCGTCCATTTGAGGACGTCAGCAAGCCGGGCCTGATCATAAGGGTCTGTTATATACACACCGTCCATCGGCTTTAAACCCCAACCGTCCATTCATGTGGGGTTGCTGTGGTGCACGTGTGGCATTCACTTGCCATGTGTATGCGGGACCCACCTTGATAATTATTTTTGGTCTGCACCGTCCAGATGTGCTGGACGGTGGACCACCTTGCATGTATGTATTCCACCCACACCGTCCAGTTTCTGGACGGTGGAAAATCCCCCACTCTAATGTAATGTTTTATCCCAGCCGTCCATCATCTAGACGGTGGGATACTACCGTAATGTAATTGTTGTCCTAGCCGCCCACCATCTGGACGGTGGATGTGGGGCCGACCGTGATATAGGGTTGTATCCTGGCCGTCCACCTCGAGCTACGTGGAGTGACGTCAGCAAGTGTGGGACCCACCTCACGTGTGGTGCTGCACCATGATGTATGAGTCTTATATCCACACCATCCGCACCGTCCAGCCCTTGGACGGTGGGACCCACCATGACGCATGTGTTGTATCCATTCCGTCCATCCATTCTGCTGCATGCGTGGCACTCTCCTACGATGGGAGCAGATCAGCCACCTAACTGCTGATATACTTTATATATATATATATATATATTATATCAATATAGCTGGTGGGCCCCGCGTGGGACCCACCAGATGTAAGTATTCTATCCCTTCTATCCACCGTCCAGTGGATTGGACGGTGGATAACCCACCATGATGTATGTTTTCATCCGCGCCGTCCACCATCTAGGACGGTGGGACCCACCTCCATGTACGTTAAATCCACACCGTGCATCCACCATGATGCACGTGTTTCATCTTCACCGTCCACCTGCTGGGCCACACCAGCCATCTAGCTGCTGTATTTCACGACAGCTAGTTTTGATCATGAGGTGTGTGCTATACCCTGGCCGTCCATCTGTTTTTCCAAGCATGGATAATCCACCATGACGTATTTATAATCCACACTGTGCTGGATGGGTCTGGACAATGTTTGGACAGTGCTGCCCGATGTTTGGACGGTGCATATTTACATGGATAGTGCTGATTTATGTAGACAATGTTTAGGCGGTGTCGTGAGCTCCACCGTAATGTATTTGTTATCCACGCCGTCCATCTTATGCAATGCGGTCCACCGTGATATATGTATTCTATGTTTATACCATTCATTGTTGGACGGTGCCATATGGGCCCTACCATTGATGCATGTATTGTATATCTTCGTCGTCCGCCCCTTGGACGTGTGGCCTACCTTGAGGTACGTGTTGTATCCAAACCGTCTAGCCATCTGGATCACCCAGACCATCCAGATCATGAGGCCTACCTTGATGAGTATTTGTGGCCCAGTTATGAGGCCCATAGTGATGTATATGTGGCACAGATATGAGGCCCATTGTGATATATTTTCGGCCCATTTAGTGAGGCCTATTGTGATATATTCTCGGCCCATTTAGTAAGGCCCATTGTGATGTATTTGGGGCCCATGGGTTGAGGCCCATTGTGATGTATTAGGGCCCGTGGGTTAAGGCCCATTGTGATGTATTCCAGGCCCATGGTTGAGGCCCAGTGCGATGTATGTATGGCTTGTTAAGTTGTGTATGAATTCCTTGTATAGGTCACTCCTTGGGAGCAATGTTGGTTAGATGGCCACATTGTTGGGCAATGATGGTTTAATGTCCACATTGTGACCTTCCCTTAGGCCTCGTTAGGCCCATTCTCATCATTCTCTTAGTGGGTTAACCCAAATAAGTGGGCCCCATTCACCATGAACGGATGGCTCCGTGTTACCGGATTTGATATACCCACGGCCGAGGGCCGATCTTTATATTATGGTTGATCGGTTGTTCATCTATGGACCCCGCCCTATTTATGTGCTTTGATATACCCACGGCCGAGGGCCGATCTTTATATTATGGTTGATCGGTTGTTCATCTATGGACCCCGCCCTATTTATGTGCTGGTTATAAGTATCGATTGTCGATACCGATCATTGGTTCTGATTATCGTGACCGATTTACCGACTCTGATTATTGATCGATCGATTCTGATTGCCATGACCGATTGTCGACCCCGTTTGCCGTGACCGATTGATCGATCGATTCTGATTATCGTGACCGATTGCCGACCCTGGTTGACGTGACCGACTTGCTGATTCTGATTATCAAGGCCGATTCTGATTTGTCAAGGCCGATTGCATAGGCTAATTCCAATTGTCGAGGCCGAGTATCGAGGCCGATTCCGATTGTTGAGGCCGACCTCGATTGTCGAGGCCGATTCCAATTGCCAAGACCGATTGTCGTGACCTATGTGATGTATATGCGACCCGTAGTTGAGGCCCATTGTGACACGTATTAGGACCATGATGCATGGCCCATTTGATGTATTCAAGACCCATGTGTAGGGCCCACTTGTCATATATTTAAGGCCCATGGGCAAGGCCCATTGTGATGTATTCATGGCCCAGGGGTAAGGCTCATTATGATGTATTCATGGCCTATGGGTAAGGCCCATTGTGATATGTATTAGGCCCATGAGCAGGGTCCACCTGTTGTGTATATGTGGCCTTTGAGTAAGGCCCATCGTGTTGTATATTAGGCTTTTGTGTGAGGTCGTGGGCCCATCATATGATTTGGCTCTATGTGGCCATTCCTTGGGGGCAATGTTGGTTGGATGTCCACATTGTCGAGGCCGATTGTTGATGCTGGTTATTGATACCGATTATGAGTATGTGACAGCATAGCATCATGATACATACCCATACGCATCATCTGCATGTTTGTTATGAGATGTGATTGACCATTGCATATGCCATAGGCAGGTTGTTCATGGGAATCCCTGATAAGCGGAGTTACCTCACATGAGCGCACAGTATGCGCAGGATTGATGCATGATTGGACTGTATGACTCATGCATCTTGCATTTGTGTGACATGACCACTGTACGCCCTAGCTACATCAGGGTCGTAGCCTCTACAGGTATTTCGTGGATGGTCAGATGGGACACCGGAAATCTGTTCTACATGGGGTGCTATAGATATCCCTGGGTGAAAGTCCCTAAACCCTCTTGGTTCCAGAGGCTGCTCCAACGTCTAGACTGAGTGGATGCATGAGCGCATGAGGGCCGTATACCGTTAGGCCGCGTCTCCCACTATGTCGCGGTCGGTTGGAAGGGGGTGCGGCCTTACCTGCCCGAGAGGAGGGGGCAATGCTAGGCTGAGTCTGACCAGCTCGAGGAATGGGTCCGCTATCGACGAGTCGGGCCCGATATTGGCAGGTGGATAGTAAGGTCTCTTCCACTCACCTTGTTACGCGCGATGGGGCGGCAATCTGGTTTGGAGTGTAATAGACCCCGGTGATTATCCCATAAATGAACTGTACTGATATGTGGACTCATTGAGTAGGAGTTGCATGCTCATTCATTCATTCATTCACTATCCACTCGGACTGGTGGTGCGCAACTATTTGTTGTGTACCTTCGTTATGGCAAGGATTTCGGTTGGAGCGCGCGACTAACCTGAGGTCAGGAGTTTACCACATTGTGTCTGACTATCCAAATTTAGGTATGGGATTGGTTTGGATAGAAGTCCCTGTGGTGGATCCCGTAGCCTGCGATACTACGTACTATCATCCCGACTTCACATTCCAGCATGGTCACTCCATTAGCACCACATATTGCATATTGCATTACATCCTCGGCATATAACATTTTGAGTTGCCAGGTTTCTGTATTCCTGTGACTTAGATGAGAGCGATGGTATTCGTTAGCTCTTCTGAATTGCATATTGCATTATATCCTTGGCATCCGATATTTGATTATTTATGACTCCTCATTTTCATAGCTGTCCTATATTGCGTATTCTGATATTGATTGACTTATGGACTTGTCAGTATTTCCGCTTACTCTGTTCTTGCATGATTTATAATCTTGTCGGTATTTCTGTTTACTCTGATAATTCCTGCTCTTGTCAGTATTTCTGCTTATTCCGACATTGTACGATTGGATTACCAGTGTTTCCGGTATTGTATGATTAAGGCATTGTATTGAATACTTGGCACTTACCTTGTGCACACACTTACACCACCCTCTAAGCTTTCTATAAGCTTATGCACGATAGATGCGTGCTGGTAATGTTAGGTTGCAGCAGTGTTGAGCTTGGAGCATGCAGCGGTCCTCTGGAGCTTGATTTTAATTTATGTATTTTCCCTTTCAGCATTGTACTCAAATGATTATATTAGTGGATATGTGATGATGATGTTGCCTTTGTGAATTGGGTAATCTTGTGGTTATGCTTATTACGAGTTAAATATATATTAAAAAAAAATAAAAATAAAATAAATAAATAAATAAATCCTCCTTGTAGGATCCCAGGATCGAAATCTGGCATTTGGATGCTAGGAGCCGAGAATGGGGTACTACGGAGGCTGTCGGCACTGGATTCGGCGATTGAGATTCCTGTGAATCCGATTTCTGGATTTGGGGCGTGACGGAAGTTGGTATCAGAGCATAACTTGGGAATACCTGAAGATAACATCACATATCTGCTGATATCTACCCTGCACTCTATGATTGTTGAGAACTTAGAATGATTAGATCCCCGAGTTCGAATAACTTAGAGATTTTCTGATATAGCTCCCTACCGTTGAGACTGTGAGGCAGTATGGTATTCCCGTTTTGATCGTTTTCGATTTGGGATCTGAGGATTTGTATGGTTCACCATTCTGTTGAGGAGGCTTTTTGGGAGCGCAAGGCCTAGATTCGAGAGCGCTATCCCCATCTCTTTGATGATTAATCATGCGTTGTATTTTGCATGCTATCTCTGATTTTATATGATGGTGATTATGTTTCTTATTCCTCATGAGTTATACCTAGCTGCGATGATTGTGTGAATCACAACACAAGCATGCGTTTGTACATGTTCAATTCCTAATCACACAACTATCAAAGGAGATCATACACATAGTTAAAAGAGGTTGAGAATCATATCTCAACACCCTTATACATTACAATTTGCTAACTACTAATTTAGACATTTCAAGAAACACTTAAACAAACATACATCAACATACATGACATATGTCGATCACATATGCATTAGGCCAAATCCTTTCACTAGGGAATTGCCCCAATCATAACACGCGTACACCCACGACGGATAGTCATGGCAAGCAGGAATCCAAGTTCCATATTTATTCAGTCATTTCCACAAACACTTGGGCCACACATTTTAGCATATATAGTGTATATTGGCCGTGGCGTGATTTATGGCAAATCCTTTCGTCAAAGGGGTATCGCCAATACAACAATCATGAATCCATGACAAGTAGTCATGGCGAGCACGAATGAGAATTCTATACTCATTCAGTCATTTTCACAAACACTTAGAATACACTATTACAACATACATGGTGTATGTTAGCAAAACATGTATTAGGGTTATCCTTTAGCCAAGCGAGTATTTTATCCATGTATAATATATTACTACAACAAATAATCATGATAAATACATCTCCAAAATTTATACGTATACAGTATTTTCTAGAATACGCAATTTCAACATACATAGTGTATATAAGTAAAATATGTATTTAGGCGAATCCTTTTGCCAAATAAGTATTTTATCCATATATCGTATATCCATATAACAAATAAACATGTCAAACACATTTCCAAAAAATATACGTATACCGTACTTTCTACAAATACCTAGAGTATGTAGAATTGCATATTTTTCATCTTTAATCGAAACGGAAAACAGACAGCACTTTGTACATGTGCAATTGCATGCAGATCATGAATCTATCATTATCTGACATTGAAAGCGTTGAAAACTATAACCTATACACCTAAAGTCCGCACCTTTTGTCGTAGAATCATAACGGAGTCGATAGGTTTGCTAAGCTTCCGTATTCGGCAGTTTGGCAACCTATAGAACGAAATAGGTTAGCTATTTCACAACCTACAACTGTCTAAACCCCAAAACAGATTAGGGTTAGGGTTTCTTACCTAGAAATAACGCCGGAAACGCCGGGAAAGCGAAGAGAATCAGGCGGTGGAGCCCGAATAGCGGCAGGGAGATTCTCCCACTGCTCCCACACTTTCTCTCTCTTTTCTCTCTCTTTTCTCTCTCTCAATCTCAAATTCGTATGGCTGCCATGAGAGAGGGTTTAAGGTCCTTATATAGCCTAAAAATTCACCGAAATAGACTTATGTTCAAAGTATACTTACATTATAATCAAATCGGCATTGTTTCAGCTCAAAAGAGGGTTTCTGGCTGGCCTCCTTGAGCCAAAGGTCGGACTTAAGATCACTAACGCTGGATCTACGTTCTATTAAGTTTTCATTTCAGTGGATTTTCAGATCATGCGTGGCGGACCAGTTTCATTTCAACGGTCAGCGGATCTCGATCGGAGATTCCGAGTACATGTAAATGTGTATGAAATTTCTCCTGATCCGATGGTGTAATTTGGTTTGATTTTGACGGTCTGGTTGCTTAATACTGATCTGCAAGCGAGTGGTGCCAGATTACTATTCAAGATATTTTATTTTGAATTAATTTCACATTTCTCACACTCTTCACTCCGAGCTCAAGTGAATAGCGCTGGGACATTATCTGGATTTGATTTCCGAGATGGTTGTCAAGCCCAGCGAGGCGGTCCTAATTCCTTAACTTTGTGTTAATTGGACTTTCGACGTGCGGTCCAGATCCGATACGGAGTTTCGAGATGCTCCCGAGAGCAGCCGGGTAATGAGATTGATCCTAGATTTTAGGGTAACCTAGCGTCAATGATTCTATAAGTTTTGGGTCTTGCAGATCATATTTAAAGTGATTGGTGCTAATTTCACAGGCACTCTAGTTTAACACTAGCTAAATCTCACCTAATTTCTAAAGGATTTAGTCCTGTAAGATTTCTGTTTGAGATGATACTTAGGCCTTTGTAGTTTGTATATAAGGTGATCCAAGTTTTACTACTTAGCTAGTTTAAGTTAGTGTCTAGGGCGAAAGTGCTTTGGAAAATTGAAAGCACAAGGTAGTGAAGGGTGGGATTTGTGAAGAAAATGGTTTGAAAAGGGATTTGAGGCTTTAATTGAGCGTTTGGGAAGTTAAACCTATGTTAGGATTGACCCATCGCCTAAGGACGTCTAATTCCAGGTTGGCAAAAATCCGGGATGTTACATGAATCATACTGATATGTGGACTTATTGAGCAGGATTTGCATACTCATTCATTCATTCATTCACTATCCACTCGGTCTGGTGGTGCGCAACTATTTGTTATGTTAACTTTTGCAATGGGCAGGATTTCGGTTGGGGCGCGCTACTAACCTGAGATCAGGAGTTTACCACATTGAGTCTGACTATCCAAATTTAGGTATGAGACTGATTTGGATAGAAGTCCCTTGTGATGGACCCCATAGCCTGTGATATTACGTACTATCATCCCGACTTCACACTCTAGCATGGTCATTCCATTCGCACCACATATTGCATTACATCCGCGGCATACGACATTTTGGGTTACTGTGTTTCTGTATTTATATGGTCTAGATATGGCTGACGCTATTCCTGAACTCATCAGGAACTGCATATTGCATCGCATTCTCGACATCTGATATTTGGTTCATTATGACTCCTCATTTGTATAGTTTATCTGTATCGCGTATTCTGATATTGCTTGACTCATGGACTTGCCAGTATTTTCGCTTACTCTGATAATATATGATTTATGACCTTGCACCTATTTCGACATTGTATGGTTATGACATTGCGTTGAATACTTGACACTTACCTTGTGCACACACTTACATCACTCTCTAAGCTTTCTATAAGCTTATGCATGATAGATGTGTGTAGGTGATGTTAGGTTGCAGCAGCGATGAGCTTGGAGCATGTAGCGGACCTCTGGAGCTTTGATTTATATATATATATGTATTTCCCTTTCAGCATTGTACTCAAATGATTATATTCGTGGATATGTGATGATGATGTTGGCTTTGTGATTTGGGTAATCTTGTGGTCATGCTCATCACAAGATAAGTGTACGTTGGAAAATCCTCCTTATAGGATCCCAGGATCGGAATCTGACGTATGTATGCTGGGAGCCGATAATGGGGTATCACGGAGGCTGTCAGCACCAGATTCGGCGATCGAGAATTCTGTGAGCCCGGTTTCCAAGTTTTAAGCGTGACGTTCTACCCAAAAATCGAATATTTTACTTCAGATAACTCATTCCGGATTGTTAGATATGCCCGATTTAAGGTCCGATGGTCTAGATCACTTCTATCGTCGACCGAGCCTTTTCTGATCCGTCCTTGGCGATAGGCTAAACTAGCTCGTTCTACCCCAAAATCATATATTTTAGGTCAGATAACTCATTCCGGATTGCGAGATACGCCCGATATAAGGTCCAATGGTCTGGATCACTTCTGTCGTTGACCGGGCCTTTTCTATTCCATCTTTGACGGTATTTCAGAAATTCGGCTTCGACAACCTGGCCTAGCTGACCTGATTGGCTAAAGTAGCTCATTCTACGTCAAAATCATATATTTTACATTAAATAACTCATTCCGGATTGTGAGATACGCCGGATTTAAGGTCCGATGGTCTAGATCACTTCTGTCATAGATCGGGCCTTTTCTAATCCATCTTTGCCGGTATTTCAGAATTTCGGCTTGGACAACCTGGCCTAGCCGACTTAGTTGGCTAAAGTAGCTCGTTCTACCCCAAAATCATATATTTTACGTAAGATAACTCGTTCTAGATTGCAAGACACGCCTAATTAAAGGTCCAATGGTCTGGATCACTTTTGTCGTCGACCGAGCCTTTTCGGATTCATCTTTGGCGTTTAGCAAAATTAGCGCGTTCAACCCCAAAATCATTTATTTTACGTTAGATAACTCATTACGGATTGCGAGATACGCCCGATTTAAGGTCCGATGGTCTGGATCACTTCTGTCGTTGACTGGGCCTTTTCTAATCCATCTTTGCCGGTATTTCGGAAATCCAGCTTGGACAACTTGGCCTACCCGACTTGGTTGGCTAAAGTAGCTCGTTCTACCCCAAAATCACATATTTTACGTCAGATAACTCATTCCGGATTGCAAGACACGCCCGATTAAAGGTCCGATGGTCTGGATCACTTCTGCAGTCGACCGGGTATTTTCTGATCCATCTTTGGCGGTAGGCAAAATTAGCCCGTTCTACCCCAAAAGCATATATTTTACGTCAGATAACTCATTCCTGATTACAAGATATGCCCGATTTAAGGTCCGATGGTCTGGATTCACTTCTATCATTGACTAGGCCTTTTTTAATCCATCTTTGACCGTATTTCGTAAATCCGGCTTGGGCAACCCGGCATTACGGGGTTGGTTGTCTAAAGTAGCTTGTTATACCCCAAAATCATATATTTTACGTCAAATAACTCATTCCGGATTGCGAGATACGCCCGATTTAAGGTCCGATGGCCTGGATCACTTCTCTCGTTGACCGGGCCTTTTCTAATCCATCTTTGGTAGTATTTCAAAAATCCGGTTTGGGCAAGCCAGCTTGGCCGGGTTGTTTGGCTAAAGTAGCTTATTCTACCGAAAAATCAAATATTTTACGTCAGATAACTCATTCCGAATTGCTAGATACGCCCGATTTAAAGTCCGATCGTCTGGATCACTTCTGTCGTCGACTGGGTCATTTTCGATCCATCTTTGGCGGTAGGCTAAAGTAGCCCGTTCTACCCTAAAATCATATATTTTACATCTGATAACTCATTCCGGATAGCGAGATATGCCCGATTTAAGGTCCGATGGTCTGGATCACTTTTGTCGTTGACCGGGCCTTTTCTGATCCATCTTTGGCGGTAGGCTAAACTAGCTCGTTTTACACCAAAATCATGTATTTTACATCAAATACCTCATTCTGGATTGCAAGACACGCCTGATTTAAGGTCTGATGGTCTGAATCACTTTTGTCATCGACCAGGCCTTTTCTGATCCATCTTTTGCGTTTGGCAAAACTAGCTCGTTCTACCCCAAAATCATTTATTTTACGTCAGACGACTCATTCCGGATTGCGAGATATGCCTGATTTAAGGTCCGATGGTCTGGATCACATCTGTCGTTGACCGGGGCTTTTCTAATCCATCTTTGCCGGTATTTGGGAAATCTAACTTAGGTAACCTGGCCTGGCCGGGCTGGTTGGCTAAAGTAGCTCGTTCTACCCCAAAATCAATTATTTTACGTCAGATAACTCATTCCAGATTTAAGGTCCGATGGTCTAGATCACTCCTGTCGTCAACCGCGCCTTTTCTTATCCATCTTTGGCGTTAGGCAAAACTAGCTCGTTCTACCCCAAAATCATATATTTTAGGTTAGATAACTCATTCCGGATTGCGAGATATGCCCGATTTCAGGTCCGATGGTTTAGATCACTTCGGTTGTTGACTGGGCCTTTTTTAATCCATCTTTAGCGGTATTTCACAAATCCGGGTTGGTTGGCTAAAGTAGCTCGTTCTACCCCAAAATCATATATTTTACGTGTAACGCCCTGAAAATCGAGGGTCGAGCATAAACTCAACTCTCAAGTTCCAACGCATCACTTATGCAACAAAATGAATGATGATTGAATGTTGTCTGTATTAGTGCATTGAACATGAGTGAGATTAAGCCAAAACAACATATCATACTCCAGAGACAGTTAAATTGCAAGCGGAAGACTGTGATAGATATATAAAATATAAAAATAGTGGTGAGTCTCCAGAGTGTGATAATGTTACCAGGTTAATGAATTACAAGTATAATTTCAAATTACACCAAAGGTGTAGTGTTATCTAGTCAACATCCCTGTAATCCCGTCAATCAAGACACGACTCACTTGAAGCCATCAACATACAACATACACGAACAAGCAGCATTGTCATCATAAAGGTCTGGCTCCGCCTCAGGAGTAGCGTCGCCATCTGCAGTCAGACAAACTGTGGTGGGTGTTCGGAACACCGTCCCGTAACGTGGGAGTGAGTGATCAACTCAGTGGAACAATAAAGCATAGGTTAACATGTTATCAATTCAGTCAAGCAGTAATGATAAAGCAGTACAATCAACAAATTCTAAATACTCCTGTTAATGTAAGTATGAATGCAGTCATGATGTATGCCCTCACCACACACTCCCTCGTGCGACACCATCTTACGTTCGCGGCATGCTTGCATTCCTCAGTGCTCCACATCTTCCAGGCACATGCAATGCATGATGAGCATGATTACCGAGTTATTATTAGTCCATTTCAAATAGCAGGGTTGGGAAACTAAGGTACCTCCCTTGTATCATTCTCAAACATGATTCATTCTAGGGTCGTCAGTCCTAGTTAATCTCGTATGATAATGTGTTTTTAGGTCGCTGCAAAGGCTGCCAGGGCTGTTACGCACAATGGTTACACCACTTCCCCATCACCTCTTTAACGGTTTGTCACTATACTGAAACAGGCCTAGTTCATACTCTATTCACTGGGGCAAAACTCGTCGCCTCACCGCAAATTCAGAGTATGCTCGAGGTCACTACAAAAGGCTGTCAGGGCTGTTACAAGCATTCGTTGCACCACTCCCCCATCACCTTATCAATGTAGGCCGACAACACGAATATAGTGTCCCATACCACCATAATCGGCTCACGAGTCTGGTTGCTCACTGGTCACTACGAGGAGGCACATGGCCCCAGCGTAGGCTGACAGCTCGACCACGGTGTCCCATACCACCATGCCCGGCTCATGAGTCCTAGCGGATTGAGGTACCATGGTTAACAGGGTTCCACTAGTAAGTTTGGTACCCTAGGTTCAAGCAGTAGCGTCCAAACATAGTGAACATACATTAGACATATCGGGTAACTTGACGAGCCTGACTAGGTCGAGCACACAATCAATTGAACAACATGAAGTGCATAAGCACTTCGCGTGGCCTAACCACTGTCGCCAACTGAAGTACGACTCGGGTTAGTCAAACACATCCTACGTGGCGAAATGAATCTCAACCACGATCTCAAGTCTGGTACCGATTGTCTGGACTATAAACATAGTCCCAAACTCAATCAATCCTTATTCATAGCATGTGGAGTAAAGCATAATAAACAAAGTAATTCAAGCATGTTAATAAGCATGTCATAAAGCATGTCATAAAGCATGTTATAAAGCATGTTATAAACAGGAAATACAAACACATATATTTCATAAGTAAGTGGTTAAAGTAAACAACTCACATGGAAGAAATCATACAGGTCTTTAAGGTAGTTGAGAATCCCATCTCAACACCTATCTAAGGCACCATCATCCAAGCACTTACTCTCACAAGCATTTTCACAAACACTTAGAATACACTATTTCAACATACATAGTGTATATTAGCAAAACATGTATTAGGGCGAATCCTTTCGCCAAACAAGTATTTTACGCATATATAATATGTTCATACAGCAAATAGTCATGGCAAACACATCTCCAAAATATATACGTATACGGTACTTTCCAGAATACACTATTTCAACATACATAGTGTATACTAGCAAATCATGTATTATGGCGAGTCCTTTCGTCAACTAAGTATTTTATCCATATATATTATATTCATACAACAAATAATCATGGCAAACACATTTTCAAAGTTTATACATTTACACTATTTTCTACGAATACCTAGAATATGTAAAATTTCATATTCTACGTCTTTAATTGAAACGGAAAACAGAAAGCACTTTGTACATGCGCAATTGCATACAGATCATTAATCTATCATTATCTGACATTGAAAGTGTTGAAAACCATAACCTATACACCTAAAGTCCGCATCTTTTGTCGTAGAATCGTAACGAATACGATAGGTTTGCTAAGCTTCTGTATTCGGCAATTTGGTAGCCTATAGAATGAAATAGGTTAGCTATTTCATAACCTACAACTATCAAAACCCTAAAACAGATTAGGGTTAGGGTTTCTTACCTAGAAATGACGCCGGAATCGCTGGGAAAGCGATAAGAATGGAGCGGTGAAGCTTGTAGAGTGGTAGGATCAGGTGGCAGGGAGATGCTCCCACAACTCCCACACTTTCTCTCTCTTTTCTCTCTCCTCTCTCTAGGGTTTCTCTCAAATTCGTATGGCTGTGAGAGAGAGGGTTCTAAGGTCCTTATATAGTCTAAAAAGTCACTAAAATAGACTTATGGTCAAGGTATACTTAGGTTATAACCAAAGCAACCCTTTTTCAGCTTAACAGAGGACTTCTGGCAGGCCTCCTTGAGCCAAAGGTCGGACTTAAGCTCACTGACATTGGATCTAGGTTTGACTAAGTTTTTATTTCAGTCGGCTTCTCAGATCACGTGTGGCGGACCAGTTTCAATTCAACGGTCAGTGGATCTCATCAGAGATTCCGAGTACATGGATATGTTTGGGGAAATATTCCTAATCCAAGGGTGTAATTTGGTCTGATTCTGACGGTCTGGTTGCTTAATACTGATCCGCAAGCGAGAGGTGCCAGATTTCATAAATTTCTATTTTATTTTGAATTAATTTCATATTTCTCACACTCCCCGCTCCGAGCTCAAGCGAATAGCACTGGGACACTGTTTGGATTTGATTTCCGAGATGGTTGTCAAGCCCAGCAAGGCGGTCCTAATTCCTTAACTTCATGTTATTCGGACTTCCGACGTGCGGTCCAGATCTGATACGGAGTTTCGGGATGCTCCCGAGAGCAGTCGGGTAATGAGATTGATCCTAGATTTTAGGGTAACCTAACGTCAATGATTCTACAAGTTTTGGGTCTTCCAGATCGTATTTAAAGTGGATCAAACGGATTTCGTAGCTAATCTAGTTTCGCATTTAGTTACTTTGTCTCATTTCTAAAGGATTTAGTCCTGAGTAATTTCTGTCTGAGGTGGCACTAGGGTCTTTGTACGAATTTCTAAAGCATTGTTCTTCATCACCTAAACGTTAGGATTCGTGCCTAATATGAAAGTACTTAGAGACGTTTAAAGAACAAGGTAGTGAAAGGTGAGATTTGTGAAGGAAATGGGTTAAGAAGCGATTTTAGACTGCGGGATTGAGTTCTGACAAGTTAATAAGGCGTTAGGAGTGACCCATTGCCTAAGGATGTCTAATCCCATGTTGGCAAAAATCCGGGATGTTACAATCTACCCCCCTTAAAACAAAATTTCGTCCTCGAAATTGCCTAAGGGTAATAAGTAAGAATTCTATTATTTCATTTGCCTAAGACTTATTGATTTACGCGTGGTAGAGTATATACTAGCCTGGTTCATTTTAGTCTACCCCCCTTAAAACTTATTTCTTTATCCATTTCTCATACCCTGATGATTGCTACAATTTATTTCTTTACCTATTTGGAGTCTTGACTTCGATTCCTAACTAGTTAGATTAAGATAGTTGTTTTCAATGTTTGACCAACACGGAGAGACGATTATAGTGGGCTTGATCTCGATACATCGATCATCTACCGGGCCAGGGTAGAAAGCTCATCGTATCCCTTTCGAATCCTGGTGGATCCTGGTATTCTGCTCGTCAGCAGTGAGTCCATTGGTAGTGGCCCAGGATTGAGAATTGGGTCAAGCTGCGAATGTTTCGCAGTTGCATATTTCAGTAACTCCGTAGTCCGATCACTCTAAGAACGTAGGGAATGTCCATCATTGAAAGGTTCAAATGTCCTATTTCTTGGGTTGCCCATTGGTCTAAGAGAGTCCTTGTTATTATCTATGTCCAAGGAAATGGTGAATCAAATCCTACTTGATCATCCTGAAACATTTCTCATAGTAGAACTCGCTAGGGCTTCTATAATGTTCGTATTCAACGAGCACAATTTCGATCCTGGGCCAGTGGGGTAGGGTCCACCACGCTTCCGCTGCACCACCCAGATCAAAGAGGTGTATTGATTTGACCTAGCTACATCTATCGGTCTCTGGCATTCTCTGATGTAACCGGTAGTCTAGTCTTAATTTAGGTGTAGTCCAAAGTCTATGCTCATACGTTAGATGATTTCATACCATTTCTAATACAATGAAGGGTTTTATCACTTAGGGTCAAAGTTGCCTAATTGGAATTTAGTCGCCCGAAATTAAATTTAACTATGCTCGAGCACTACACACATGCTCATACCAGCTAAGAGGGTCCTAAGGTTCACATTATAAATTGTTGGGATTTTCATACATTTCGGTCTTTCGAAATCTAGGATTACCATTCTAGGTCCAAAACTTCATGGGTCTATTTGGCCAGTGGTCTTAAGTTGTATTAAATGGGACTGTATTACTATTCCCACCTCGGGATTGGGAGTGGCTTGTTTGGTAGGAGGGTGGGTGGGGATTAATTTTAATGGTATAGGCTTTGGAAAAATGAGCCTGGTGTTGGAAAAGTGTGAGATGGGATTTCCAAATCCCAGGATAATGAATTTCTAAGTGTAATAGGAAAACCCGGGATATACTTTTCATTGCATACATTCCAAACATGGCATTAGAAAATATGGGATACACCCAATCTAGGGACCATATCTTACACATACATTTATTGTTACTTATACAATTTCATCCACCTTAAACTCACCTAATGCAGTTGGCCGAACGGGCCCTAAACGTCCCAACATTTGGAGGTTGTGAAAGTCATGGGACACAAAAATGTGGATTGTTGTGCCCATATGGGTGTGAAATGGTGAGGCCAAAAGGATTAAGAGATGGGTTTAGAGAAGTAATGGTGGAGGGGTAGAAGGAGTTCGCAATTGTCAAGTACAACTCCGGTCCATGACAGAAGATGCATGTGAGCTAATACAATCAATGCTTCAAACACTTAAAACATACTACTAACTACTACACCCATTAACATGAAAACATAAACACCCTAAGATAGTAACCCATGCAAATTACAAGACAACATATGGATAGCTAGACATCCGAGAAGATGGCCGTACCAAGCTCGGATAGAGCCATGGAAAAGTGAATGAAAAGTGATGGAGAGAGAGAAAGGGCTAGAGGTTTGGTTATCCACAGATTAGAGCCTCGATAGGGATTGTAAAGGCCTCAAATGAAAGGAAATGAAGAAGGTAAAAGGGAGAAATGGGATAGGTTAGAAGGCTACACAATTTTGCGTCACTAATGGGACATGTATGGGCTCAAATGAGAGAGAATGGAGAAGTTGGAAGTTGGCTATTGCAGAAAACAGTGATGGTGTGCGTGTTTGGCCAGGGAAAGACGAAATGGGTAGACGGAAGTGAGATTTGAGAGAGGAAACAACAACTTGGAAGAGAAAAGAGAGTTTGGAGGGGCGATTTGTGAAGGAGATAGGGGTTTGGGGGGGTTTCAATGGATGAGACACACATCAAGAGGGTCCCACAACCCCCAAACATGATCGGCCCGAGCCACGTGCCCGGCCCAGCCCAGCCCAAAATCCGGCGAGGCCTCGCCGACCAATGGTCCAGATCTCGAGGGCTCGCCCCATGGGCGAGACCCTCCTACCCCCAAGCCCCAAAAAACCCTGGGTCCCACCCTGGGTACCCCTAGATTAATGTGGGTAGGCCCCCGACTCCGTTTCGCTTCGTTACGGATCAAATCAGACGTATCTTACAATCTGGAATGAGTTATCTGACATAAAATATATGATTTTGGGGTAGAACGAACTAACGAAGTTAACCAACCTAGTTATGCCAGGTTGCGCAATCTGAAATTGTGAAAAAAATCTGGATCGATGGTCATTTCCCTGTTTCAATTTCGTCTTTACTATAAATAGTAGTTTTAGTTTGATTTCTCTTCATCCGTTGGGCTTTAGGAGTTGCGCCCAACGTGAAAAGAGCTTAGAATGATTAGGAGAACGGTTTGGTGAAGCCAAATAGGACACTTACTATTTTTGGCCGAAAACCTTGCGCAATAGTAGACATCACGACCTTATAGTAAGTCGCGAATTCTAGGAGTTTTAGTTGTAGTTTGTTTCTGATTTCTTTCCCATTACTTGGTATCCCTATTTAAAGGGTTGTGAACTCATTTTTTTTAGTCATTCATTAATCAATTTTGAATTTATTAGAATTTATTTCTATTTTCTGCTTTCTTTTCTCGTAGATTCGAGAAGTCTCTGTGAGGAGTCCAGAAAAGCTCCGAGGATTCGGAGTAGTTATCCTCATCATGTTTATCCCGTATTCTACCGATTTTCAACGGTTGGGATGAGGTGGATTGTGATCTAGACCTGTCGTTTGACGGTCTAGAAGTGTTCCGGGATCATTTCATGCAATCATCGAGGCCAACGGGTCCAATCTCTACAGTTGATCTCATCCAAATGTGCTATTTGGCGAAATTGGAGAACCTAAGTCTGTTTCTACATCCCGTCGCTCCCTCCTAAGTCAGAGTGCGTCAGTGTGCGTCGTGTGACCATAACCCAGGTCTGGTTTAATCCAAATCATGCTCTGATACCATCTTGTAACGCCCTGAAAATCGGGGGTCGAGCATAAACTCAACTCCCGAGTCACAACGCATCACTTATGCAACAAAATGAATGATGATTGAATGTTGTCTATATTAGTGAATTGAATATGAGTGAGATTAAGCCAAAACAGCATATCATACTCCAGAGACAGTTAAATTGCAAGTGGAAGACTGTGATAGATATATAAAATATAAAAACAGTGGTGAGTCTCCAGAGTGTGATAATGTTACCAGGTTAATGAATTACAAGTACAATTTCAAATTATACCAAAGGTGTAAAGTTATCTAGTCAACATCCCTGTAATCCCGTTGATCAAGACACGACTCACTTAAAGCCGTCAACATACAGCATACACGAACAAGCAGCATTGTCATCATAAAGGTCCGGCTCTGCCTCAGGAGTAGCGTCGCCATCTACAATCAGACAAAGTCTGGTGGATGTTCGGAACACCGTCCCGTAACGTGGGAGTGAGTGATCAACTCAGTGGAACAATAAAGCATAGGTTAACATGTTATCAATTCAGTCAAGCAGTAATGATAAAGCAGTACAATCAACCAATTCTAAATACTCTTGTTAATGCAACTATGAATGCAGTCATGATGTATGCCCTCACCGCACACTCCCTCGTGCGACACCATCTTACGTTCACGGCAAGCTTGCATTCCTCAGTGCTCCACATCTTCCAAGCACATGCAATGCATGATGAGAATGATTACCGAGTTATTATTAGTCCATTTCAAACAGCAGGGTTGGGAAACTATGGTACCTCCCTTGTATCATTCCCAAACATGATCCATTCTAGGGTCGTCAGTCCTAGTTAATCTCATACGATAATGTGTTTGTAGGTCGCTGCAAAGGCTACCAGGGCTGTTACGCACAATGGTTACACCACTTCCCCATCACCTCTTTAACGGTTCATCACTATACTGAAACAGGCCTAGTTCATACTCTATTCACTGTGGCAAAACTCGTCGCCTCACCACAAATTCAGAGTATGTTCGAGGTCACTACAAAGGGCTGCCAGGGCTGTTACATGCATTCTTTGCACCACTCCCCCATCACCTTATCAATGTAGGCCGACAACACGAATATAGTGTCCCGTACCACTATAATCGGCTCACGAGTCTGGTTGCTCACTGGTCACTACGGGGAGGCACATGGCCCCAGCGTAGGCCGACAGCTCGACCATAGTGTCTCATACCACCATGCCTGGCTCGTGAGTCTTAGTGAATCGAGGTACCATGGTTAACGGGGTTCCACTGGTAAGTTTGGTACCCTAGGTTCAAGCAGTAGCATCCAAACATGGTGAACATATATTAGACATATCGGGTAACTTGACGAGCCTGACTAGCTCGAGTGCACAATCAACTGAATGACATGAAGTGCATAAGCACTTCGCGTGGCCTAACCACTGTCGCCAACTGAAGTACGACTCGGGTTCGTCAAACACATCCTACGTGGCGAAATGAATCTCAACCACGATCTCAAGTCTGGTACCGATTGTCTGGACTATAAACATAGTCCCAAACTCAATCAATCCTTATTCATAGCATGTGGAGTAAAGCATAATAAACAAAGTAATTCAAGCATGTTAATAAGCATGTCATAAAGCATGTTATAAATCATGTTATAAAGCATGTTATAAACAGGAAATACAAACACATATATTTCATAAGTGGTTAAAGTGAACAACCCACATGGAAGAAATCATATAGGTCTGTAAGGTAGTTAAGAATCCCATCTCAACACCTATCTAAGGCACCATCATCCAAGCACTTACTCTCACAAGCATTTTCACAAACACTTAGAATACACTGTTTCGACGTACATAGTGTACATTAACAAAACATGTATTAGGGTGAATCCTTTCACCAGGCAAGTATTTTACGCATATATAATATGTTCATACAGCAAATAGTCATGGCAAACACATCTCCAAAATATATACGTATACGGTACTTTCTAGAATACACTATTTCAGCATACATAGTGTATAATAGCAAATCATGTATTATGGCGAGTCCTTTCGCCTACTAAGTATTTTATCCATATATATTATATTCATACAATAAATAATCATGGCAAACACATTTCCAAAATTTATACGTATATGGTATTTTCTACGAATACCTAGAATATGTAAAATTCCATATTCTACGTCTTTAATCGAAACAGAAAACAGAAAGTACTTTGTACATGTGCAATTGCATACAGATCATGAATCTATCATTATCTGACATTGAAAGCGTTGAAAAACATAACCTATACACCTAAAGTCCGCACCTTTTGTCGTAGAATCGTAACGAATACGATAGGTTTGCTAAGCTTCCGTATTCGGCAGTTTGGTAGCCTATAGAATGAAATAGGTTAGCTATTTCATAACCTACAACTATCAAAACCCCAGAACAGATTAGGGTTAGGGTTTCTTACCTAGAAATGACGGTGGAATCGCCAGAAAAATGATGAGGATGGAGCGGTGAAGCTTGGAGAGAGGTAGGATCAGGTGGCAGGGAGATGCTCCCACAACTCCCACACTTTCTCTCTCTTTTCTCTCTCCTCTCTCTAGGGTTTCTCTCAAATTCGTATGGCTGTGAGAGAGAGGGTTCTAAGGTCCTTATATAGCCTAAAAACTCACTAAAATAGACTTACGGTCAAGGTATACTTAGGTTATAACCAAAGCGACCCTTTTCCAGCTCAACTGAGGACTTCTAGCGGGCCTCCTTGAGCCAAAGGTCGGACTTAAGCTCACTGACATTGGATCTAGGTTTGGCTAAGTTTTCATTTCAGTCGGCTTCTCAGATCACGTGTGGTGGACCAGTTTCAATTCAACGGTCACTGGATCTCGATCGGAGATTCCAAGTACATGGATATGTTTGGGGAAATATCCCTGATCCGAGGGTGTAATTTGGTCTGATTCTGATGGTCTGGTTGCTTAATACTGATCTGCAAGCGAGAGGTCCCAGATTTCATAAATTTCTATTTTATTTTGAATTAATTTCACATTTCTCACAATCCCCGCTCCGAGCTCAAGCGAATAACGGTGGGACACTGTTTGGATTTGATTTTCGAGATGGTTGTCAAGCCCAGCAAGGCGGTCCTAATTCCTTAACTTCGTGTTATTCGGACTTCCGACGTACGGTCCAGATCTGATACGGAGTTTCGGGATGCGCCCGAGAGCAGCTGGGTAATGAGATTGATCCTAGATTTTAGGGTAACCTAGCGTCAATGATTCTACAAGTTTTGGGTCTTGCAGATCGTATTTAAAGTGGATTAAGCGGATTTCGTAGTTAATCTAGTTTCGCACTTAGTTACTTTGTCTCATTTCTAAAGGATTTAGTCTTGAGTAATTTCTGTCTGAGGTGGCACTAGGGTCTTTGTTCAAATTTCAAAAGCATTGTTCTTCATCACTTAAACGTTAGGATTCGCGCCTAATATGAAAGTACTTAGAGACGTTTAAAGAACAAGGTAGTGAAAGGTGAGATTTGTGAAGGAAATGGGTTAAGAAGCGATTTTAGACTGTGGGATTGAGTTTTGACAAGTTAATAAGGCGTTAGGAGCGACCCATTGCCTAATTACGTCTAATCCCAGGTTGGCAAAAATCTAGGATGTTACATTACGCCAGATAACTCATTCCGGATTGCGAGATACACCCGATTTAAGGTCCGATGATCTGGATCACTACTGTCGTTGACCGGGCCTTTTCTAATCCATCTTTACCGGTATTTTGAAAATCCGGCTTGGGCAACCCGGCCTAACTGACTTGGTTGGTTAAAGTAGCTCATTCTACCCCAAAATCATATATTTTACGTCAGATAACTCATTCCGGATTGTCTAATGCGCCCAATTTAAGGTCCGTTGGTTTAGATCACTTCTGTCGTCGACTGGGCCTTTTCTGATCCATCTTTGGAGGTGGCAAACTAGATCGTTCTACCCAAAAATCTTATATTTTACAATAGATAACTGATTCCGGATTGTAAGATACACCCGATTAAAGGTCCGATGGGCTAGATCACTTCTGTCGTCGACCGGGCCTTTTCTTTTCCGTCCTTGGCGATAGGCTAAACTAGCTCGTTCTACCCCAAAATCATATATTTTAGGTCAGATAACTCATTCTGGATTGCGAGATACGCCCGATTTAAGGTCCGATGGTCTGGATCACTTCTGTCGTTGACCGGGCCTTTTCTAATCCATCTTTGCCGGTATTTCAGAAATCCGACTAGGCAACCTGGCCAAGCTGACTTTGTTGGCTAAAGTAGCTCGTTCTACCCCAAAATCATATATTTTACGTCAGATAACTCATTCCAGATTGCGAGACACGACCGATTGAAGGTCCGACGGTCTGTATCACTTCTGTCGTCAACCAAGCCTTTTCTGAACCATCTTTGGCGGTAGGCTGAAGTAGCTCGTTCTACCCCAAAATTATAAATTTTATGTCAGATAACTCATTCTGTATAGCGAGATACACCCGATTTAAGGTCCGATGGTATGGATCTCTTCTGTCGTTGACCGGGCCTTTTCTGCTACATCTTTGGCGGTATTTCGTAAATCCGGCTTTGGCAACTAGGCGTAGTGGGGTTGGTTTGTTAAAGTAGCTCATTCTTCCCCAAAATCATATATTTTACTTCAGACAACTTATTCCAGATTGCGAGATACTCCTGATTTAAGGTCCGATTGTCTGGATCACTTCTGTCATTGACCAGGGCTTTTCTAATAGAACTTTGGAGGTATTTTTGAAATCCCGCTTGGATAACCCTTCCTAGCCTGGTTGGTTGGCTAAAGTAGCTTGTTCTAGCCAAAAATCATATATTTTACGTCAGATAACTCATTCCGGATAGCGAGATACACTCGATTTATGGTCCGATGGTCTAGATCACTTCTGTCGTCAACCGGGCCTTTTCTGGTCCATCTTTTTCGTTAGGCTAAACTAGCTCGTTCTACCCAAAATCATATATTTTATGTTAGATAACTCATTCCGGATTGCGAGACACGCCCGATTTAAGGTCCGATGGTCTGAATCACTTCTGTCATCGACCGGGCCTTTTCTGATCCATCTTTGGCGGTAGGCTAAAGTAGCTCGTTCTACCCCAAAATCATATATTTTACGTCAGATAACTCATTCCGGATTGTAAGATACGCCCGATTTAAAGTCTGAAGGTCTGGATCACTTCTGTCGTCGACCGGGCCATTTCTAATCCCTCTTTGGCGGTAGGCTAAAGTAGCTCGTTGTACCCCAAAATCATATATTTTACGTCATGTAACTCATTCCGGATTACGAGATACGCCCGATTTAAGGTCCGATGATCTGGTTCACTTCTGTAGTTGACCGGGCCTTTTCTAATCCATCTTAGTCGGTATTGCGCAAATCCAGCTTGGGGAACCTGGCTTAGCTAGGTCGGTTGGCTAAAGTAGCTCGTTCTGCCCCAAAATCAAATATCTTACGTCAGATAACTCATTCCGGATTGCGAGATACACCCGATTTAAGGTCCGATGATGTGGATCACTACTATCGTTGACCGGGCTTTTTCTAATCCATCTTTACCGGTATTTTGGAAATCCGGCTTGGCCAACCCGGCCTAGCCGACTTGGTTGGCTAAAGTAGCTCATTCTACCCCAAAATAATATATCTTACATCAGATAACTTATTCTGGATTGCGAGATACGCCCAATTTAAGGTCCGTTGGTCTAGAGCACTTCTGTCGTCGACCGGGCCTTTTCTAATCCATCTTTGGTGGTAGGATAAACTAGCTCATTCTACCCAAAAATCATATATTTTACATCAGATAACTCATTTCGGATTGTAAGATACACCTGATTTAAGGTACGATAGTCTAGATCACTTCTGTCGTCGACCGGGCCTTTTCTGATCCATCCCTGGCGGTAGGCTAAACTAGCTCGTTCTACGGAAAAATCATATGTTTTTGGTCAGATAACTCATTCCGGATTGCGAGATACGCCCGATTTAAGGTCTGATGGTTTGGATCACTTCTGTCGTTGACCGGGCCTTTTCTAATCCATCATTGGTGGTATTTCACAAATCCGGAGTGGCTAACCCAACATAGCTGGGTTGGTTGGCTAAAGTAGCTCGTTCTACCCCAAAATCATATATTTTACATCAGATAACTCATTCCGGATTGAGAGATACACCCGATTTTTGGTCGGATGATCTAGATCACTACTGTCGTTGACTGGGCCTTTTCTAATCCATCTTTACCGGTATTTTGAAAATCTGACTTGGACAACCTGGCCTAGCCGACTTGGTTGGCTAAAGTAGCTCATTCTACCCAAAAATCATATATTTTACGTCAGATAACTCATTCCGGATTGCGATATACGTCTGATTTAAGGTCCGTTGGTCTAGAGCACTTCTGTCGTCGACCGGGCCTTTTCTAATCCATCTTTGGCGGTAGGCTAAACTAGCTCGTTCTACCTAAAAATCATGTATTTTACATCAGATAACTCATTCCGGATTGTAAGATATGCCCGATTTAAGGTCCGATGGTCTAGATCACTTCTGTCGTCGACCGGGCCTTTTCTGATCCGTCCTTAGCGGTGGGCTAAACTAGCTCGTTCTACCCCAAAATTATATATCTTAGGTCAGATAACTCATTCCGGATTACGAGATACGCCCGATATAAGGTCCGATGGTCTAGATCACTTCTGTCGTTGACCGGGCCTTTTCTAATCCATCTTTGGTGGTATTTCGTAAATCCCGCTTAGGGAACCCGGCATAGCCAAGTTGGTTGGCTAAAGTAGCTCGTTCTACCCCAAACTCATATATTTTACATCAAACAACTCATTCTGGATTGCGAGATATGCCCGATTTAAGGTCAGATGGTCTGGATCACTTCTGTCGTTGACCGGGCATTTTCTAATCCATCTATGCCGGTATTTTAGAAATCTTGCTTGGACAACCTGGCCTAGCCGACTTGGTTGGCTAAAGTAGCTCGTTCTACCCCCAAAATCATATATTTTACGTAAGATAACTCATTCCGGATTGCAAGACACGACCGATTTAAGGTCCGATGGTCTGGATCACTTCTGTAGTCGACCGGGCATTTTCCGATCCATCCTTGGCGGTAGGCAAAAGTAGCTCGATCTTCCCCAAAATCATATATTTTAGTTAGATAACTCATTCTCGATTACAAGATATGCCCGATTTAAGGTCCGATGGTCTGGGTTCACTTCTACGTTGACTGGGCCTTTTCAAATCCATCTTTGGCAGTATTTCATAAATTCAGCTTGGGCAACCTGGCGTTGTGGGGTTGGTTGGCTAAAGTAGGTTGTTATACCCCAAAATCATATATTTTACGTCAAATAACTCATTCCGGATTGCAAGATACGCCCGATTTAAGGTCCGATGGCCTGGATCACTTTTGTTGTTGACCGGGCCTTTTCTAATCCATCTTTGGCAGTATTTTGCAAATCTGGCTTAGGCAAGCCAGCTTGGCCGGGTTGGTTGGCTACAGTACCTCGTTCTACCCAAAAATCAAATATTTTACGTCAGATAACTCATTCCAAATTGCCAGATACGCCCGATTTAAAGTCCGATCGTCTGGATCACTTCTGTCGTCGACCGGGCCGTTTCTAATCCATCTTTGGCGGTAGGCTAAAGTAGCTCGTTCTACCCCAAAATCATATATTTTACATCAGATAACTCATTCCGGATAGCAAGATATGTCCGATTTAAGGTCCGATGGTCTGGATCACTTCTGTCATCGACTGGGCCTTTTCTGATCCATCTTTGGCGGTAGGCTAAACTAACTCGTTTTACACCAAAATCTTGTATTTTACGTCATATACCTCATTCTGGATTGCAAGACACGCCTCATTTAAGGTCTGATGGTCTGAATCACTTCTGTCGTCGATCGGGCCTTTTCTGATCCATCTTTGGCGTTTGGCAAAACTGGCTCGTTCTACCCCAAAATCATTTATTTTATGTCAGATAACTCATTTTGGATTGCGAGATACGTCCGATTTAAGGTTCGATGGTCTGAATCACTTCTGTTATTGACCGGGCCTTTTATGATCCATCTTTGGCTTTATTTTGCAAATCCGGCTTGGACAACCCGGCATAGCGGGCTTGGTTGGGTAAAGTAGTTCATTCTACCCCAAAATCAAATATTTTACGACAGATAACTTATTCTGGATTGCGAGATACGCTTGGTTTAAGGTCTGATTGTTTGGATCACTTCAGGCGTTGACCGGGCCTTATCTAATCCATCTTAGGCGGTATTTCAAAAATCTGGCATGGGCAACCCTGCCTTGCCGAGCTGTTGGCTAAAGTAGCTCGTTCTACCCCAAAATCATATATTTTACGTCAAATAACTCATTTTGGATTGCAAGATACGCCCGATTTAAGGTCCGATGGTGTGGATCACTTCTATCATCGATCGGGCCTTTTCAGATCCATCTTTGGTAGTAGGGTAAAGTACCTCATTCTACCCCAAAATCAATTTTACGTTAGATAACTCATTCCGAATTGCCAGATACTCTCGATTTAAAGTTCGATCGTCTGGATCACTTTTGTCGTCGACTGAGCCATTTCGGATCCATCTTTGGCGGTAGGCTAAAGTAGCTCGTTCTACCCCAAAATCATATATTTTGCGTTAGAT
This sequence comes from Magnolia officinalis, assembly GCA_021015155.1. Classification (NCBI taxonomy): domain Eukaryota; kingdom Viridiplantae; phylum Streptophyta; class Magnoliopsida; order Magnoliales; family Magnoliaceae; genus Magnolia; species Magnolia officinalis. The sequence goes on from JAJHSJ010000019.1 coordinate 12,640,213, forward strand.
AACTCATTTCGGAAGCGAAATACCCCCGATTTAAGGTTCGATGGTCTGTATCACTTATGTCGTCGACCGGACCTTTTCTGATCCGTCTTTGCCTGTAGGCTAAACTAGCTCGTTCTACCCAAAACTCATATATTTTCCATCAAATAACTCATTCCGGATTTTGAGATACTCCCAGTTTAAAGTCTGATGGTCTGCATCACTTCTGTCGTCGACCGGGCCGTTTCTGATCCATCTTTGGCGGTAGGCTAAAGTAGCTCGTTCTACCCCAAAATCATATATTTCACGTCTGGTAACTCATTCCGGATTGCGAGATATGCCCGATTTAAGGTCCGATGGTCTGGATCACTTCTGTCATTGACCGAGGCTTTTCTAATCCAACTTTGTCGGTATTTCAGAAATCCAGCTTGGGTAACCCGGCCTAGCCTGGTTGGTTGGCTAAAGTAGCTCGTTCTACCCCAAAATCATATATTTAGGTCAGATAACTCATTCCGGATTGCGAGATACACTCAATTTTTGGTGCGATGGTCTGGATCACTTCTGTCGTTGGCCAGGCCTTTTCTAATCCATCTTTACCGGTATTTCAGAAATTCAGCATGGGCAACCCGTCCTAGCCAACTTGATTGGTTAAAGTAACTCGTTCTACCCCAAAATCATATATTTTACATCAGATAACTCATTCTGGATTGCGAGATACGCCCGATTTAAGGTCCGTTGGTCTCGATTACTTTTGTCGTCGACCGGGCCTTTTCTGATCCATCTTTGGCGATAGGCTAAACTAGCTCGTTCTACCGCAAAACCATATATTTTAAGTTGATAACTCATTCCGGATTGCAAGACATGCCCGATTTAAGGTCCGATAGTGTGGATCACTTCTGTCGTTGACCAGGCCTTTTCTAATCCATCTTTGGCGGTATATCGCAACTCCGGTTTGGGTAACCCGGCATAGTAGCGTTGGTTGGCTAAAGTAGCTCTGTGTACCCCAAAATCATATATTTTAGTCAGATAACTCATTCCGGATAGCGAGATACGCATAATTTAGGTCCGATGGTCTAGATCACTTCAATTGTCGACCGGGCCTTTTATGATTCCATCTTAGGCGGTTGGCTAAAGTAGATCGTTCTACCCCAAAATCATATATTTTACGTTAGATAACTCATTCCGGAATGCGAGACACACAGATTGAAGGTCCGATGGTCTGTATGACTTCTGTCATCGACCAAGCCTTTTCTGATCCATCTTTAGCGGTATGCTAAAGTAGCTCATTCTACCCCAAAATCATATATTTTACGTCAGATAACTCATTCCGGATTGCGAGATACGCCCGATTTAAGGTCCGATGGTCTAGATCACTTCAGTCATTGACTGAGGCTTTTCTAATCAAACTTTGCCGGTATTTTAGAATTCTGGCTTGGGTAACCCGGCCTAGCCTGGTTGGTTGGCTAAAGTAGCTCGTTCTACCCCAAAATCATATATTTTACATCAGATAACTCATTCCGGATTACGAGATATGCCCAATTTAAGGTCCGATTGTCTAGTTCACTCCTGTCGTCAACCGGGCCTTTTCTGATCCATCTTTAGCGTTATGCTAAACTAGCTTGTTCTACCCCAAAATCATATATTTTATGTTAGATAACTCATTCCGGATTGCGAGACACACCTGATTTAAGGACCGATGGTCTGAATCACTTTTGTCGTTGACCGGGCCTTTTCTGATCCATCTTTGGCGGTAGGCTAAACTAGCTCGTTCTACCCAAAAGTCATATATTTTACGTCAGATAACTCATCCCGGATTGCGAGATACGCCCGATTAAAGTCCGATGGTCTGTATCACTTCTATCATCGACCGGGCCATTTTTTATCCCTCTTTAGGGGAAAGCTAAAGTAGCTGGTTCTACCCCAAAATCATATATTCTACGTCAGGTAACTCATTCCGGATTGCGAGATACGCCCGATTTAAGGTTCGATGATCTGATTCACTTCTGTCGTTGACCGGGCCTTTTCTAATCCATCTTTCCCGATATTGCGCAAATCTGGCTTGGAGAACCCGGTTTAGCCGGGTTCGTTGGCTAATGTAGTTTGTTTTACCCCAAAATCATATATTTTACGTCAGATAACTCATTCCGGATTGCGAGATACACCCGATTTAAGGTCCGATGGTCTGGACCACTTCTGTCGTTGACTGGGCCTTTTCTAATCCTTCTTTAAAGGTATTTCAGAAATCCAGCTTGGGCAACTTGGCCTAACCGACTTGGTTGGCTAAAGTAGCTCGTTCCACCCCAAAATCATATATTTTACGTCAGAAAACTCATTCCGGATTGCGAGATAGGCCCGATTCAGGGTCTGTTGGTCTAGATCACTTCTGTCGTCTATCGGGCCTTTTCTGATCCATCTTTGGCTGCAGGCTAAACTAACTCGTTCTACCACAAAATCTTATATTTTACGTTAATAACTCATTCCGGATTGCAAGACACACCCGATTTAAGGTCCGATGGTCTGGATCACTTCTGTCGTTGACTAGGCCTTTTCCGATCCATTTTTGGCGGTAGGCTAAACTAGTTCATTCGACCCGAAAATCATATATTTTGGGTCAGATAACTCATTCTGGATCACTTCTGTCGTTGACTGGGCCTTTTCTAATCCATCTTTGGCGGTATTTTGCAAATCCAGATTCGACAACTCGGCGTAGCCAGGTTGGTTGGCAAAATTAGCTCGTTCTACCCCAAAATCATATATTTTACGTCAGATAATTCATTCCAGATTACGAGATACACCCAATTTAAGGTCCGAAGGTCGGGATCACTTCTGTCATTAACTAGGCCTTTTCTAATCCAACATTTACGGTATTTCAGAAATCCGGCTTGGGCAACCCCGCCTAGCCAACTTGGTTGGCTAAAGTAGCCCGTTCTACCCCAAAATTATATATTTTATGTCAGATAACTCATTTCGGATTGCGAGATACGCCCGATTTAAGGTCCGTTGGTCTAGATCACTTCCGTCGTCAACCGAGCCTTTTCTGATTTATCTTTTCCGGTAGGCATAATTAGCTCGTTCTACCTTAAAATCATAATTTTACTTTGATAACTCATTCCGGATTGCAAGACACGCCCGATTTAAGGTCCGATGGTCAGGATCACTTCTGTAGTCGACTGGGCCTTTTCTGATCCATCTTTGGTGGTAGGCAAAAGTAGCTCGTTCTACCCCAAAATCATATATTTCACGTCAGATAACTCATTCCTGATTGCAAATATGCCTGATTTATGGTCCGATGGTTTGGATTCACTTCTATCGTTGACTGGCCTTTTCTAATCCATCTTTGGCAGTATGTCGAAAGTTCGTCTTAGGCAACCCGACGTTGCGGGGTTAGTTCGTTAAAGTAGCTCTTACTACCGCAAAATCATATATTTTACGTCAAATAACTCATTCCGGATTACGAGATACGCCCGATTTATGGTCCGATGGTCTAGATCACTTCTGTTGTTAACCGGTCCTTTTCTAATCCATCTTTGGCGGTATTTCGCAAATCCGGCTTGGGCAAGCGGCTTAGCCGGGTTGTTTGGCTAAAGTACCTCGTTCTACCCAAAAATCATATATTTTACGTCAGATAACTCATTCTGAATTGCCAAATACGCACGATTTAAAGTCCGATCGTCTGGATCACTTCTGTCATCGACCGGGCTGTTTCCTATCCATCGTTGGTGGTAGGCTAAAGTAGCACGTTCTACCCCAAAATCATATATTTTACGTTAGATAACTCATTCTGGATTGCGAGATACGCCCAATTTAAGGTCCAATGGTCTGGATAACTTTTGTCGTCGACCGGGCCTTTTCTGATCCATCCTTGGCGGTAGGCTAAACTAGCTCGTTCTACACCAAAATCATGTATTTTACGTCAGATACCTCATTCCGGATTGCAAGACATGCCCGATTTAAGGTTTGACGGTCTAAATCACATCTGTCGTCGACCGGGCCATTTTCGATCCATCTTTGGCGGTAGGCTATAGTAGCTCGTTCTACCCCGAAATCATATATCTTACGTCAAATAACTCATTCTGGATTGCGTGATACGCCCAATTTAAGGTCTGATGGTGTGGATCACTTCTGTCGTCGATCGAGCCTTTTTTGATCCATCTTTGGCAGTAGGCTAAACTAGCTCGTTCTACCCCAAAATCATATATTTTAGGTCAGATAACTCATTCCGGATTGCGAGATACGCCCGATTTAATGTCCGATGGTCTGGATCACTTCTGTTATTGACCGTACCTTTTCTAATCCATCTTTGGCGGTATTTCGTAAATCCAGATTCGGCCACCCAGCATAGCCAGGTTGGATAGCAAAACTAGCTCGTACTACCCTAAAATCATATATTTTACGTCCGATAATTCATTCCGGATTACGAGATACACCCAATTTAAGGTCCAAAGGTCGGGATCACTTTTGTCGTTGACCGAGCCTTTTCTAATCCAAATTTACGGTATTTCAGAAATCCGGCTTTGGCAACCCGGCCTAACCGACTTGGTTGGCTAAAGTAGCCCGTTCTACCCCAAAATCATATATTTTATCTGAGATAACTCATTCCGGATTGCTAGATACGTCCGATTTAAGGTCCGTTGGTCTAGATCACTTCTGTCGTCGACCGAGCCTTTTCTGATCCATCATTTGCGGTAGGCTAAATTAGCTCGTTCTACCTTAAAATCATATATTTTACTTTGATAACTCATTCCGGATTGCAAGACACGCCCGACTTAAGGTCCGATGGTCAGGATCACTTCTGTAGTCGACCGGGCCTTTTCTGATCCATCTTTGTTGGAAGGCAAAAGTAGCTCGTTCTACCCCAAAATCATATATTTCACGTCAGATAACTCATTCCCTATTGCAAGATATGCCTGATTTAAGGTCCGATGGTCTGGATTCACATCTATCATTGATCGACCTTTTCTAATCCATCTTTGGCAGTATTTTGAAAATTCAGCTTGGGCAACCCGGCGTTGTGGGGTTGGTTTCCTAAAGTAGCTCGGACTACCCCAAAATTATATATGTTATGTAAAATAACTCATTCCGGATTGCGAGATACACCCGATTTATGGTCGATGGTCTGGATCACTTCTGTTGTTGACCGAGCCTTTTCTAATCCATCTTTGGCGGTATTTCGCAAATCGGGCTTGGGCAAGCCAGTTTGGCAGGGTTGTTTGCCTAAAGTAGCTTGTTCTACCCAAAAATCATATATTTTACATCAGATAACTCATTCTGAATTGCTAGATACGCATGATTTAAAGTCCGATCGTCTGGATCAGTTCTGTTGTTGACCGGGTCGTTTCCTATCCATCTTTGGCGGTAGGCTAAACTAGCTCGTTCTACCCCAAAATCATATATTTTACGTTAGATAACTCATTCCGGATTGCGAGATACACCCAATTTAAGGTCCGATGGTCTGGATCACTTCTGTCGTCGACCGGGCCTTTTCTGATCCATCTTTGGCGGTAGGCTAAACTAGCTCGTTCTACACCAAAATCATGTAGTTTACGTCAGATACCTCATTCCGGATTGTAAGACACGCCCGATTTAAGGTCTAATGGTCTGAATCACTTCTGTCGTCGACCGGGCCATTTCCGATCCATCTTTGGCGGTAGGTTAAAGTAGCTCGTTCTACCCCAAAATCATATATTTTACGTCAAGTAACTCATTCTGAATTGGGAGATACGCCCGATTTAAGGTCTGATCGTCTGGATCACTTCTGTCGTCAACCGAGCCTTTTTTTTATCCATCTTTGGCGGTAGGCTAAACTAGCTCGTTCTACCTCAAAATCATGTATTTTACGTCAGATACCTCATTTCGGATTGCAAGAGACGCTTGATTTAAGGTCTGATGGTTTGAATCACTTCGGTCTTCAACCGGGCCATTTCAGATCCATCTTTGGCGTTAGGCTAAACTAGCTCGTTCTTCCCCAAAATCATTTATTTTATGTCAGATCTTTCATTCCGGATTGCGAGATACGCCCGATTTAAGGTCCGATGGTCTGGATCACTTCTATCGTTGACAGAGCCTTTTCTGATCCATTATTACAGATTTTGCAAATCTGATTGGGGAACCCGACGTAGCGGGGTTGGTTGGCTAAAGTAGCTTGTTCTACCCTAAAATCATATATTTTACGTCAAATAACTCATTCCGGATTGCAAGATATGCCCGATTTAAAGTCCGATCATCTGGATCACTTCTATCGTCAACTATGCCGTTTCCGATCCATCTTTGGCGGTATGCTAAAGTAGCTCGTTCTACCCCAAAATCATATATTTTACGTCAGATAACTCATTCCAGATTGCGAGATACACCCGATTTAAGGTCTGATGGTCTGGATCACTTCTGTCGTCGTCCGGGCCTTTTCTGATCCATCTTTGGCGGTAGGCTAAACTAGCTCTTTCTACGCAAAATTCTTCTATTTCACGTCAGATACCTCATTCCGGATTGCGAGCCACGCCCAATTTAAGGTCCGATGGTCTGGATCACTTCTGCCGTCAACCGGAACGGTTCTGATCCATCTATGGCGGTTTGCTAAAGTAGCTCGTTCTACAATAAAGTCATATATTTTACTTCAGATAACTCATTTCGGATTACGAGATATGCCCAATTTAAGGTCCAATGATCTGGATCACATCAGTCGTTGAATGGGCCTCTTCTAATCCATCTTTGTGGTATTTCGCAAATCTGGCTTGGATAACCCGGCCTATCTGGGTTGGTTGGCTAAAGTATCTCGTTCTACCCCAAAATCATGTATTTTACATCCGATAACTCATTCCGGATTGCGAGATATGCCTGGTTTAAGGTCCAATGGTCTAGATCACTTCTGTTGTCGGCCGGACCTTTTCTGATCCATCTTTGGTGGTAGGCTAAACTAGCTAGTTTTAAGCTAAAATCATATATTTTACTTCAGATAACTCATTCCGGATTGTAAGATACGCACGATTTAAAGTTCGATGGTCTGGAACACTTTTGTCGTCGACCGAGCCGTTTCTGATCCATCTTTGGCTGTAGGCTAAAGTAGCTCGTTCTACCCCAAAATCATATATTTTATGTCAGATAACTCATTCTGGATTGCAAGAGACGCCCGATTTAAGGTGAGATGGTCTAGATCACTAATATCGTCGACCGAGCCTTTTTAGATCCATCTTTGTCGGTAGGCTAAAGTACCTCATTCTACCCCAAAATCAAATAATTTACGTCAGATAACTCATTCGGGATTGTGAGATACGCCCGATTTAAAGTCCGATGGTCTAGATCACTTCTGTCGTCGACCGGCCCGTTTCTGTTCCATCTTTGGCGGTGGGCTAAAGCAGCTCATTCTACTCCAAAATAATATGTTTTACGTCAGAGAACTCATTCTCAATTGCGAGATACGCCCGATTTAAGGTTCGATGGTTTGTATCACTTCTGTCGCCGACCAGGCCTTTTCAGATCCATCTTTGTCAGTAGGCTAAGGTAGCTCGTTTTACCCTAAAATCTTATATTTTACGTTAAATAACTCATTCCGGATTGCGAGATATGCTCGATTTAAAGTCTGATGGTATGGATCAGTTCTATCATCGACTGGGCCGCTTTTGATCCATCTTTCGCGAAAAGCTAAACTAGCTCGTTGTGCCCCAAAATCATATATTTTACGTCAGATAACTCATTCCGGATTGCAAGATACGCCCGATTTAAGGTCCGATGGTCTGGATCACTTCCGTCGTCTACCGGGCCTTTTCAGATCTATCTTTGGGGGTAGGCTAAAGTAGCTCGTTCTACCCAAAAATCATATATTTTACATCAGATAACTCATTCCAGATTGCGAGATACGCACGATTAAAGGTCCGATGGTCTGGATCACTTCTGTCGTTGACCGTGCTTTTCTGATCCATCTTTGGCGATATTTCGCAAATCTGGCTTGGGCAACCCCGCGTAGCGCGGTTGGTTGCCTAAAGTAGCTCATTTTACCCCAAAATATTATGTTTTACGTCAGACAACTTATTCCGGATTGCGAGGTACTCCCGATTTAAGGTTCAATTGTCTGGATCACTTCTGTCGTTGACTGGGGTTTTTCTAATCCATCTTTGGCGGTATTTTAGAAATCCGGCTTGGGCAACCCGGCGTAGCACGGTTGGTTGGCTAAAGTATCTCGTTCTACCCCAAAATCATATATTTTACGTCAGATAACTCATTACAGATAGCGAGATACGCCCGATTTAAGGTTCGATGGTCTAGATCACTTCTGTCGTCGACTGGGCCTTTTCTGATCCATCTTTGGCAGTAGGCTAAAGTAGCTTGTTCTACGCCAAAATCAAATATGTTATGTCGGATAACTCATTCTGGATTGCGAGACACGCCCATTTTAAGGTCGGATTGTCTTAATCACTTCTGTCACCGATCGTGCCTTTTCTGATCCATCTTTGGCGGTAGGCTAAAGTAGCTCATTCTACCCCAAAATCATATATTTTACGTCAGATAACTCATTCCGGATTGCGAGATACGCCCGATTTAAGTTTCAATGGTCTAGATCACTTCTGTCGTCGACCGGGCCTTTTCTGATCCATCTTTGGCGGTAGGCTAAATTAGCTCGTTTTACCTCAAAATCATATATTTTACATTAAATAACTCATCCAGATTGCGAGATACACCCGATTTATGGTCCGATGGTCTATACCACTTCTGTCGTCGACCAGGCCTTTTCAGATCCATATTTGGCGGTAGACTAAAGTACCTTGTTCTACCCCAAAATCTTATATTTTACGTCAGATAACTCTTTCTGGATTGCGAGATTCGCCCGATTTAAAGTCCGATTGTATGGATCACTTCTATCGTCGACCGGGCCGCTTCTGATTCATCTTTGGCGGTAAGCTAAACTAGCTCGTTCTACCCCAAAGTCATATATTTTACGTTGGATAACTCATTCCGGATTAAGAGATATGCTCGATTTAAGGTCCAATGGTCTGGATCACTTCTGTCGTCGACCTAGCCTATTCAGATACATCTTTGGCAGTAGGCTAAAGTAGCTCATTCTGCCCAAAAATCATATATTTTATGTCAGATAAGTCATTCGGATTGCGAGATACGCCCGATTTAAAGTCTGATGGTCTAGATCACTTCTATCGTTGACCGAGCCTTTTATAATCCATCTTTGGCGGTATTTCGCAAATCTGGCTTGGGTAACTAGGCATAACCGGGTTGGTTGGCTGGCTAAAGTAGCTCGTTCTACCCCAAAATCATATTATTTATGTCAGGTAACACATTTTGGATTGCGAGATACGCCCGATTTAAGTTCCGATCGTAAACATCACTTCTATCCTCGATTGGGCCTTTTTTTATCCATCTTTGGCAGTAGGCTAAACTAGATCGTTCTACCCCAAAATCATATATTTTACATCAAATTACTCATTTCGGATTGTGAGACACGCCTGATTTAAGGTCCAATGGTCCGTATCACTTCTGTCGTCGACCAGGCCTTTTCTTATCCATCTTTGGCGCAAGGCTAAAGCAGCTCGTTGTACCCCAAAATCATATATTTTACGTCAGATAACTCATTCCACATTGCGAGATACGCACGATAAAAGGTCCGATGGTCTGGGTCACTTCTGTCGCTGACCGTCCTTTTCTAATCCATCTTTGGCTGTATTTCACAAATTCGGCTGGGGCAACCCGGCGTAGCACGGTTGGTTGGCTAAAGTATCTCGTTCTACCCCAAAATAATATGTTTTACATCAGACAACTTATTCCGGATTGCGAGGTATGCCCGATTTAAGGTCTGATTGTTTGGATCACTTCTGTCATTGATTGGGCTTTTCTAATCCATCTTTGGTGGTATTTCAGAAATCCGGCTTGGGCAACCCGGTTAAGCCGGGTTGGTTGGCTAAACTATCTCGTTCTACCCCAAAATCATATATTTTACGTCAGATAACTCATTACGGATAGCGAGATACGCCCGATTTAAAGTCCGATGGTCTAGATCACTTATGTCGTCGACCGGCCCATTTCTGTTCCATCTTTGGCGGTGGGCTAAAGTACCTCGTTCTACCCCAAAATCATATGTTTTACGTCAGAGAACTCATTCTCGATTGCGAGATACGCCCGATTTAAGGTCCGATGGTCTGTATCACTTTTGTCGCCGATCAGGCCTTTTCAGATCCATCTTTTTCGGTAGGCCAAAGTAGCTCGTTCTACCCTAAAATCTTATATTTTATGTTAAATAACTCATTCTGGATTGTGAGATACACTCGATTTAAAGTCTGATGGTATGGATCAGTTCCATCGTCGACCGGGCCGCTTTTGATCCATCTTTCGCGAAAAGCTAAACTAGATCGTTGTACCCTAAAATCATATATTTTACGTCAGATAACTCATTCTGGATTGCGAGATACGCCCGATTTAAGGTCTGATGGTTTGGATCACTTCCGTCGTCTACCGGGCCTTTTCAGATCTATCTTTGGGGTAGGCTAAAGTAGCTCGTTCTACCCAAAAATCATATATTTTACATCAGATAACTCTTTCCGAATTGCGAGATACGCACGATTAAAGGGCCGATGGTCTGGATCACTTCTGTCGTTGACCGTGCTTTTCTGATCCATCTTTGGCGATATTTCGCAAATCTGGCCTGGGCAACCCCGCGTAGCGCAGTTGGTTGGCTAAAGTAGCTCGTTTTACCCCAAAATGTTATGTTTTACGTCAGACAACTTATTCTGAATTGTGAGGTACGCTCGATTTAAGGTTCGATCGTGTGGATCACTTCTGTTGTTGACTGAGGCTTTTCTAATCCATCTTTGGCGGTATTTCAGAAATCCGGCTTGGGCAACCCGGCGTAGCACGGTCGGTTGGCTAAAGTATCTCGTTCTACCCCAAAATCATATATTTTACGTCAGATAACTCATTACAGATAGCGAGATACGCCCGATTTAAGGTCCGATGGTCTAGATCACTTTTGTCGTCGACCGGGCCTTTTCTGATCCATCTTTGGCAATAGGCTAAACTAGCTTGTTCTATGCCAAAATCAAATATTTTATGTTGGATAACTCATTCTGGATTGCGAGACACGCCCAATTTAAGGTCGGATTGTCTTAATCACTTCTGTCGCCGACCGGGCCTTTTCTGATCCATCTTTGGCGGTAGGCTAAAGTAGCTCATTCTACCCTAAAATCATATATTTTACGTCAGATAACTCATTCCGGATTGCGAGATACGCCCGATTTAAGTTTCGATGGTCTAGATCACTTCTGTCGTCGACCGGGCCTTTTCTAATCCATCTTTGGTGGTAGGCTAAATTAGCTCGTTCTACCCCAAAATCATATATTTTATGTTAAATAACTCATCCAGATTGCGAGATACTCCCGATTTAAGGTCCGATGGTCTGTATCAGTTATGTCGTCGACTAGGCCTTTTCAGATCTATATTTGGCGGTAGACTAAAGTAGCTCGTTCTACCCCAAAATCTTATATTTTATGTCAGATAACCCCTTCCGGATTGTGAGATTCGCCCGATTTAAAGTCCGATTGTATAGATCACTTCTATCGTCGACCGGGCCTCTTCTGATTCATCTTTGGCGGTAAGCTAAACTAGCTCGTTCTACCCCAAAGTCATATATTTTACGTCTGATAACTCATTCCGGATTAAGAGATATGCCCGATTTAAGGTCCAATGGTCTGGATCACTTCTGTCGTCGACCTGACCTATTCAGGTACATCTTTGGCAGTAGGCTAATGTAACTCATTCTGCCCAAAAATCATATATTTTATGTCAGACAACTCATTCCAGATTGTGAGATACGCCCGATTTAAAGTCCGATGGTCTAGATCACTTTTGTCGTTGATCGGGCCTTTTATAATCCATCTTTGGCGGTATTTCGCAAATCCGGCTTGGGTAACCAGGCATAGCCGGGTTGGTTGGCTAAAGTAGCTCATTCTACCCCAAAATCATATTATTTATGTTAGGTAACACATTCCGGATTGCAAGATACGCCCGATTCAAGTTCCGATCGTAAACATCACTTTTATCCTCTATCGGGCCTTTTTTAATCTATCTTTGGTGGTAGGTTAAAGTAGATCGTTTTACCCCAAAATCATATATTTTACATCAAATAACTCATTTCGGATTGCGAGACATGCCTGATTTAAGGTCCAATGGTCTGTATCACTTCTGTCGTTGACTAGGCCTTTTCTTATCCATCTTTAGCGCTAGGCTAAAGCAGCTCGTTGTACCCCAAAATCATATATTTTACGTCAGATAACTCATTCCAGATTGTGAGATACGCACAATTAAAGGTCCGATGGTCTGGATCACTTCTGTTGTTGACCGTCCTTTTCTAATCTATCTTTGGCGGTATTTCACAAATTCGGCTTGGGCAACCCGGCGTAGCATAGTTGGTTGGCTAAAGTAGCTCGTTCTACCCCAAAATAATATGTTTTACGTCAGACAACTTATTCTGGATTTTGAGGTACGCCTGATTTAAGGTTCGATTGTTTGGTCACTTCTGTCATTGACTGGGGCTTTTCTAATCCATCTTTGGCGGTATTTCGGAAATCTGGCTTGGGCAACCCAGTTTAACCGGGTTGGTTGGCTAAACTATCTCGTTCTACCCCAAAATCATATATTTTATGTCAGATAACTCATTACGGATAGCGAGATACGCCCGATTTAAAGTCCGATGGTCTAGATCACTTCTGTCGTCGACCGGGCCTTTTCTGATTCATCTTTGGCAGTAGGCTAAACTAGCTTGTTCTGCCCCAAAATCAAATATTTTACGTCGGATAACTCATTCCAGATTGCGAGACACGCCCAATTTAAGGTCGGATTGTCTTAATCACTTCTATCGTCGACCGGGCCTTTTCTGATCCATCTTTGGCGGTAGGCCAAAGTAGCTCGTTCTACCCCAAAATCATATATTTTAAGTCAGATAACTCATTCTGGATTGCGAGATACGCCCGATTTAAGGTTCGATGGTCTAGATCACTTCTGTCGTCGACCGGGCCTTTTCTGATTCATCTTTGGAGGTAGGCTAAACTAGCTCGTTCTACCCCAAAATCATATATTTTACGTCAAATAACTCATTCCAGATTGCGAGATACACCCGATTTAAAGTCCGATGGTCTAGATCACTTCTGTCGTCGACCAAGCCTTTTCAGATCCATATTTGGCAGTAGACTAAAGTAGCTCGCTCTACCCCAGAATCTTATATTTTACGTCAGATAACTCATTCCTGATTGCGAGATACGCCCGATTTAAAGTCCAATGGTCTGGATCACTTCTATCATCGACTGGGCTGCTTCTGATTTATCTTTGGTGATAAGCTAAACTAGCTCGTTCTACCCCAAAATCATATATTTTACGTCAAATAACTCATTCCGGATTAAGAGATATGCCCGATTTAAGGTCCAATGGTCTGGATCACTTCTGTCATCGACCTGGCCTATTCAAATACATCTTTGGTGGTTGGCTAAAGTTGCTCGTTCTGCCCAAAAATCATATATTTTATGTCAGATAACTCATTCCGGATTGCGAGATACGCCTGATTTAAAGTCCGATGGTCTGGATCACTTCTATCGTTCACAAATCCAACCCATCCATTATGTGTGCCCCACCTAAGCAGGGCCCACCTCAATGCATGTGTTATGACCAAAAGTCTAGGGACGTCCTTAGATGTGGACTTGGGAAAACAAAAATATTGGCTTGATTCTCAAGCCTTGGAGAGGGTGGTCTATGTAGACCCCACCTTGATGCAATGATCAAATCCACTCCATCCATCCTATTTCCCAACTCATTTTAGGCGTTGAGCCGAAAAATGAGGTTGATCCGAGTGTCTGGTGGGCCATATCGTTGAAAACAATGTCATTGCCGTTGAAATCTACCTTGATAGTCATACACACCGAAAAATATCCGATATTGGACTTGTTTGGTCCATCTCAGGCCATGGAAACCAGTGGCCAGGGTGGATTCGGTTGAAGCAGGCCCCACACATTGAAAACCTCAAGAATACAGGTTTTCCAAATATATATACAAAAGAAGCAGTAGTCACTGCTGCAGGAAGCGCAGGCAGCGCTTGCTGCTGGCGGACGAGCGGACGGCAGGAACCCACAACTCCAGCCGTGGGCCCCACCTTGATGTTTATTTGTCATCCAATCTGTTCATATGGTGGGACCTCAGGGTAGTGGGCCACCTTCCAAAAATTAGACACATCCAACGCTCAGGTGGCCCACATAATAGGAAACAGTGTGGATTGAATGTATGCCATTGAAACCCATTTTGGGTCCACCAAAGTTTTGGATCAAGATGAAATTTGTTTTTCCCCTTCATTCCAGGTCCGTGCGACCTTATTAACAGGTTGGATGGAAAGTAAACATTATGGTGGGCCCCACATGGAGCCCACAGTGATGTATGTGTTTTATTCCCACCGTCCAGCGGACGGTGGAGCCCACATTAATGTATGTGTTTTATTGCACCGTCCACTGCCGTGGACGGTGGGCCCCACCTGGAATTTGCATGTGCCTGAAACTTGGTCTGAACCCTCATGTAAGTGGGACACACATAATGGGTGGGCTAGATTTGCTAACCACATCTTGGGGGGGCCCAAAAGAATGATTATGAATGTTTTAATGGTGCACGGAACCTCTCAACTTCTGTATGTGGTGTGGCTCACACAAGTCACGGACTGACTTGATTTTTGAGGCCTAGGCCCACGAGGGACTGGTGCATCCAACTGAGGGTGTTGACGGTCGAAACGCGTCACGGTGGGGCCCACATAGCTCGACCTCATGGGACGTTAAAATCAACTCGAGCGCATTATACCTGTTCCCATATATATATATATATGTATATGACGGTGGGCTTTATGGGCCCTACCATGATGCATGTGTTGCATCCAACCTGTCCATCCATTTTAAAAGCTCATTTTATAGTATGAGCTAAAGAATGAGTCAGATCCATGATTCAAGTGGGTCCCACCACTATTATTTGAAGTGAGGATCGGTTGATCCTTTGACATGATTCATAGATATGTATACATATACATGTATGTATGTATTGGTGGCCATTTTTAAGGCCCACCTTGGCATTCATTAGGCCCATATGAGGAGGCCCATATTGATGTAATTGTGGCCGTTGTTGAGGCCCACCTTGGTATATGTATGAGGCCCACTTTGATATATAAGGCCCATGTTCCGAGGCCCATTGTGATGTATTCAAAGGCCCATGGGGTATGGCCCATTGCAATGTACATAAGGCCCCTTTGATATGACCCACTTGACTTATAAAAGGCCCATCTGATGCGGCCCATTTAATGTATCTAAGGCCCATGGATCGAGGCTCAATGGGTTGTCCTTAGGGTCCATTGCAATGTGTGATTTCTCCATGGTTATGGCGGGCCATGCCTTGGGAGCAATGTTGTTTTGACGTCCACATTGTAAGAATAATGTTGGTTTAATGTCCGCGTTATAAATCTCCCTAGGCCCATTTATAGGCCCGTACTTATTGTGCGTAGGCCATCTAAGCCCACCTTCGTGTGAGGATAGTTCATCATCTTATAGCATGCTTAGTGTAACTCCATGACTCATACCCATACGCATCATCTGTATGCTTGATGTGAGGGATGTTTGATCATAGCATAAGCAGGTTAGGCTGAGACATTTACGAGACTCCTGATGAGATGGAGTGCCCCACATGATCACGCGGTACACGCTGGATTGCTGCATGATTTGATGGTGTGACTCATGCATTTTACATTGTGTGTCATGATCATTGCACACCCTAACGACATCAGGGCCCTGGCCTTCACAGGCACATTATGGATGGTCGTATCGGATACCGAAAATACTTTGTTCTAGCACTGTGGGTACTTAGGATGTCCTTGGGTGAAAGTCCCAGAACCTTTTTGGTACCAGGGGATGCTCCAACGTCTAGACCGAGTGGATACACGAGCGCCCGAGTGCCGAATACCAGTAGGCTGCGTCTCCCACTGTGTCGTGGTCGATTGGAAGGGAGTGTGGCCTTATCCGCCCGAGTGAGGGGGCTATAAGCTAGGCTGAGTTTGACCAGCTCGTAAATGTGTCCGCTATTGATGAGCCGGGTAGGTATTAGCGACTACTGGTCAGGCGGATAGTGTGGTCTCTTCCACTTGCTCGACTGTGCAGCTAGGGAGGAGGCAGTCAGTGTGAGGTGTATTAGACCCCGGTGATATCCAGAAAGGAACTGTACTGATATGTGTACTTGATGAGTACTGACATGTTTGTATTGCTTCTCGCATATGACATTTGGCTACATAGGCCTCGCATCGCATGGCCTTGGTATGGCCAATAACATTCATGCCTTGCATCATATAGCTTTGGTACAGCTGATAGCATTCATGGACTTACCGCATATTTCCACATTACTCTGATATTATATACTTGACACTTACCTTACACACACTTTCACCACCCTCTAAGCTTTTTATAAGCTTATGCACAATAGATGCGTGCAGGTGGCGTTAGGTTGCAGCGGCGTTGAGCTTGGACGTGCAATCGAACTTCGGGAGATTCTATTACTTTCATTATATTGTATTTCCCTTTCATACGCATTGTACTTAAAGTTTTGTTATAGTGGATATGTAGTGTTGTTGTTTTGTGACTTGGTTATACTTGTGATTATACTCCCTTACAAAAAAAAATTCTTACTGAAAATCCTCCTTGTAGGATACCAGGATCGAAATCTGGCATGTGAATGTCGGGATCCGAGAATGGGGCACTACGGAGGCTGTCGGCGTCGGATTCGGCAATCTAGAATTTTGTGAGCCCAATTTTTGAGTTTGGGGTGTGACATCTTCATCCCTGACGCGCAACTGCTGGTACCCAGACTGTAAGTTGATCTTCGAGAAATATCGTGCCGCTTTCAACTAGTCAAATAGATCATCTATCCTAGGCAAAGGATACTTGTTCTTGACTATCACTTGGTTCAACCTGTAATAATCAATACACAATCGCAGTGATCCATCCTTCTTCTTCACAAACAATACAGGTGCTCCCTAAGGAGATACACTTGGTCGTATGAAGCCTGAATCCAGCAGATCATCAATCTGTCTCCTCAATTCCTCCATTTCACAAGGAGGCATGCGATACATTGGTAGAGAAATGGGTGTTGCATTGGGCACAAGGTCGACAGTAAAGTCGATCTCGCACCGAGGAGATAGTCCGGGTATCATCCTGAACACGTCTATGAAATCTTGGACTACTGGGGTGTTCCCAAGCATCGGACCATCAATGTTTTCTGGTAAGGAAGCATAACAACTAATGTGAAAAGGCCAACAGACCTGAATTGGAAAGTTAAATGTCGTGCCCTCAGGTCTATGTGCAGTCACCAATCGGGTATCGCAATCGATCTCTGCCTTCATCTCGATAAGCCAGTCCATGCCGAGAATGACATCGTAATGACATAGTAGGGCAACAATCAGGTCAACGAGACTGTTCTGCTTCCTAAGTCTATCGAGCAACCCTTACAAATCTTGGTAGATTTGAGAAGGTTCTCGTTGTGGTAAGGAGTCTCACCCCAATCATAGGAGTTATTTCCAACACTAATCGCTTGACTGCTGCAGATGATACTAGCGAAATAGTGGACCCGGTGTCCACCAATAGGAAGATTGGTGTACCTTGGAAATGTGTTGTGACTTCGAAAGCTAATGATACTACGGTTGCTGACTCAGATGCTTCAGCTGCAAGTGAGTGCATACGAGCTTGTTGAGGACGATTCGGCTGTGCTGCCATAGGCCACTAAGGTGGCCTACTCCGAGGTACATTCCGTCTATAAAAAGGTTGGGCTGGAGGTGTTGATCATAGAGGTGGAGCTGAAATGGCTTGTGGCAACTGACGACTGATCTTCTGAGGTGGCGTAAAGCCGTTATCCCTCATCTTAGTAAAGCAATAAGTGTCTGTATGGCCCAACCTCTTACAGTAGGTGCACCATAAGTCTGATCACCTCTACTGGGTCGATGGAGCCGTAAGTCTAGGAGGCGAATCAACACGTGGCCTCTTGCCGAGGAACGGTTAGTTTGGCAAGTCAGGTCGAGGCCTCGGACCCACGGGCATACGCATACTGGATAGTCTGTCCCCATCCTACTCAGCTCGCAGGGACATGTTCACTAGCTCAGCATAATTGGAAATGCTAGCGCAACACATCTTTGTGTGGATTTCAGGCCGCAGACCCTCAAAAAATTACCGCATCTTCATCGGCTCGTCTTCTAGTATCACAGGAGCATATCTGGCTAGCTATGTGAATCTGTTCTCATACTCTGACACAGACATTCCTCCCTGTTGGAGGCGAAGGAACTCACCCTACTTTTAATTACGGTAAACGAAGGGAAATATTTTCCATGGAAGCGGGCCTTAAACGCGTCGCACGTCCATACGTATCTAAGAGCAAATGTTCGCGGGACGCTGTCCCACCAGAGACTGGCCTCCTTCTCAAACATGTAAGTAACCAACTCAACCTGCTCTACCTTAGTGTAGTGATCAAGCCAGTATTCGGCCTCCCCGGGCCTGTGAGTGCCTGTAAAAGTGGGAGGTCAGAAATGCTGAAAGTGTTCAAAAAGGTCGTTGGCAGTCATATTCATGTTTTGGGCAAGGGCCCCCGCAATTGTAGTCTAAACCTCCTCCTGCTGCTGCATTAGGAGCATCATCTGCTCCAACCTATCAGGAGGAGGAGCCGCCTGAGGCATGTGGGGCATCGAGGTAGACGCACGGTTCTATTTGGGAACCGGTAGTGCACTAGGTGTTGGCCCATTGGTGGGGCCAGTGGCCTGCTGAGAATCCGATATGGTTCACTATAAGGGCCAAAAGTAAGGTCTATGTGGCTATCGCTTAGGGGAGGTGCCCCATCAAATGATCCTCCAAGAGCGATACATACAGTGCTCTGAGTGTTCTTAGGTGACATTCCCTATATACAACAGAGGGTGTAACACGTGTAAGATTTTGGATAACAATACTCAATTTTCCAGGCATTCTGCACATTTCTTAACAGAAGAAGCTTCATGCATTTCATTTTACCAAAATTGTCATAATACATGAGATGTAGTTTCACATGGATCATGACAGAAGATGCATGTGAACAAATCTAAACAAAGCTTTAAACAGTAAGCAGACTAACAAACCACTAGCCTACCAAGGCTAATACATAGAAAGATAAGAAATAAAGAAAACTCAAAGAAGACCACAACATATGACTATTCGTCCGACTCTGGCGATGGGGGAGGAGCACCCTTGTCCTGCATGCAGCACAGGAAAGTCTTTAGAGTACAAGACATCCTCTTGAGTTTCTGTTTCATATAAACTCGATTCTCTTCAAGCTTTTACTTCAGTTCGGCCTGGGTCTCCTTGACCTCTTATCTCAGGGCAGCCTGATTTTCTTTAATTTGAACTATGCGGGCTTCTATGGTGGCCCGATCACGGCGGTGCTCATGTGAAGCAGTGGGAGGTCCCCCATCAGAGTCTTGGGCTTCCTCCTCATCCTCATTGCTCTCCACTTCATTTCTCTCCTCAGAACCTTCCTCTTCATTGCCTTCCTCATTTTCACTCTCTTCTTCCTCTTCACTTTCTTCCTCTATCTCAACCCCATATTCATCAAGATGGCCTTACCATTATCGCAGGCCGATTCCCATGTTGGTGAGTTTAGTGTCATTTATGAAATGGATCGAGGCAAGCTCATCCATGTTAAGTCTGTAGCCGAACTCACGAACAATCTTGCATACAAGTCGACTGATTGGGAGTGAAATATCTATCCTAATAGCGCGTATAGTCTGGACTATCTGTATTAGGGTGAATGTAGGCAGACACAACTTGTCTCCCTGCCTAGCTCTGTACAGGAAGTCCACCATCAGATGAGTGTACTCGGTACGGTTGCTTTACCTAGGATACATATTATACGTAAAGATGTAGTGGAGTAGGCGGAAGTCTGCCATCATCTCGGTCGTTGGGAGGTAGTTGCCTCACTTCTAGTGAACCAGTCGGCCATAAAGAAATTGCGTGCGACAATCTCTTTCTTATGCACTCTTGAGAAGAGATTCACTAGCATGCACCTCACCACATGCAATCCCCATAATTCGGGCCATCACATCGACATTGACTATTTATTCCCGCCTTCCCACGAGAATAGTGAACTGTAGTGGCTCTAGTAATGGATCCCGTATGTGGGCATAGAAGGTTCGGACTGTGCTTTCACACGCATGAGACTTGCCCTCAAATATGGGACCCCACTCAGATTCCAATAGGAAGTCCATCACCGGATATAGCCCGAATAGCCTTTTGTCAACATGTGCTTCAAACATAACTTTACAGCCATGAAACTTACCATTTCCGATGCCCGACGGTAGAGCCCTTTCAAGTGAAATCTAAGGATCGAGATCCAGCTTCGTCCTTCGCTCTCTCTCGGCGCTTGTACTCACTTCAGTGCCCATTTTCTTTCTTAGACGGGTTGAGCGGCTAGGTCAGGCTTGCATCTGTGGAAGCCCTTTCTTTTCCATGAGAGAAAGGAGTGTGGAGAGCGAAAAGATGGCAACCACTAGCTCAAAAAGAGCCATGGAACTGAAGAAAGCTTGATGGAGGAGATGGGTTGGTGGGTTTTGGGGTTTATGAGACACAATGGTGGACTTATATGCTCAAATGAGAGGAAATAAGGGAGATGGTAGGTGGTAGGAGATGAGTTTTGAGGGAAATGGTGGTGGGTGTATGTGTATTGAAGAAGAAGAAGAAGATGGAGTATGGAATGAAGATTTGAGAGTGAAAATGAGGGTTTTGAGAGCTAAGAGGCTTGGAATGGGGGTTAAATGAACAAAGGGAGCAATAGGGGACCTAAATAAAGTGGTCCCACATGAAAATGGACCCCACATGTGTGTGGGAGGGGCGGCAGGCCGCAGGACCCCCGAGCCCGCCACGGCCCGTTGGACCCAGGCGCGATGTGCCGACTGGACCCTGGGTGGTGGCTCCCCTTGGGGACGGTGGCCTCCTCCCCCCCCCCCCCCCCCCCCCCCCCCCCCCACCCCGGGTGCCGAAAATGGACGGGGGACCCCTTGGATCCCACCGAAAAATGCGTTTTGGCCCCTATGTCCGTTTGAGGTGATTTCGGGTTCCATCTTGCACATATTCTAGCTTTTCGGGTCATTTGGGTGTGGAATTTATTGAATCAGCGTCTAAACCCATCGATTAATGGTCTAGAAAGGAATTGAGATCATTTCACATGATCACAGATGCATACGGGTCACATTTCAATTGTCGTTTTTGCCCGCCGGTGAAACTTGGAATCCTACATTCATTTCTACGTTTTATCGCCCCCTCCTAAGTCAAAGTACGTCAGTGTGCATCTTGTTACCATAAGCTAGGTCCGGTTTAATCCAATTCATGCTCTGATACCAACTTGTAACACCCCGAAAATCGAGGGTCGAGCAAAGGCTCAACTCCCAAGTTTCGGTGCATCACTTATGCAACATAGATAATGATGTTTAAATGTTGTCCATATTAGTGCATTAACATGAGTTGGATTATACTAAAATAACATATCATACTCCAGGTGCAATAAAATTTAGCAAGCGGAAGACTCAAGTACTTATATTATAAGATGAAAGTGTTTCACCATCCAGAGTATGAATCTATTCCAGGCTGAATATATACAAGTGTTTATTCCAAAATTTGTAAATATCAAAATGTAGTTGTCTAACTAATCCATGTAACCCTTCAATCCCTTCGATTCAGAATAAGGTCTACAGAGACCCGCCTGATAGCTGAACATAGGAGAATTCCTCCTCCTCATCCATGAAGTCCATATCAACTGTATAGGCTCCATCATCACCTGTATCTACAACAGAGTCTTGTTGGTGTTTTAAAACACGGTTCCAGAGTAGGAGTGAGTGATCAACTCAGTGGCACTAAAAGGCAAAGGTTAACATGTTATCAATTCAGTCAAGCAGTAATGATAAAGCAATACAACAATCATATCTTAAGTACTCTTGTTAATGCAGGAATGGTATGTTGTAATGATGCATGCCCTCGCCTGCATTCTCTCAACAACATCATCTCATGATCGCGCATGGTAAACTCCCTAAACGTGCACTTCTCCGCCAAAGCACATGCAATGCGGTGCATGGTCGTGTTAGCCAATACTTAATTAGGTTTATTCATACAGTAGATTCAGGAAGCTAAGGTACCTCCCTTTATATCATTTACCCAAACAAGGATCCATCTAGGGTCGTTAATCCTAGTTAATCACATACGATAGGCAAGTTGTAGGGCATCACCCTTGATGAAAGCAGTGGATAGGTAAGTTCATGAGTTTACACTCGAGGTCACTACAGAGAGGCTCGTCACTATCAACATAGGCCTATTTTATACTCAAGGCCACTACGAGAAGGCTCATCACATTAGCGTAGGCCGATAACTCGAATATGGTGTCCTATAAACCACCATAATTGACTCATGGGTTTGGGTTACTCACTGGTCACTACGGGGAAGCTTGTCACCCCAACATAGGTCGACAGCTCGACCACGGTGTCCCATACACCACCATGCCCAGCCCATGAGTCTTGGCAGATCTTGGTACCATGGTTGAAACGGGCTTTCCATTGGTAAGCAGTACCTTAGATTCAAACAGTAATGTCCATACATGGTAAACATACAATAGGCCAATCGGGTTATTCGACAAGTGTGATTGGTACGGGCGTACGTTGAATTGATCGACATAGAGCGCGTAAGCACTCCGCTGGCCTAACCACTGTCCGCAATCATCGTACGACTCGGATTCCTCGAACATATCTAATGTGGCGATGCTAGTTCGACCACTCAATTAAGAGCCATTACTGATTGTCTGGACTAGGTGGTAGTCCCAAACATACTCCAATGCAATAGAGAATTACATATGTTAATCATAATAGCATTTTACCAACAATTCAAATACAGTAATCATTTGAGCATTTTATCAAACACATAGAACATGTTATTTTACATAGGCACTTTATGTATGAATCACATAATAGTAATTTACATTACATGAAGGAAACTATTCATTTGACTAAGGAATTTAAGAATCCTGTCTTAATACACTTAATAAGTGCGATCCATCAACAATATCTCATTCAGACATTTTAGCAAACACTTACACTACACATTTCTAGGTATATAGGCTAGATTTACTACTACATGAATTATAACAATTCATTTCACCACATCGGTCATAAAGTATATAACATACATGCATCTAAGATTAAATCATAATAAGTACAAATCAGGATTTTGCATTCATTCAAACATTTCAACAAACACATAGAATGCATTTTATATGTACATAATTCATACACATATATAATTCATCGAATACATCATAACTAAGGTCATATAGCAGAATCAAGTCAAGCATAAATCATTGCTGACATTGAAAGCCTTGAAAACCTAACCTAAAAGTTTATAGTCCGCACCTTTCGTCGATACTCCTACTACGAACTTGGTTCGTACACTACGTCCTCGTCTACCGCACAACGGTTACCTAAATCATGAAATAAGTTAGCTATTACGTAGATTCCTCTATTTGGACTCCTAAAATGAGATTAGGTTTAGGATTCTTACCTAAGTCATATCTGGAATCGACGGTGTATCGATGGTGGGGAGGTGATTCAATACGTGGAGTGGTGGGAGTGAATCCCAGCAACGATCTCTCTATCTCACTCTCTTCTCCTCACTCTTTCCTCCACTTTCCTCTCTTCTCTCTCCTAGGGTTAGAAAATTTGTATGGAATGAAAGAGGGGTGATTTAAGGGCCTTATAGGCTCAAAACTAATGCCAATGGCCCCACACCATGGTATACTTAGGTTATAGCCAAAGGGTGTCTGTTTCAGGCAAACGGGACTCATCTGGAGGCTCATTACTCACCTGCGTCATGGAGCAAGTTCCTTGACAATGGATCTATGCCAGGATTGTTTTTATGGTGCGATCTGACAAACGGATCGGTCGTAAAGGACCCATATCAGATCAACAGTCATCATTACTCGATCAGGGCCACAAGTATACAGATATAACCAACAAAATTTCCCTAACCCATGGGTGTATTTGGGTCAGAATATGACGGTCAGAAGTCCTTAATTTTGCCCGCAAGTGAATGGCCCAATTTACTTAAGTTTGAGTTCATTTTCTAATAATATTCGTGTTTCTAACACAGTTCGCTCAAGGCTCAAGTTGTGCGTTTCTGGATACTATTTGAACTCAGTTCCCGCTATGCTTGTTAAGCCCAATAAGGTGGTCATAACCTTATAGTTTCACCATAATCGGACTTTCGACACGCAGTCCAGGTCCGATGCGGAGTTTCAATGTGCTCCTGAGAGCAACTGGGTTTTGAGATTTCTCCTAGGTTCTTAAGTAATGTTGAGCTAACAATTTTAATGGTTTTGGGTCTTGTAGTTCGTATAGATAGTGATTTTGCTAAATCCATCGATAAATTTAATTTTATACTTAATTAATTTCTATCTAATTTCTACAGAATTCGATCCTTAAGGATATCTGCCTGACGTGGTACTCGGGTCTTCATACGGATTTTTCCAAGACATTACACATGGTTACTTATCATAACTCATACTATGTACAAATTGCGATACTATGTACTATCATCCCAAGTACCACCTCAGGATTTCTGCCTGAGGTGGTACTCGGGTCTTCATATGGATTTTTCCAAGACGTTACACATGGTTACTTATCATAACTCATACATCTATGGGCAACCACTTTATTAAGCTCCCACATGGTCAAGTTTCCGATGCCTAATTTCACTTGGTTAAGTGGACATATAATTAGTATCCTGGTCTAGTGACCGCATCTCAAAGCATCCAAGGCACAATCACAAGCATACCCACTATTCCCGGTTACACTAACTCTTAAACTGTAACCGCTTAATACTTCATATGGAGAATAACTCAGATTCGGTGTCACATGATCAAGAGGCCAAGAGCTAGCTTCCATCACATAAGATATAGTTTAGTGGTCCCCACATCTGCCTCACCTATGAGCATAATGCAAGGGTTGTATTTATGTCGCATGACACCAAATTGAGGGCCACTCCATTATCAAGTTTTATAACCCAACCCATATCATAATTCTCACAACTAAGAAAATCTGCATGTACAACCCAATTGTTCATGGTTTAGGTGACTATGGCTATGCCCATAAGCATGTGGTCTTGTCATTGGGTGGTCACCAATGCCACCTAATTTCATGTAGTTAGTTGGCCTTGTGTGGATTTCGCAATCATACGGTTAGATGACTACATAGACTCCACAATTGCATATGATTAGGTGGCCATACATACATCACATGCCCACATGATTAAGGGGCCAAACACATATATCACATCCTCACACCACTAAAGTTTACATATTTGTTATAATTGAACACGTTTATGGGTTTAAACACATGTTATATGATCCTACTACTTAGGGCCGCACTCTAACCAAAGTGCCAAGTGGTGAAGGGTTGTGCACTCGTAATAAAATTAGGCAGTCTAAGGCAACAACAAAATACAACCTATATCACATACCAAGTGGTGAAGGGCTATACACACAACACAATTTCACATTATTCAAGATAGCATACATTTAACACATGGAGATCACAAACTCTTGCTAAAGAGGGCAAATGGTTGGCCCAAACAAGGCTACCACTGATGGGCCCACATGGCATTCACTCAAAATGGGCCTTAACATTCTTGGGCTCACACATCAATAGAATTCACATGGGTTCTATGCAGTGGAGCTCATGGGGTTATGCATTCATCATACTTACATCAATTGTAGGCCGTCCACGCACTACATGGTCACATGATTGTACACCATCAATATATAGAAATTTTTACAAAGATTTGGACCATTCACATATCAATCCAATTTGTATAATTAATGGGCCACCAATCCATGGTGGGCCTGGGGCTAAAAATCTAGTCAATCTATGACACATGTGGGCCACACCACACTAAAAATTGAGAGGGTTACCCTCCATTAAAACATTCATGATTCCTTGTTGGGCCAATGAGGCGTGGATCAGAAATCCAGCCCATCCATTATGTGTGTACCACTTAGTTGAGGGGTTAGTCCAAGTTTTAGATGCATCCAAATTTCAGGTGGACCCCACAAGTGCTTTTATATACCTGAGCTTTGAGTTGTATGAACGGTTCAAGGAGATCAAAGTTACATGGGTCCCAGAGTGATGTATTTATTACATATACCCAGTTCATCTATTTTTATTTTTATATTTTTATTATTTTTTTAGAGATCATTTTATAACATTATCCAAAAATGAATCATATTCAAATATTCTCTGGACCTCACCACAAACAGTAGTAGAGATAATGATTTCACCGTCAAACAATTTACAGGGCCCACCTTAATGTTTATTTTCCGTCCAATCTGTTCATAAGGTCACAAAGACCTGAATTAAGGGGAAAAACTAATTTCATATTGGTCCAAAACTTGTATGACCCAAACAGGGTTTCAATGGTAGACGTTCAATCCCCTACTGCTTTTGTAGTGTGGACCACTTGACAGTTAGAACTATTTTATTTTTATATTTTTAATTATATATATATATATATTTCTAAAGCCTTGAGACAAGCTCGTCAAATGGATGGACGGTTTGGATATA
This sequence comes from Magnolia officinalis, assembly GCA_021015155.1. Lineage (NCBI taxonomy): Eukaryota > Viridiplantae > Streptophyta > Magnoliopsida > Magnoliales > Magnoliaceae > Magnolia > Magnolia officinalis. The sequence continues at coordinate 12,666,848 of JAJHSJ010000019.1, forward strand.
AGACATACCTCATTAATAGAACAGACCCACAAATCTTACTGATAGCTTTAAAATTTATTTTTTTAATTATTATTTTTAATGGTGTGGGCCACCTGAGTTCCATGTATGGCTAATTTTTGAGGGTGACCCATTTTTAAACGGCACCCATCAAATGCACGGTGTAGATGATCGACACGCATCAAGGTGGGGCATGTGGTGGGGCCCACTTTCCTTGCCCATTCCAAGCAGCAACAGCTGTAGCGTCCTTGGACGCTGCACGTCAGCAGCAAGGGGCTGACGCCCCTTGCCTTTTTTTTTTACTGTGGTTTTTCATAGGTGGGGCGCACATCAAGATAATCAAGTCCGTCTGTTGCATTCTCTGGCTCGTGACACATGCAACAAGTCCAATATCAGCATGTTTTGATGCACAGAAACCTTACAGTGGGCCTCAACAGTTTAACACTATTAAAATAGTCTTTTTGCTGGTGTGGCCTACCAGAGATCTGGATTGGCTTCATTTTTTAGCTCAATGCCTAAAATGAGCTAGGAAATTGAATGGACGACATGGATCAAATACATAGATCATGGTGGGGCCTGTGGTGGTCCCACAACCCTTCCCTTTTATTGAAAGCAGCTGGACATTGCTTGCTGCAGTGTCCTCTGGATGCTGGCAGCAATCAACGTCCACTCTCCTTTATTTTTTTTTATTTTAAATAATTAATTGATTTTATTTTATTTTATAATGTGGTGTGTGTGCACGTGTGTGTATGTGAGTGTATGGCCAACCCAATGGGCCACACTTTGGGCGGTTTGGATGGCCTAGAAAATTCTAGTGGGGCCCACTATCAATGGGTCCCACATAAAGTCAATAAAAAATTTATTTTTATTATTATTCTTTTTATATGTATTCTCCCATGAATCCACACCATTAAACACATCATTATCATCATATCATCACCATTATTGATTATCCTTTTATATGTACTCTCCTATGTATCCACACCATTGATCACATCATTATCATCAATTCGTCACCACTAATAATCAAACAAATAATCGGAAAGAAAACAAACCAAGAGTGGAGTGGGTGTACTCACCTTGATGAACTAGATGGATGGTTGAGATGGAATTGATGGAGTTGATGGCCGACCAAGATCACTCCTCTCTCTCTCTCTCTTGTATAAAAAATCTTGAAATGCTAAGGGATGAAAGACTATTTGTAGAGAAATTGTTAAAATGTGGTTAGATTCAATTAATGTGATCTTGGTTAGCTTAGACTAATGACAATTAATTCATGATTTGTAATTAATGGTGAATTAAAGGAGCATGGGATGGCATGGTGTGATGATGTCATTCATAGAGAGAAGTTGACTTTGCATGCACATGTGAGAGGAGAGGTATGGGTGTGTGACATCACACCCATGGGGAGAGATTCTCTCACCCATGTGTGGAACGGAGTACATGGTGCCTTGCGCACATGATACACTAATGATTCTTCGTGGTGTATCTCACTAACGGAGCGTCGTACAGACGCACGATGGTACCTCCACGATGGCGGCAATGGGGCGGTCGATATGAAATAGGTTTCAAGGTCTTGGGGTTCTGGTCAGTTGGGTGTGTACTATGAACGACCAATCCAGGTCTAGCTAAGAGTGTCGATCATCGTGTACATAAGTATAAAAAGTCGTACGGAATAGACGGGGTCTTATAGGATGTATAAAACTAAATCATAAAACTATCTTCTTATTCTTTCAGTATAATATTCCATATGGAGGTGGTCCTCTAGGTTTTCGATCTGTACATCACCTGCATCATCTGTATGATTGGAGAGGGTCAACGCCCAACTCATAGTGACAGTTATCCTTTAAGATTACCAATAATTTAAGAGATTCATAAAAAATAATCTAAGGGTTCTGATACGTCTCGTATTCCACTACTACGACGGGTATCAGTATGTGCAATCAATATATATTTGAAGGCATGCATAGCAAAGCGTGTGCAGCTCATCATACAGTGACCATTATAATGTGGAATACGCTTCATAGAAAACCCGGATCACCCCGCATTCTCACACTATGGAGATTCACCGACATGTCCGACGCTAACATGGATTTATGTGAATACCTCAAGGCAGCACAACACATGAGTCAGATGAATTACGTGACACGATTTGTTCATGGAGCGACTATTTGCGACATCCAATCCCAAAAGTGATGGAACACGCATTGCGAATTACTTACATCGATTTCACTACCAAAAAATTAAGCAAAGAATACTGACCATGTGAGTTTTTTGCTACGGATATAAATCGTAGCTACAGTTATTACGGCTTTAATCCGCAGCTAAAAAGGTACCACACCATTGATAATTAACGGTCGTGTAAGGGCTCTATAGGGCCCACCACAATATATGTATTCTATCTAAGCCATCCATCTATTTTGAAATATCATTTTATGTCATGAAATAAAAAAATCAGGTAAATCAAAGGCTCAAGTAAACCACACGGTAGGAAACACAGAGATTAAATCATATGTGCTTCCTGTGGTGTGGTCCACTTGGGCCTTAAATCTACCTTATTTTTGGGAGTAGAAACTAAAATTATTTATTATAATTAATGGATGGCTTGGATAAACCACATACATCATGGTGGGCCCCACGGAGCCCCTGACAGGACCGTTCAGGGGTCAGTCTCACCGAATTGACACCAAATGGCCGCACGCTCAAAAGAGAGTCGTGCCCAAAATGGTCTGTCTTACTCCCCCCCCTCTCCTTGTCCCTATCTCCGCTCCATCTCTCTCATTCTCCTCTCTCTCTCTCTCTCTCTCTCTCCCTCTCTGTCTCTCCCAATCTCTGCTCCATCTCTCTCATTCTCCTACCTCTCTTCCCATTTCCTGATATTCTCTCTCTCTCTCTCTCTCTTTTCTCTCTCTCTCTCTCTCCCGATCTCTGCTCCATCTCTCTCATTCTCCTCCCCCCTCTCTCTCTGAGTTCCCTAAGTCTCTCTCTCTCTCTCTCTCTCTCTCTCTCTCTCTCTCTCCCGATCTCTACTCCATCGTTTTGCTCGAACTTTCATTGCAGCAGTCGTGAAGCCCCTTATCATATTTTTGAGGCATCTCTTCAAAATCGAAGGAATCTGAGGCTCCTCTTCAAAGGTTTGATCTCTTCCTCTCTTTGTGTCTCGTTTTCTCTCTGTCGGATTTCATACATGCTAACTGTTTGATGAAATGGCTCAAGGTCCTTTGCCTGGGAAAGTCTCTTAGTGGTACTCCTTTTTTTTTCACTGCTTAAGATAAGATGGAGAGAGGGAGGTCATCCTGTAATCCTTCCCCTTCATTACACATATGATGCACGTGGGGTCCACTAGTGTCCTATACATACAAGGTCTCACATGCAACTAGTTTGATGGTGTGCCTGATACACTTATCATGTAGGACTGACTTCTAGTATTTGTCCATTGTTTTGGATGGTATCGCCCATGTGATGATTGCACGTGGCTGATAGTTTTAAATAGATGTTTGACATCTTTGCAGCAGGAATAAAGAATTCATGGGCGTAGCTGTTGAAGCATAAAATAAGCAAGGAAGTGAAGACGAGAAAGATCAAGAAATCAATTTGAAAGATCAAGAAATCAGCTTCAAGACCACTTTGCGCGGGTACGCGTAAAGTGAAATGGTTGCGCCAGACCGCGCAAAGTGAACGGTTTGCGCGGGAGATTATGAAGACAGTTTGCGCGGGGATTGATAGTTTGCGCGAGACCGCGCAAAGTATATCGTTTGCGCGTATCCGCGCAAAGTATATGACGGTGGGATCAAAAGGGTTGGTTGATTATTTTGTCCCACATCGACCAGAATAGAGATTTCCATTGAAGAAAATGTCTATAAATACCCCGTTCCTCCTCTCAAAAGGGGTTCGAAGATTTCAGAAGTGAAAGAAAGACGAAAGAGAAGACAGAAGGTGCAGAGTATTGGACTCCTGCACTTTGCGCGACGTCGCACAAAGGAGTATTGGACTCCTGAAGTTTGCGCGGACCAGCGCAAAGCGGCACTGGCTTGATATAGTTTGCGCGGACCCGCGCAAAGCATATTGTTTGCGCGGACCCGCGCAAACCGACTGCTGAACAGTCTATAACAGCAATGGGCTGTTATGCTGTTAGAATGGCTAGAGTCTTCAAGTCTTCAAGTTCTTCTTGTTCAGGAGAAAAGGAAGAATCATCGACGAAAAGGCGTGTTCCTCCTAAGTTTCAGGGGATGACTAAAATAGCGCTGTTATGCTGCCGGAATCTCCATTCTCTTGAAGACTATTGGTCAATTTATCCATTCCTCCTAAGTCATAGGAGATGATTGAGATCGGCGCTGTTATGCTGCCGAAATTTATATTTAACTACGATAACTGTAACTTGTAATGAATTCTTTGTAAACTATCTTAGAATCAAGGGATACCTGAGGATGTAAATGAATTCAGAATCAATGAAGTGTGATGATTGTTTCTGTAATTATTTCATTGTTATGATTGAAAAAGATAATTCCCAAATCAAATACTTTTGTTTTCTTGTCGAAACAGTAGCCACAGAAAGTATATTTAGAGCGTGGTTCTAAAATTTATAGGCCAAAAGTCCACATTTCTTTGACTATAGAAAAAAGGTTTATTATGTCATAGATGCGTTTGATTGCAAATCAATTTAAACATAGATATAGATATGGGCAAGCATCACTTTAAAGATAGTAACAGTTAACCCCATTTAAGCTTATGTTTTATGCTTTTAATTTTTGCCTCTACCATATACCATTTGATTTTCCATCCTACTTTATGAACGGCGCAGATCTCACATACACATGTGCTACACATCTCCTCCTGGTAATCAACCCTGTTGAGATGTGGAGCCACATCTGGACAAGGCCGTTCGACCAGTTGAGTGCCCTGCTCGATCGGTCGAGTGGCCCGCTCGACCAGTCAAGGGCTGGCTCGACTTAAAGTCCAGCGAGCTATGATTTTTTAGGTCTGAGGTTCTCGACCGGTCGAAGCCCATGCTCGACTAGTCGAGGGTCTGCTTGACCAGTTGAGTAGCCTGCTCGACCAGTTGAGGTTATGCAAATTTGTTTTGCAGATTTAATACGGATTGCAGAAATTTAAGTTGGTTTTAGAAGGGTACGAAAGAGAAGTTCCCGAAACTATAAATAGGGGTACCTAGGGCTTTTCTAGGGTTAAGGTGAGATATTCTAAAGAGTGGCAAAATATTTTTCTCTATACATCCAAGGAAAAAGGTTAGTATATTGCTTGTAATCTCATTTTCTTCATAGTGGAAGTTTACACCCGTGATTTTTATCCTTATTTGGGGTTTTTTCACATATATCTTGTCTTCTGGTTTGTTTGGTATGCTTTGATTCTACTTCTAAATTATATTTCTTTTTGTTTATCATTTTTGGGTGAGACCGGAGATTGGATCTCGGTTCACTAGCATTGTTGGCGTGTGTGCAATAACTGGTATCAGAGCTATTGGTTTAGTTATATTGGGACATATGACGGAGGAAGGGAAGACTAGAATTGAGAAGTTTGATGGTTCAAACTTTACCTTCTGGAAGATGCAGATGGAGGATTATCTGTATCAGAAAGACCTCTATATTCCTCTAAGAGGAAAAGAGAAGAAACCAGAAAAGATGACGGATAATGAATGGTCTTTATTGGATCGAAAGGCTTTAGGAAAGATCCAACTCTCTTTGTCTAAGAGCGCCGCCTTCAATATATCCAAGTTGAAAACCATAAAAAAATTAATGGAAGCCCTAGCTACGATGTATGAAAAACCCCCAGCATCCAACAAGGTTCATCTTATGAAAAGTTATTCAACATGAAGTTGTCAGATGGTGGGAGCGGGACTGAACATATAAACAAGTTCAATATAGTCACGAGCTAGTTGGAATCCGTTGGCATTGTTTTGAGGACGAGGTTAGGGCATTATTGATCTTGTCCAATTTGTCAGACAGTTGGGATGGTTTAGTGATTGCTGTAAGCAATTCTTCAGCGTCAACAAAGCTAAAATTTGATGATGTGGCCAATCTAATTCTCAGTGAAGAATCTAGAAGAAAGGCATTCGGAGTTTCAGGGGATTCAGGTAATGCTCTAAACATTGAAGGGAGAGGAAGATCGCTGAACAAATGAGGTAATAAATATGGACGTTCTAAGTCGAGAAAGTTTTCTAAGGGACCGAAAGACAAAGACGGGTGTTGGCATTACGACAAGAAGGGGCACATGAAATGTGATTGCAGAGCGCTTAAGAAACAAGAAGAAAGCTCTCAAGGAGGGAAGGATTCAGTGAATTTATCTGAGGGGAGTGACACAGAGGCATTAATCTTGTCTCTTGATGCGGGGAATGAGTCTTGGGTCATAGACTCGGGTGCTTCATTTCATGCCACTTCGTGTAAGGAAGTTCTACGTGATAATGTGTCAGGTGACTTCGAGAGAGTCTACTTAGGTGATGATGAGTCGTGCAGTATTGTTGGAAAGGGAGACATTCATATAAACCAGAAAAACAAAACGACTTTGAAATTGAAGGATGTCAGACATGTACCAAGTTTGAAATGGAATTTGATCTCAGTAGGGCAGTTGGCTGATACCGGATATGTGACAACCTTCACTAGTGATTCCTAGAATATCACAAAAGGTGCCTTGGTGATATCTCGAGGCAAGAATGAACATACTTTATACGTGACTTCAGGATCGTATAGTTCACTCACAGTCGCATCAGCTGGAGTTAATGGGCCGTTATGGCATCAGAGGTTGGGACATATGAGTGAGAAAGGGAAAAAAGTGCTATTGTCAAAAGGGAAGCTGTCAGGGCTGAAGTCTATTGACTTAGAATTTTACAAGGACTGCGTGTATGGCAACCAGAAGAGGGTAAGTTTCAAGAAGACAGGATGCGCTCCAAAGACGCATCCGTTGGAGCTTGTACACATTGATATGTGGGAACCGACACAGGTATCATCTCTTGGTGGCTCACGTTATTTTATTTCCTTTATTGATGATGCTAGTAGAAAACTGTGGGTCTATTTCTTAAAGCATAAATCTGATGTATTTGATGTATTTAAGAAGTGGAAAGTAATGGTAGAAAATGAGATAGGTAAAACAATAAAATGTCTCAGATCAGATAATGGGGGAGAGTACTGTGATAAGAGGTTTGAGGAGTATTGTGCAGCAAATCAAATCAAACATCATAAAATGATTTCAAGGACACCACAACAGAATAGTGTGGTTGAGCGTATTAACAGGACTATCCTTGAGCGTGCCAGGAGCATGAGGTTACATGAAGTGTTGCTGAAGATGTTTTGGGCAGATGTCGTGATTACTGCCGCATATCTCATCAATAGAAGTCCCTCAGTACCATTGGATGGTGGGCTATCAGAAGAAACATGGACTGAAAAAGAAGTGAACCTTGCACATCTCAGAGTGTTCGGTTGCACTTCTTATGTTCACATTGATGTAGAGCACAAAAACAAGTTGGATGCGAAGTCCAGGAGGTGCACGTTTATAGGCTACAAGCAGCATGATTTTGGCTACAGGTTTTGGGATATAGAAAATAGAAAAATCATCAGAAGCAAAAATGTAGTCTTCAATGAAAGAGTGATGCATAAGGACAGTGTGTAGGAAAATAAGGCCGAGGAGAAAGAATTCATAGAGTTGGAAGAGTTACCGGACACAAGTGTTACAGTGCCACAGGATGATCATGCACAGGAGCATTATGATGCATAGCCACAGACACCGTTTGTGAGGAGTTCTACTCGAGAGAGTTGACCCACGGTCCGATACTCACATACCTTACATTATCTATTACTGACAGATAATGGTGAAGCAGAATGTTTTGAAGAGGCATTACAGTCAGATACACGGGTTAAGTAGGAGCAAGCTATGGATGATAAGATGGACTCTCTTAAGTCTAATCGTACATAGGAACTAGTCACTCTACCTAAGGGTAAGAAAGCTCTTCACAACAAGTGAGTTTACAGACTGAAGGAGGAGCATGATGGTTCGAAATGGTACAAGGATAAATTGGTTGTGAAAGGATTTCAACAAAAGGCAAGTATCGACTTCATGGAAATATTTTCACCAGTGCTAAAAATGTCCACAATTCGTATGGTCTTGAGTATGGTGGATACAGAGGACTTGCATCTAGAGCAGCTAGATGTTAAGACAACCTTTCTTCATAGGGACCTTGAAGAATAAATATATATGCATCAGCTGACAGGATTCGTGGCACCAGGAAATGAGAAAAATGTGTGTAGACTGAAGAAGAGTTTATATGACCTGAAGCAGGCCTCGAGGCAGTGGTACAAGAAGTTCGAGAGTTTCATGTCGGGAAACGGTTTTAGGAGTTGTTATGAAGACCACTGTTGCTATTTGAAGAAGTTTGATATGTCGTACATCATCCTTCTTCTGTACATTGATGATATGCTTGTAGCCGGTTCAGGCTTGAAGGACATCTCAGATCTCAAAAGACAACTGTCTCGAGAATTTACCATGAAGGATTTAGGAGCTGCAAGACAAATCCTAGGCATGAGGATAAAGCGTGATAGGGAAAATAGGAAACTAGTTTTGTCACAGTCAGAGTACATAGTCAAGGTACTTGATCGATTCAATATGGGAGGTACTAAGCCGGTTAGCACTCCATTAGCCAACCACTTCAAGCCTTCTAAGGAGCAAGGTACAAAGATGCAGGAGGAATGGTACTACATAGCTAAAGTTCCATACGCGTCAGCTATTGGGAGTCTCATGTATGCTATGGTGAGCACGAGGCCAGACATTGCTCAAGCTACAAGGAGTTATTAGCAGGTTTATGAACAACCTCGGGAAGGGACATTGGAAAGCTATGAAGTGGATCCTCAGATACCTGGTAGGTACTGTGGATATAGGGTTGTGCTATGATGGATCAGAAACTAAGCTACAAGGCTACGTAGATTCAGAATTGGCAGGAGATATCGACAGCAAAAGAGCACTACCGATTATGTCTTTACTCTCGGTAGTGGTGCAGTCAGTTGGGTCACTCAGTTACAGAAGATAGTATCTATCAGTACAACGGAAGCAGAATATGTTGCAACTATAAAAGCATGCAAAGAGATGGTGTGGATGTAAAGTTTCATGAAAGAGTTGGGTAAGAAGCAAGCAGATTGCAAGCTATACAGTGACAGTCAGAGTGCAATACACTTGTCTAAGAATTCATCGTTTCATTCAAGGACCAAGCATATTGACATCAGATATCACTTCATACATTCGTTACTTGAAGATGGATCGATTCTCTGGAGAATATTCATACAAGTGAGAATCCTGCAGATATGCTGACCAAGGCGGCCACACGAGAGAAGCTGAAGCTTTGTTTAGCTATAATTGGTATTCAGGCTTGAAGACGGGGAGGTGGTGCACTCCGGATGTATAAGACGAAGGCTTATGGTGATGTGTCTCCAAGTAGGAGATTGTTGAGATGTGGAACCACATCTGGCAGGGCTGCTCGACCGATCGAGTGGCCCGCTCGACCAGTCGAGGGCTGGCTCGACTCGAAGTCCAGCGAGCTATGATTTTTTCAATCCGAAGTGCTCGACCGGTCGAGGCCCATGCTCGACCAGTAGAGGATCCGCTCGACCAGTTGAGAAGCCTACTTGACCAGTCGAGGTTACGCAGATTCGTTTTGCGGATTTGATACGGACTGTGGAAATTTGAGTCGATTTCGCAAGGGTGTGAAAGGGAAGTTACCTAAACTATTAATAGGGGTCCCTAGGGATTTTCTAGGGTTAAGGTGAGATATTCTAAAGTGTGGGTAAGGAGTTTTCTTTATACATCCAAGGGAAAAGGTTAGTATATTGCTTGTAATCTCATTTTCTTCATAGTGGAAGTTTGCACCCATGGTTTTTTACCTTTATTTGGGGTTTTTCCACGTATATCTTATCTTGTGGTTTGTTTGGTATGCTTTGATTCTACTTTTACATTATATTTCTTTCTGTTTATCATTTGTCGGTGAGACCGGAGATTGGATTTCGATTCACTAGCGTTGTTGGCGTGCTGCGCAACAAACCCATCCTTTTATAAAATAGTAAGATTTGTACGGTGTAGATATTTCTCACAAACATTAGGTGGCCCCGAAGTTCCTATGAAAGAGCAGAGCAGAATACCAGGATGCAGTAGAACCATATATCCATAATACACATGGCAGGCAACCTATCAATGACAACCTTCCATGATGCATTTGTTTATTCATGCCATTATTCATCCCTTTTCTCAGATCATTTTAAAGCATGGGCCTAAAAATGAGTAAGATCCAATGCTCATGTGGACCACACCATGGATGACTTTTGCATTTAATGCAAGACAAGATGTTATTATTTGAATTTTTTGACTCATATGATGGTGTATCAATGTATATGGATAAAAAAGATGGTGTATCAATGTATATTTCTTTATGTTTCAACAAGAATGCTGTATTAATGTGCATTTAATGCAACACAAGATGTTAATACCACCCGAGCTTATTACACTACAAGAAATTAATGAATTGCCGACTCTTGGGGGAACCCTTTGCTAGTGGCCGGTATAATCGGCCGCAGGCAAAGGGTGCCTTTAAAACCTTTAAAAAAAACCCTACTCGATTTCATGTCGCATTTCACCCTTTCCCTCTCCCCACCGCACGTCTACTCTCTCTCTCTCTCTATCTTTCTCTCTTTATGCCTCTCCCTCTCTCGATCTACCACTCCCTCTCCCTCCTCTCCTTCTCTCTCTCTTTGTACCTCTCTCTCTCTCTCTATGCCTCCCTCTCCCGTTACGGTCGACCTCTCTCTCTCTCTCCCTCTCCCTCTCCACTCTCGAATCCTCCCCTCTCCCTCTCCACTTGATCTATCACTCCCTCACTCTCTCTGTCTCTCTCTCCCTCTTTTATTTTCTTCTTTTCTTTGGTTCAACACATCAAGGAGCATTCTACAACATCAGGTATCTTCTCTCTCTCTCTCTCTCTCTCTCTCTCTCTCTCTCTCTCCTTATCTATTCATATCAATTTGGGCATTTTTTAAAAGAATTTTTAATCCTTAATGTAACATTGTGCAATGATTTGTTTATTGAAAAATTTTGAGTTTTGAATCCCTAATTAGGGATTTGTAGTGTCGATTTCCTAATTGTGGATTATATATTAAAAAACTAAAAATCCCTAATTAGGGATTCAAAATTTGAAACTCTTAATTAGAATTTTTTTAAGGGGATATATTGGGCCATTGGATGTCCTTGATCTTTTTGTGGGGTTTGTCTTGTTCTAGCAGTTTTGAAGATTTCTGTAAATGGGTGGTTTGGATTCTTTGATGTTATTTAAAGATTAAATATAGATGTATGTTGATAAAATGTGGTGGGTTCTTTTTTTATTTATTTATTTTAGTTGTGTTTTTTTTTTTTTTTTGGTTAGATTGATAGAAGTTGTATATCTCACCAAAAAAAGAAAGAAAAAGTCATGCATGGTATGAAGATGTTCTGTCCTTGTGTAAAAATCATGATAGAGAAAATGGGACATATCTTTCTCTAGATGCCGACAGGAGGGTTCGCAACCTTTACACACTTCACAGGTAGTATTTCATTTAAGACTTGTATATCCTAATTTGTTTGACCATTGACTAGCATTTTTCTATTCCAATAACTTCGATAATTGATTTCTTAGCTTAATTGGTTGTTGATATTTTGTCCAATGAAATGACTATCTTATTTTTTAGTTGGTAAGTTGGTCTATGAAGCAAGTTACTATGCTTAATTTTTTGGTACTTTTTCTTGGCAGATTTCTAAATAAGCTTTAATTTGGCTCAATTGTCGAAAGAAGAAAATTGTACACAATGAGTAACGCAAGGGTCGTACATTAGTAGCACTTTCTCCATTTTACTTGACCAAACAAACAACTATTCTGTTTTATTGTTGGTAGGTGGGTCTGTGAGGCAAGTCACTGTGCTTAATTTTCTGGTACTTTTTTCTGGGCAGATTTCTAAATAAGCTTTGAATTAGGCTCAATTGTCAAAGGAAGAAAATTGGTACAGGATGAGTAATGCCAGGGTTTTTCGTTAGTTGTTATTGGCCCCTCTTTGTATCTTTGGTAGCACTTTCTCCAATTTGCTTCAATATATTTTTCCATCTTTCAAAGAAAAAGAAAGTGTACTTTGAAGGAATTTACACATTGTTCCTTAGAGGATGAAATTTTACTATATTTATGCATATGCTACCTATGAGATGCATTATGTCTTTAGATCAAGCATGCCTATAGTGAATTATATATGTCCACCATTATCTGTTGAATATTATTAAAGTTGTTTGTCTTCTCGGTTCACCATCCAAAACATGGTAATGCTACATTAAGTCATTGCTATTTGTTGTATACAAAATATCTATCAAATTAGGGGTAGCAATAGGTTGAGCGTTGTTGGCCCTAACCCGACCTTAGCCCTAATCGGACTTGAAAGGCCCTAATGTTAGACTTAGCCTTATAGGGCTTTGAAAATAGTCTAGTCTTAAGATTTTATTTTATTTTTTTAAAATTTTTTGGGACATTCTCCATTTATGACAAGTCCCATCATATGCACAGTTTGGATCCCCTGGATCCAACAAGTGTCTTTAAGTTACAGATGTATGTTGAATGGGAAGTGCTAATGATTGTCTTTAAACCATTCATTCTTTACACATGCATGGTTCTAAATATCGGTATCGTATTGGCCTATACAGGTGTTTCGTATCTATATCGGCTCGATACGATATGTGATACAGGGCTATATCGGCCATATCGGAATCAGATGGACCACGTAGGTCTCTATCGGCCGATACAACTCATATTGGTGCCGATACAGGGCCGATACGCCCATGAAACTCCAAATTTGATTTTTTTTTTTTTAAATTCACTTATGTCTCCTCTTCTTCTTCTTCTTCTTCTTCTTCTTCATTTAAACCATGAAATAATCTTAAAAACTCATTTTATGTTAGATCTAGACCTATTTTAGGATCAAAATAAATGATTTAAATGGGATTTAAAGAATCGAAGTGAAGTGGACCATTATGGGAAAAATAGGAATGAAGGGCAAACCTTCACTTTCTTTTTTATATTTTCATCATCTTTTTATGTATTTCCAATGTAATGGGCCATTATTCACCAAATCATGTTTAATTTTATTGACGCATAAAAAATGATGAAAGGATTGAAGCAAAAGAGATTCAAAAATAGAAAGAATATTGAAAAAGAAGAAGAACAAAATACTTTAGGGAGGTTTGTGCGGGTCCACACAACCAATATCCATTGCGCGGGTCCGCGCAACCGAAATATCCATTGCGTGGGTTCACTCAACGAATTCCAGAACAAGTTCTTTGTAAAAGACTTAAAGCATTGAAAGGTGGGTCCCATGGCACCAAGTTCGAGGTTCTACACATGGGAGGGCCTATAAATACCCCCTCACCCCCTTCATTTAGACCGATTGAAGATTTCAGAGATGAAGTAAAGCAAGGAGAAAGATTGAAGGTGAGAGAGAAGGCACCGGTGGTTTGCGCGTGTTGGTTATGCGGGTCCGCGCAACCAGACTCCCTTCCACCCTATAAAGTTGAAAGGGCTAACATGCTGCTGAAATGGTCAAGTTTCTAGATTTCTTCTGTCCGAAGCTTCAAGAGAAGAAACCAGTAGAAGAGATATTCAAGTCATATTCCTCTTAAAGAGATGATCAAATCGCGAGTCAAAATGCTGTCGGATTTGACATCTGACTTGGATTTTTGAACTTTATCAATTTGTGCATTTTAAATAATCTATCTTGGAATCAAGGGATGTTTGAGGATGCAAATGAACTCGGTACTAATAAAATGTGATGACTATCTTTCATTACTCTCTCTCTTTCTCTATTACATTTGAATAAGATAATCTCCCAAATCGAATACATTTGTTTCTTGTTCGAAACAAAATGGCGACTCTACTGGTGAACTTTCTTTTATCTTATTCAACGTTAACATTAAGATAGTATAGAACTTTCCTCATAGTTTGGTGTCTTTCCGATGCCAAAATGGCGACTCTCAGTGGGAACATCCTCTCCTTCATCTCTAAGATAGATTATTCGATTTTTCAAGACTAAATATAGTTATGTTTTATAATTGAAGGTTTCTGAATCCAACTACAAGTTACAACCAATGATAACTTCTGCAAGAAAAGTAAGCTTTTGTTTCATTCAAACGGGATTCGTGATAGAGTACGTACAAAACCAACCTCCGGAGTACATGACTTGAATTCCCACAAGCAAAAGTAATACGACTCGAGCGATGGCTGGGGTTATATCTGCTTCTCCCCAACCACCGGAAGGAGATATGGGTTGGATGGTCATAATGTCTCGCAGTACGAGAGCACGGAATGTAAGAAGTACTAGGATGGATATGCTGTCGCCAAGAGTTAAAGGGTCGATAACACGCAATGTAGCTAGAAAGAATCCTGAACTCGCCCCTCCTATGATATATCTTGAGCGAATGGCTCCACAGTTAGTAGCACGCAACTTTCTGGCCTTGATCACTCCAAGTGTCAGATGGACAAGAGAACAAAAAGGTAAAGTATTAATGGCTAATTCACCAACGTTCGTGTCTCCCCAAGCAAGTTCACCAAAATCTGTATCACCCCAATCGATCACTGGCACCGGAAGCATAGAGAAATCAAACGAAACTCCATCCTCCCCGCTCTTCGTAAGTCCCATTACATCGACATATTCTTGCCCCACTCTAGCTACACTTCATCAAAGAGTAGAGAAGCTGTTGTACGTATGGTCGGGATAAATCAGGAAGGTAGGCCGACTACAGAGTATCGCATTAATGAAATGGCAGAGGCACAAAGAATACTGATGGAAGAGTGTCGCAATCTTAGAGAAGCTCTAGCGACCCTTGCACATAATGTAGCCCAGATAACGGCTCCACCAATGATGGGCATGATGAATGGATAGGAAAATCAGCCTGAAGGCTTTTAACCACAGGGGGCAAGATCACAAAGGTCTGCTCCAGCCCTGAGAACTGTAACACAAGACGAGGTGAGATAAGTTGTTGAAGAAGCTGTCAAAGTAGAAAGAGAACGTGAAAATATTGGCCGTTTCAGGTACTGAACACCATATCCAAGGGAGGTAGAAGATATCCCGTTTCCAGCCAACTTCAAGCATCCAGATTTTCAGAAGTTCAATGGGGAAGGATGGCCGGAAGAACACTTAATGCACTTCATCACTAGCATGGGGAATTTTTCTATAATATCGCAGTATTACTAACAATTGTTTGGGTAGTCACTGACATACAAGGTGTTCCGATGGTATTCCAGCTTAGCTCCAGGGTTGATATGTACTTGGGAGCAAATGCAAGATGCCTTTATGTCAAACTTCTTCTCTTCAGAGCATGATGTTAGTATTACAGAATTGACTTCCGTGTGGTAGAGAGAAGGAGAACTGGTAGAAAAGTTTATAGAGAGATGGAAGACATTGGGAGCCTCGTGTAGGCAGCTGCTGGAAGAAAAAGAACAGGTCAAAATGTGTCTAAATTCTATAGAGACAGAAATCACGTTTGGACTCACCAGCGCCGACATCAGAACTTTTTGTGACCTGGCCACTAAGGCTCACGCTTTAGAATTGATGACTCGTAAGATGCCAGCGTTTCATCACGAGACATCTAGGAGAGTGCCTAGTAGAATGGTCATAAATACCGTCGATCGTGACAAGAGAAACAAAGATACAAGGAACTCAAGGGAAAAGAGGTCAGAACAAAAAGAAGAATGGAACCAATCAAGAAACAGATACAGTGGAAAGAGGCCCAGGATGCTCAATTCTCACGAGGGGTTCGCGTTCGACAAGGAAGATGTCATTCTTATGATGAACCAACTGTTAAAAGCTGGTACAATTGAATTACCAGAACCCAAGCGCCCTGAAGATGTGACAAGAACCAGAGAGAGAGATTTTTGTCACTATCATCGCCTGGTGGGACATCCAACAGAGAATTGTTATACATTGAAATGTATAATATAGTGAATGATAGACAGAGGTGAAATAGTAATTGGAAAAGAGAAGGAAAGGGGTACAATGGCGACGGTGAATACGCTCACGATTCGAGAAAAGGGTCGAGAAAAGGCTTGGGATATGAGAGAGAAAGAGAACCATTAGATGGTGAAGAAGGCAGTGGTGATTACGCTACGATCAGGAAAGAAGATAACAAGTCCTGTAAAGTAGAAAGCAAAGGTTATAAGAAGAGAAGTCATTGAAAGGCAGAATAATGATGACAGGAAAGAAAAGAAGTGTGAGATGGAAAAAGTAACTTATGATGTAATGAGTCATTTGAAAGGCATACCAGCTCGATTAAGCTTCTATGATGCGCTTAAGTTGTCAGAGGAATTTCGGCAGAGCTTGGTCCAAGCATTGTCCAATCACGATGTCAGAGAAACTTTATTGGCAGAACTAGAATGTGAAGAGCATGATGAGCGAGAAAATTGCCTGCCAGTCATTTCCTTCTTCGATGATGATTTGATCTATGAGGCAGAGCATAAGAGGCCATTAATGATAGAAGGTTATATCCGTGGGAAGAAGGTCAAGCGGGTTATGATAGATAATGGGTCTGAGGTGAACCTTTTGCCACTATCGATGTTGAGCAAATTAGGTTATCGTCGTTCTGATCTACGCCCTAGTGGAATGATGATACAGGGCTTCAATCAAGATGGGCAGCGTGCACTTGGTAAGATTACAGTGAAGCTAGAAATAGGAGAATTGGTTACTAATGTCGTGTGCCACATTATAAATGCCGTGACGACATACAATTTTCTCCTCGGAAGATCGTGGATCCATCAATACGGCATTGTACCCTCTACACTGCATTAATGCTTCAAATACTGTAAAGATGGAATACAGTATAAAGTGATGGCTGATGCGAGACTGTATAAAGAGGCTAAGTCCTTCTTTGCAGATGTCAGTTATTATAAAGGGTTTGCTGAATATGAAAGAAAGAATGATGAAAGTAAAGTCCTAAAGGACATTCGAGTAAAAGTAGTCAAAGAAGAAACAGAAAAGGTAGAATCATCCAAGATTGCAGAAGCAAAGAAGAAATTCTATTTTGTGCCAAAACATTTGAGACAACCAGGGCAGCCACCACTAACTCTGCTATTATCGGAACAGTTGAAAATTGTGTAGTCCAATTATATAGTACCGTTGCTGTATGTTGAGAGAAATAAGCCATTTTCGGCTGCCCTAGGAAGATTTTAGGTCAGGGCTAACGCAAAATATCTAAAACCAATAGAATTTTACACCTCAGTGGAAGCAAAGTCAGGAGAGGAGACTAAGAATAATGTATATCACGGCAAGCTGACACCGCAAGATCTCAATAAGTATAGCCCGACAAGCAAGAAGATCATGAAAAACATGGGTTTTGATTAAGAAGAGCCTACCAGCTTGAATCATGGAAGAGGAATTCAAATTCTGATTGGGGTCGACCAGGAAAAGCAGAGAAAGTTTCAAGGACTGGGGGCAGGATCGTCGATGAACATGGTTACAATCGAGCTGTTATCGGAAGAGGATCCTAAAATGGTTGAATATCCTGAAATGGCTCCGAAGCAGATGGAAGACGGGGGGCAGCCGACAATAGACAGTTTGCAAGAAGTAAACCTGGGTACAGAAGAAGAGCCAAGGAACACATTCATCAGGGCCGATCTTCTTAAACAAGAGTCTGAACAATACGTTTGACTTCTCAAAGAAAATAAAGACGTCTTCACTTGGACGTATGGAGAGATGCCGGGTTTAGAACCTTTTGTAGCACTGCACCGATTGAACATCTCTAAAGAGAAAAGGTCGGTTAAGTAAGCGTAAAGGCGATTTCATCCGGATTTGATTCCCCTAATAGAAGAAGAAGTCAATAAGTTGATAAAGGTTAAATTTATTAGGGAAGTCAAATATCTCAGGTGGATATCGAACATTGTTCCTGTGAAGAAGATGAATGGACAAGTCAGTGTGTGTGTGTTGACTTCGTAGATCTAAACAAAGCTTGCCCGAAAGATGATTTTCCTCTCCCAATCACTGAATTACTGATCGATAGTATGACTCAGTATGCTGTCATGTCCTTCATGGATGGCTATGCGGGATATAATCAGATTAGAATGGCACCTGAGGATGAAGAAGTAACTACATTCATAACGTCGCTAGGAATTTATTGTTATAAAGTTATGTCATTCGGTCTCAAAAATACCCGGGCAACATATTAAAGGGCAATGCAAAATATCTTCCAAGACATGATGCATAAGCATGTTGAGTGTTATGTTGATGATTTGGTAGTCAGGTTAGGAGATCATCGGGAGTATCGTGAACACCTGACAACGGTTTTCTGTCGACTCAGAAAAAAACAGCTAAAGATGAATCCAGCTAAATGTGCATTCAGAGTGTCTTCAGGTAAATATCTCAGTTTTGTGGTCTGACATAGAGGCATTGAGATCGATCCAGGAAAAATTAAAGCCATTCAAAATATGCCGCCGCCAACGACATTAAACGAATTGAAAAGTTTACAAGGAAAGCTGGCGTACATTCGCCGTTTCATTTCAAATCTATCAGGGCGGTGTCAGCCATTCTCTCATCTGATGAAGAAAGATACGGAGTTTGTATGGGATCAAGCCTGTCAGAATGCATTTGACTCGATAAAGGAATTGTTGAAATGGTCGCCAGTACTGACAGCTCCAATAAAAGGAAAGCCACTGATTTTGTACATATCTGCCACTGAGAATTCTTTAGGAGCCTTGTTGGCTCAAGTGAATAAAGTTAGAAAAGAGACTACTCTTTAATATTTAAGCCGAACTCTGATGGGCGCAGAATGCAATTACTCTCCAATTAAGAAAGAGTGCTTGAAACTGATATTTGTGGTTCACAAATTGAGACATTATTGTCTTTCCCATGATATAACTTTGATCTTCAGAGCAGATCCGATAAAGTTTTTGATGACAAGACCGATGTTGTCTAAGAGACTGGCCAAATGGATGTTGTTGCTTTCAGAGTATACCATTACGTATGAGCTGGCGAAAGTAGTAAAAGGGCAAGTAGTGGAGGACTTCCTTGCAGCGCATCCTGTAGCAGAATGCAAAACCATCAGTGATGACTTTCCAGATGAACAAGTCATGTTAATTGAGTCACAAAGCCCATGACAGATGTATTTTGATGGTGTTGCTCAAGCATCATGAGCGGGGGCAGGAATGATATTCATTACTCCTCAAGGTGACTTGCTACCTTACTCTTTCACAATGGGCGATACGTGCACGAACAATGAAGCCGAATACAGAGCCCTCATCATTGGAATGGAAATGGCTCAAGAAATGAAAATAAAAACGCTGCATATCTTCGGTGATTCTAAATTGATTATAAATCAATTGACGACTGAATTTGAAATAAGAAAGCAAGAGCTTTTGCCATACTATCGGAGAGCACAGTGATTGCTGGAACAATTCTGTCATGTCGAAATCAGACACGTACTGTGATCTAAAAATGTAAGAGTGGACGCTTTGGCCAGTTTGGCGGCATCTCTGTCCTGCCCAAATCGAAGCCCTCTTCAAGTGACTATAAAAGAAATAAGATTTTTGCTGTCTTCGTAGGTGATTGATGAAATTGCAGAGACACTTCATGTATCGTGTTTAGAGGTAACGACAGATGATTGGAGTCAGCCTTTCATCGACTATCTCAAATATAACATCATGCCAGAAGATTCAACGCAAAGACAGCAAAGCAAGCAATGGGCAAACAGATTTATCATATGCAGTGAAATTTTGTACAGAAAATCTTACAATGGAATGCTACTGCGTTTCTTAGATGAACAAGAAGTAGGTCAAACATTGCAAGAGGCACACTCTGGAGAATGTGGAGCACATCAAGCTAGCCGAAATCTATTCTGTAGAATACATTGAATGGGGTATTATTGGCCCACCATGTTAAAAAATGCAATAGAATATGTGAAGCAGTGTCATTAGTGTTAAATTCATGGGGATGTTATACACATTCCCCCAGAAGATCTGTATTAGCCAATCACCTCTTGGACATTCTTTGTTTGGGGACTTGATGTCATTGGTCCCATAAATCCGCCTTCGTCCAGAGGAAAGCATTATATAACACCCTGAAAATCGGGGGTCGAGCAGAAGCTCAACTCCCGAGTTCCAACGCATCACTTATGCAACATAGATAATGATGTTTAAATGTTGTCCATATTAGTGCATTAAACATGAGTGGGATTATACTAAAATAACATATCATACTTTGGAGTTAATGTAATTAAGCAAGCAGAAGACTGAATTTAATATGAATAAGTATAGGTACGTGTTTCATAACATCAAGAGTATGATCATGTAGCTGAGCTGAATATATACAAATGTTGTTTCAGACTTACAAAATACCAAAAATGTAAAGGTTCAACTAATCCGGTATCCCTGTAATCCCATAGAAGCAGAACGAGGTCTACATAGACCACCTGAGAATTGCACATAGGAGAACTCCTCTTCTATGAAGACTGGCTCCGTCACGCAAGCTTCGCCAGAACCTGCATCTAAATCAGAATCTGGTTGGTGTTTTAAAACATCATCCCAGGTGGGAATGAGTAGCTAATTCAGTAGAACTATAAGACAAAGGTTAACATGTAATCAATTCAATCAAGCAGTAATGATAAAGCAGTACAACAATCATGTCCTAAGTACTCTTGTTAATGCAAGAATGGTATGTATTAATAATGCATGCCATCACTTGCACTTCCTCTGCGACATCATTTCACGGTCGCGTATGCTAAACTCCCACTGTGCTCAACTCCCACGCCAAAGGCACATGCAATGCGGTGCATGGTCGTGTTAGCCAAGTTCTTACTTAGACTTATTCATATAACAGGTTTGGGAAGCTAAGGTACCTCCATTTATATCATTGACCCAAACAATGATCCATCTAGGGTTGTCAATCCTAGTTAATCACATACGATAGGCAAGTTTGCGAGTCCGCACCTTTCGTCGATATGCTCGTTACGAACTCGGTTCGTACACCACGTTCTTGTATACGGCACAACGACTACCTAAACATTGAAATAGGTTAGCTATTTCACTATTTTCTCTATTTGGATTCCTAAAACATATTAGGGTTAGGATTTCTTACCCAAAAGCGTAGTTGGATTTGACGGTGTAGCGACATGGAAGAGGTGATTCGGTATGTGGAGTAGTGAGAGTGAATCCCGGCAACAATCCACAGATCTCTCACACTCCTCACTCTTTACTCCTCTTTTCTCTCTTCTCTCTCTCCTAGGGTTAGAGAATTTGTATGGAATGAGAGAGGGGTGGGTTAAGGCCCTTATATAGGCCCAAAAGTGATGTAAATGGCCCCAGGGCCATGGTATACTTAGGTTAATAGCCCAAAGGCATCTGTCTTAGGCTAAAGGAGCTCATCAGGAGGTTCATTGCTTGCATACGGTCTCAAGAAAGTTCACTGACAATGGATCTATGCCAGGTTAGAGTTTCGGTCTAATCGGATTTGTGAATCGATCGTGGAGGACTCGTTTCAGTTCAATGGTCACCGTCACTCAATTAGGGCCACAAGTATACCAGTGGGTGCAGGGAAATTTTCCTAATCTAAGGGTGTAATTGGGTCAAAATCTGACGGTCTGAAACCTTAAATATGGCTTACAAGCGAACGACCCAATTCACTTAAGTTTGAGTTCATTTTCTAAAGATATTCACGTTTCTCACACACTTTGTTCCAAGTTCAAGTTGTGCATTTCTGAATACTATTTGGGCTCGATTCCGGCGATAGTTGTCAAGCCCAGTAAGGCGGTCATAACCTTATAGTTTCACAGTAATCGGACTTCCGACGCGCGGTATAGGTCAGATATAGAGTTTCAATGTGCTCCCAAGAGCAACTGGGTTTTGAGATTGATCCTAGGTTTCAAGGTAATGTTGAGTCAGTGATTCTATTAGTTTTGGGTCTTGTAGTTCGTATAGAAAGTGGTTCAAGATAATTCACTGATTAATTTAGCTTAGTACTTAACTAACTTTCATCTAATTTTTAAAGAATTCGATCTTTAACAATTTCTGCCTGAGGTGATACTCGGGTCTTTGTACGGATTTTTTTTCAAGACATTACACTGGTACCGTACCTATCTCGAAGGCCCCGTATCGTATGACACTGATGGAGTTGCGAGAGATGTAGTGACAGTTGGACGAGTTACGTGAGTTGGAATTCATTCGTCCAAGCAGTTCGCCTTGGGGAGCGTCACTACTCTTCATTAGGAAGAAGGACGGCTCATTGAGGCATGCATTGATTACCGCGAGCTCAACCGGGTCACGATCAAGAACAAATACCTGCTCCCGAGGATAGATGATTTGTTTGATCAGCTGTAAGGTGCATAGTTCTTTTCGAAGATTGACCTAGGTTCCAGTTATCATCAGATTCGGGTCCGAGAGGGGGACATCCTGAAGACGACTTTTATGACGCGTTATGGTCATTTTGAGTTTTAGGTCATGTTCTTCGGACTGACCAATGCACCTACGTTCTTCTTACAGTTGATGAATGAGGTCTTCTGTCTGTATCTCCATCAATTCGTTATGGTATTCATTGATGACATTCTGATCTATTCGAGGACACGTGAGGAGCATGAGCAGCATTTGGAGAGTGCATTGCAGACCTTCCATGCCCACTAACTGTATGCAAAGTTGGAGAAGTGTGAGTTCTGGCAGGAGGAGGTGAAGTTCCTCAGTCATGTTGTAACGACCTGAAAATTTCCGTACATTGGGCCGAGTACCACCTCGACCAGAAATCACATAGGATTAAATCCTTTAGAAATTTAACAAAGTTAACTAAGTACTAAACTCGGTAAATCATGAAATCCGTTGCGATCGCTTTAAATACGATCTGCAAGACCCAAAACTTGCAGAATTGGTGACTCTAGGTTACCCTAAAGTCTAGAGCCAAACTCATTACCCGTCTGCTCTCGGGACTGAAACGAAACTTCGTATGAGGTCTAGATCGCACATCGGGAGTCCGATTAACACGAAGCTAAGGAACCAGGACCGCCCCACTGGGCTTGACAATCATCTCAAAAATCAGATGATTCCGATGTCCCACGGCCATTATTTTCACTCCGGAGCGAGGGAGTGTGAAAAACACTATTTCCATCCAAAAGAAAATATCTGGAATAGTGATCTGGCACCTTTCGGTTGCGCGTCAGTATTAAGCAACCCGACCGTCGGAATCAGACCAAATTACACCCTCGGATTAAGAAAAATTTCAGGAACATTTACATGTACTCAGAAATTCTGATCGTGGCCCACAGACCGTTGAACTGAAAGTGGTCCGCCACGTGCGATCTGGGAATCCGATCGAGCAGAAAACGTAATCCCACGTAGATCCTCAGAGGGTGAGCTTAAGTCTGACGTTTGGCTCAAAGAGGGCTACTGGAACACCCCTTTTGATCTTGGAAAGTGGCGAACTGCCTATATATGCAGCCACCCTTGAACCTAAGTCTATTTTGGTTATGTTCTAGGCTATAAAAGGGGCTTAGAACAGCCCCTCTCACAGCCATACGAATTTGGTTCCAAACCCTAAGAGAGAAAGAGAGAAAAGAGAGAGAAACTTGTGGAGATCGAGGCCGATCTTCCTCCTACTGCTTCCACTTCTCCCACGGCCTACACCGCTCTATTCCAGGGAATTTCCCGGCGGTTTCCACCCCATTTGAAGGTAAGAAACCCTAACCCTAGGTCTGATTTGAGCCTGATTAGTGATAGGTTAAGGAAAGACTAATTGAATACGCTCTTTAGGTTAAGAAACTCCCGTATATGGAAGCACCAACCCTCTTGCTGATTCATTGGAATTCCAAGGGCTGAGGTGAGGACTTTAAGCGTATAAGTTACGGTTTTCAACGCTTTCAATGTCAGATAATGATAGATTCATGATCTGCATGCAAATGCACATGTACAAAGTGCTTTCCGTTTCCTGTTTCGATTAGCGATAAAGAATATGGAATTTTACATACTCTTGATATACGTAGAAATACCGTATACGTATTTTTGTTGAGAAAATGTTTAACATGTTTATTTAATGTTTGATTATATCATGTGTGGATAAAATGCTAGTTTGGCGAAAGGGATCGCAAAAATACATGTTCATGTGTAAATGTCATATATGTGGAAATTGTGTATTCCAGAAATTCCGCATACGTGCGGATTTTGGAAATATAATTGTGATGATTATTTGCCGTATGATTATGATATACACGGGAAAAATACTCTCGACGCTTAGGGACAGCCCAATCACGAACTTGCCGAACATACGTCGTGTATGTTGGAAAAGTGTATTCTAAGTGTTTGTATAAGTGCATGTATGTGTACATGTGTATGTACTAGTGCCTTAGATAGGCGCTGATATGGGTTTTCTAACTCCCTTAGAGACATGTAGGATCCCCTCCATGTGGTGGTTCACCGCAACCACTTAATTGTATTGCACACACAATTGTATCCCTATGGGGATAGTGCTTTATTACATGCATTACAATATGCTTTATAACATGCCTCTCAACATGCTTTGTAACATGCTTTACTTCATGTTTTACTTCATGCTTTATAACATGCCTAATAATATGCTTGTATTGCTTGTTTATCATGCTTTATTTCACATGCTAACGATGAAAACTGTTTGAGTTTGGGACTATGAATATAGTCCAAACACTCGGTACCAGACTTGTGATTGTGGCTGAGATTCATGTCGCCACAAAGGACGGGTCCGGCGAACCCGAGTCGTACTTCGGTTGGCGATAGTGGTTGGCCATGCGGAGTGCTTTTGCGCTCCATATCGCTCAACTTGTGGTGCGCTCGAGCTAGTCAGGCTCGCCAATGAAACCGAAGTGTAGTTGTGTGTTCATCCTGTTTGGTCGCTACTGCTTGAACCTAGGGTACCAAACTTACCAGTGGTGATTCCTGTTTAACCATGGTACCTAGATCTGCTAAGACGCATGAGCCGGGCATGGTGGTATGGGACACCGTGGTCGAGCTGTCGGCCTATGCTGGGGCCATGTGCCTCCCCGTAGTGACCATTGCGCAACTATCTCGTGAGCCGAATACGGTGGTATGGGACACTGTATTCGAGCTGTCGATACTTCGGCGAGAGCCGAGTACGGTGAGATCTGTACTCGTGCTGACGGGCGACGAGTCCTCCGTGGTATCATCGAGTACACTCCAAGTATCTGTGATTGGCCACGAGCCTTTCACAGCAACTAGAGTGTGAGTTGAGCCGAGTATGGTGAGACCTGTACTTGAGCTGACGGCTAGTGATTGAGCCGAGTACGGTGAGACCTGTACTCGAGCTGACGGCCAGCAATTGAGCCGCATACGGTGAGATCTGTATCCGCGCTGACGGGTGACGAGCCCTTTGCGATGCCATCACTAAGCTTCTCAAACCATAACATCGTATGAGAATAACTAGGATTGACGACCCTAGAATGGATCATGTTGGGAATGATACAAGGGAGGTACCTTAGTTTCCCAATACTGCTGATTGAAATGGACTAATAATAACTTGGCAATCATGAGCATCATCGCACCGCATGTGCTTTGTAGATGTGGCGCACTGAGGGAGTTAAGCATTCGCGAACGTAAGATGATGTCGCTTGAGGGTGGTTTGGCAAGGGCATACCGCATCATGTCATGTCATTTTGCATTTAACAAGAGTAGTTAGAAATGCTTGATTTGTACTGCTTTATCATTACTGCTTGGTTGATTTGATAACATGTTAACTTATGCATTATTGTTCCACTGAGTTAGCTACTCACTCCCACGTTACGGGACGGTGTTGTACACACCAACCAGACTCTGTTGCAGGGTTAGAGGGTGCCTTGGTTCAGGAGCCAGAGCCCGACGTTGATGAGGACCAGGAGGAGTTCTCTTTCATGCAGTATTCTGACGGCTACGCCTAGGCCGGCTGCATCGCGGGATTCTCGGGGCCTCTTTTGAGGATGTATTTTGGATTTTTGATTTACAAACATTACATGTATATTGGTGCTCAACTAGTACTCATACTCTGGAGTTCAGAAAATTTTGTTACTTTACATACTTGAATATAAAATTTCAGTCTTCCGCTGTTTTTAAATGCAATTGAACTGGAGTATGAATTACTGTTTTGGTTTAATCTCATTCATGTTTATTGCGCTAACTCAGACAACATTTAACCGGCATTGTGTATGTTGCATAAGTGATGCGTTGGAACTCGGGTGTTGAGTTCATTCTCGACCCACGAATTTCAGGGCGTTACACATGTGGTGACGAGGGAGGGTGTCGCAATGGACCCCTCGAAGGTTGAGGCAGTGCGTCATTGGGGTCAGCCCACGACTGTGTCCAAGATCTGCAGTTTCTTTGGTTTAGCAGGATACTATCGACGTTTCATTAAAGGCTTCTCCCGTACTGCAATCCCGTTGACCAGGTTGACTCGGAAGGGCGCAAATTTTATTTGGACTGATGCATGTGAGTAGGCATTCGTGGACCTGAAGGACCGTTTAACATCCGCTCCTATCCTCACTCTTTCCTCTGGGAGTGATGAATTTGTTGTATTTAACGATGCCTCACATATTAGTTTAGGTGTTGTCCTGATGCAGCACGACAGGCTTGTAGCCTTCGCGTCTCGTCGGTTCAAGGTCCATGAGCTGAACTACCCCATGCATGACTTTAACCTGGCAGCAGTCGTCTTCACACTGAAGGTGTCGAGACACTACCTCTATGGAGTCAGGTTCAAGCTATTCTCCAACCACAAGAGCTTGAAGTATTTATTCTCTCACTCCAAGCTGAACATGAGGCAGAGATGTTGGATGAAGCTTCTGAAGCACTATGATTTTCACCTCCAGTACCACCCAAGCAAGGCGAACATGGTGGTGGATGCCATCAGCTGTCAGCCACGAGGCCTGGTGGCACACATGATGATTCAGGAGTGGAGAATGCTCGAGAATATAGTAGAGTATGACTTCGAGTTTGGTCTACAGTCTTCTATCGTTCAGCTATCGAGCCTGTCGATTCAACCCTCTCTTGTCACAAGGGTGATCGAGGCTCAGCAGACAGATGAGTCATTATAGAATTACCGAGCAGAGGCAGCATCTGAGAGGCAGACAGATTGACAGATTGGTTTTGATGGTGGACTTCGCTTCAGAGGCCAATTATGTGTCCCAGATATTCCTTAGTTGCGCAGAGATCTTATGACTGAGGCACATCGATCGCGGTTTTCTATCCACCCTGGCTCGATGAAGATGTATCGTGATATGAGGAGATAGTATTTTTAGGCAGGGATGAAGCGCCAGATCGCCAGTTTTGTGGCGGAGTGTGACACATGCCAACATGTCAAAGCCGATCATCAAAGATGCCCTGGTCCATTGCAGTCGTTGAGCATCCCGATGTGGAAGTGGGAGCACATATCTATCGATTTTATCATGGGTTTTCCAAGGACTCAGCGCGGTCATGACGCCATCTGGGTTGTCGTGGATCACCTGACGAAGTCGGCACATTTTCTTGCGATTCGTGAGACTTGGCATGCGGACCTGCTCGCTAAGTTGTTTGTTGATGAGATCGTAAGACTACACGGTGTTCCTATCTCGATCGTCTCAGACCGAGATTCTAAGTTCACGTCTCAGTTTTGGGGGAGCTTTCAGAGAGCGATGGACATTGATTTGCAGCTCAGCACCTCGTATCATCCGCAGACCGATGGCCAGACTGAGAGGGTCAACTAGATCATTGAGGATATGCTTTGAGCCTGCGCGATTGATTTTAGGGGTAGCTATCACACCCCAAACCCGGAGATGGGACTCACAGGAATTTCGATCACTGAATCCGGTGTCAACAACCTCCGTAGTACCCCATTCTCAGCTCCCAGCATCTATACGCCAAATTCTGATCATGGGATCCTACAAGGAGGATTTTCCAACATACATTTTTCTCAAAAGAAGCATAACCACAAGTTTACCCAAATCACAAAGGCAACATCATCATCATATATCTACTAATATAATCATTTAAATACAGTGGTGAAAGGGAAATACATATATCGACAATCAAAGCCCCAAAGGTCCACTGCATGCTCCAAGCTCCACGCTGCTAAAACCTAACGCCACCTGCACGCATCTATCATACAAAAGCTTATAGAAAGCTTAGTGGGTGGTGAAAGTGTGTGAGAAGAATATACGAGCTCAGAATGTAATATCGGAGAAACTGATAAGTCCACAAGCCATATAATATCAGAGTAAACAAAAATACTGACATGTCCATGAGTTATCTAGTATCAGAGTAAGCAAAAATATACATTAGTTATACAAATGAGGAGTCAAAGAGAGCCAAATATCAGATGCCAAGGGTACAATGCAATATGTAAATCCTGCTAAGTCCATCTAGGCCGTATAAGTGCAAAAACATAATAACTTAAAATGTCATATGCCTGCGGATGTAATGTAATATGCGATGCGAATGAAATGACCAAGCCGGAGTGAAGTCGGGATGATAGTACGTAGTATCGCAGGCTATGGGGTCTATCACAAGGGAATTCTATCTAAATCAGTCCCATACATAAATTTGAATAGGCAGACACAATGTGGTCAACACCTGATCTTAGGTTAGTCGCGCGCCCCAACCAAAATCCTAGCCATTGCGAAGGTACACATAATGAATAGTTACGCACCACCAGCTCGAGTGGATAGTGAATGAATGAATATGCAACTCCTGCTCAATAAGTCCACATATCAGTACTGTTCATCTCTAAGATCATCACCGGGGTCTATTACACTCTACGCCAGCTTGTCGCCCCTATCCAAGTGCACAACTGGGTAAGTGGAAGAGACTTCACTATCCGCCTGCCAATATCGGGCCCGACTCATCGATAGCAGACCCAATCCTCAAGCTGTTCAAACTCAACCTACACATTGCCCCCTCACTCAGGTGGGTAAGGTTACACTCCCTTCCCAACTAACCATGACACAGTGGGAGACGTAGCATACTAGTATACAGTCGTCATGCGCTCATATATATCCACTCGGTCTCGACGTTGGGGCATCCTTTGGTGCCAAGAGGTTTTAGGGATTTTCACCCCGAGTCATTTATGGCAGTCCGATGCTAGTAACAAATTTTCGGTATCCCATCTAGCCATCCACGATATGCCGTGGAGGCTACGGCCCTAATGTCGATAGGGCATACAATAATCACAACACACAATGCAAGATGCATGAGTCATACAATCCAGTCATGTATCAATCCTACGCATACCGTGCACTCATGTTAGACAATCTCCGCCTATTAGGGAGTCTTATAACAACCTGCCCAATGTCATATGCAATGGTCAACCACATCTCACCGTCATCGACAATCAACCTCGACAATGTGGACATTTAACCAACATTGCCCTCAAAGAATGACCCACATAGAACCTAACATATTGTGGACCCATGATCTCACATAAGGGCCAAATATACAACTCCATGGGCCTCACTCAAGAGCTTAATACACATCACGATGGGCCTTTCACATATGCCTAACATACATCACAATGGGCCCTAAACATGGGCTGAATGCACATCACAATGGGCCTCAAATACGGACCGCGTATACATTACATTGGGCCTCGACAATCGGCCTCGATATTTGACCTTAACAATTGGCCTCGACAATCAAAATCAGCCTCGATAATTGACCTCGACAATCGGCCTATAGAATCAGCCTCGAAAATAGGAATCGGCCTCAACAATCGGATCAGCCTAAAAAATCGGAATCAGAATTCATCCTCAACAATTAGAATCGGCCTCAACAATCGGAATCAGCCTCGATAATCAGAATCGGAATCGGCCTAATGAAAGGTCGCAATGTGGACATTTAACCATCATCACCAATCAATGTGGTTATTTAACCAACATTGCTCCCAAGTAGTGGTCCACATAGAGCTAAACATAAAGTGGACCCATGGCCTCAAGCAAAGGTCTAATATACATCGCAATGGGCCTCATACAAGGGCTACATACGCATCATAATGGGCATCGTGTACATCAAGTCGGACCTCATCATATGGGCCTCATACTCGCCAAGTGGGCTGCATCAATGGGCTGGAAGTATATCACAATGGACCAAGTCCCATGGGCCTTGAATACCTCACATTGAGCCTCGCCCATGGGCCTCAAATACATTAAATGGGCCATAACCCATGGGCTTCAAATACATAATAGGTGGGCCCTGCACATGAGACTCAAATACAAAACGGGTGGGACCCATCACATGGGCCTCAAATATATCCCATGGGCCTCATACAATAGGTGGGCCTCATATATATTAAGTGGGACAAATGGGGCAACCCATGCTTTAGCAAAACATATGGACAGCGTGGTTGAACATGTTCATCATGGTGCGCCCCACATGCTGATGGGTGGTGTGGTGAATACATACATCATGACGGGTTCCCACACCACCCTGAACAGATGAACGGTTCGAGAACCACATACATTCAAGTGGGGTCCACGTCCTCAAGCGTATGGATGATTGGATATAACAATACATGATGGTGGTCTCACGCCACTCATCCAGATGGTCGGGTGGATATAGAGTATATACATCAAGGTGGGTCCCACCTACCATGGACGATGCTTCTATTCAACATATCATTAAGGTGGGCCGCACAGATAGGCAGTGAGGATCACACCCACGCGCTCCACACAACAGCTATATAGCTAGTGTGCAGTAGACCAGCCAATCCGTTTCACAGTGGGTGGGTCCCATGTGGGGCCCACCAGATATATACATGAATATATATATATATATATTATAAGTTTCATATATATATATATATACAAATATATATATATATATAATATTATATAAACATCTGTTCTAGTGCCCAGCCCTGGACGGGCGGCCTAGATAAAAGATATACATCACATGGGGACCCTTGGACGGACAGTGTAGATCAGCACATACATCATTGCAGGGCCCCACAACACCATCCAAAACACTACCCAACACCGTCCAGACACTGTGGACGGTGTGGATGAAAAACATGCAACATGGTGTGATCCACAACACCTCACACACGTCATGGAAGGTACCCACCTTCCAGCAGCTGCTAGATGGCTGGGATATAAAAAACATCATTTAAGTTGGGCCACAAGAGTGGGGTCCATGTGCTAGACACAACATATGTGCGGATAGGGTGGATCCAGCATATGGGTGACATGGATGCAACAGATGAATGTGGACCCCACGTGTGGACGACTATGCATACAACACATACAAGTGGGTCCCACGTGTCATGTGTAGCATGTCCAACATGCCTAGCACGTGCAGCATCATCCCAGCTGGACGGTGCAAATATACACATCATGGTGGGGATCCACACGGATGGCTAGATGATGCACATCATCATGGAGGGCTGCACGGTAGCAGAAGATGGGTCGATGGTGCAGATAAAACCGTACCTCGTGATGGGGCCCACAAGGCTTACTGCATCAAAACAATAGCTGCAGCTACTGGCTGCTGGCTCATCAGAGAAAAAATAAAAAATAAATAAAATAAAAATGGATGGACAACATT
Source organism: Magnolia officinalis (assembly GCA_021015155.1). Taxonomy (NCBI): domain Eukaryota; kingdom Viridiplantae; phylum Streptophyta; class Magnoliopsida; order Magnoliales; family Magnoliaceae; genus Magnolia; species Magnolia officinalis. The sequence goes on from JAJHSJ010000019.1 coordinate 12,698,379, forward strand.
GATAAAACATATGCATCATGGTTGGGTGGATATGGCCCACCCATTTTGGATCAGCTGCCATGGTGGGGGTACACGTCCTAAGCTGGATGTTTGGACGAAGTGGATGCAAAACACCTACATCTGGTGGGTCCACATGTGTGGCCCACTAGCTAGCTGATCAAGCTGATAATTGTGTTTCCCCATTGTCCAGGTGGTCCGATCATGGACAGGCAACAAAGGCTGCTGCTGGACGGCCAGCAGGATGGCCCGGTTGAACGGGTAGCGTGGATAAAATCATCACAGTGGACCGCTGCCCTGGAGTCAGTGAGGTGGGCCCCACAAATGGGACAATGCAGATAAAATCATGGTGGGCTACACATCAAAAGAGAAAAAGAGAGAGAAGAGAGAGAGAGAGAGAGAGAGAGAGAGAGAGAGAGAGAGAGAGAGAGAGAGAACGATGGAGATGGGAGGGACCCCGCCACTATGGGTTCCTCTTTGATACAAGACGTACATCAAGATGGGTCCCACCATAAATGGGCCCTCAAATACACAATAATCAATGGTTGAAAATTCATAAAATCACTCACCTTTCTTGCTTCTTCTTGGATCAATGGCAAGCTAAGCTCCTCGGCTACCACTTTGATGGAGGATGATGGTGATTGGATGGTGGAGATGGAAGATAGGGAGGTGGGCCACACCAAGCTCTCCTCTCTTGGAGATAGCTTGGACGTCTCTAATGGTGGAGTTGCTTGGGAGAATGGAGAGAGAGAATGAGAAGAGAGATGATGGGAGAGAAGGATGGGTGAGTGATGGGGTGTGATGGGTGAAAGATGGTGATGGGTGATGGATGTGTACTTGAAATGGGATGGGTGATGGATGTGTACTTGAAATGGGATGGGTGGGGAGAGAGAGAGAGAGAGTTGACTATGGGGTTGCTTTTGGGTGATGTGACACGTACTTGATTGATGTTGTAGAGATTCTCTCAGAGTTGAAACACATGGCATTTTCTCGAACTGAACGCAGGCCCACGTCTCCTGGCTCTAGTATCGCATCGGTACGTGAGACGCGGCGACGACGCGGTCGCAAGGGTACAAGTCTCGGGTTGAGCCTACTCTGGAATACGGGACACGACTCAGGATCACACGCAAATGTTGGAGACAGGTCGCAGGTTGCCGAAATTCGACAGAGAGGACCGCGGAAGCCTACGAAACGGTACGGGATAGGATACGGGCCTCACAACTCTCCCCACCTAGTAAAAATTTCATCTTTGAAATTTACAGAGCAGACGAGGGAAGAGGATACATTATCAAGTATATATGTGAAGGCACAATCAATCTACAAAAAGATGAAGATAACGCTCTCTAACATCAACTTCGCCCTCCCAAGACGCATCATCAACACTATGGTGACCCTACTAATCTTCTGATCCCAAATCAGAGACAATCGAAACTGGAATATTATGCAGCCTTACAATCTCAACAGTAGGGGTTATATCAGAAAATCTCTAAGTTATTCAAACTCGGGGGTCTAATCATTCTAAGTTATTAACAATCATAAAATGCAGTGTAACATTAGCAGATATGTGATGTTATCTTTAGGTATTCCAAAGTTATGCTCTGATACCATCTTTTGTCACGCCCCAAAGCCGGAGATCAGACTCACAGGAATTCCAATCGCCAAATTCGGTGCTGACAGCCTCCGTAGTACCCCATTCTCGGCTCCTAGCGTCTATACGCCAGATTCCGATCCTGAGATCCTACAAGGAGGATTTTTTAACATACATTTTTCTCGGAAGAAGCATAACCACAAGTTTACCCAAATCACAAAGGCAACATGATGTCACATATCCACTAATATAATCATTTGAATACAGTGGCGAAAGGGAAATACATATATCGAAAATCAAAGCCCCAGAGGTCCGCTGCATGCTCCAAGCTCTATGCTGCTGAAACCTAACGCCACATGCATGCATCTATCGTGCATAAGCTTATAGAAAGCTTAGTGGGTGGTGAAAGTATGTGATCAGAATATGCGTGCTCAGAATGTAATATCGGAGATATTGATAAGTCCACAAGCCATACAATATCAAAGTAAGCAGAAATACTGACAAGTCTATGAGTCATCTAGTATCAGAGTAAGCGGAAATATACATCAGTTATGCAAATGAGGAGTCAAAGAGAGACAAGTATCAGATGCTAAGGCTATAATGCAATATATAAATCCTCCTAAGTCCGTCTAGGCCGTATAAGTGCAAAAACATAACAACCCAAAATGCAATATGCCTGCGGATGTAATACAATATGCGATGCGAATGAAATGACCAAGCTAGAGTGAAGTCGGGATGATAGTACGTAGTTTCACAGGTTATGGGGTCTATCGCAAGGGAATTTTATCTAAACCAGTCCCATACCTAAATTTGGATAGTCAAACACAATGTGGTAAGCTCCTGATCTCAGGTTAGTCGTGCGCCCCAACCGAAATCCTGGCCATTGTGAAGGTACACATAACGAATAGTTGTGGACCACTAGCTCGAGTGGATAGTGAATGAATGAATATGCGACTCCTACTTAATAAGTCCACATATCAGTACTGTTCATCTCTGGGATCATCACCGAGGTCTATTACACTCTACGCTAGCTTGTCGCCCCTATCCGAACGCATAACTGAGTAAGTGGAAGAGACCTCACTATCCGCCTACCAATATCAAGCCCGGCTCGTCCATAGCCGACCCCTTCCTCAGGCTAGTCAAACTCAACCTAGACATTACCCCTTCACTCAGGTGGGTAAGGTCACACCCCCTCCCAAGCGATCATGACATAATGGGAGACGCGGCCTACTGGTATACGGCCCTCATGCGCTCATATATATCCACTCTGTCTCGATGTTGGGGCATCCTTTGGTACCAAGAGGGTTTAGGGATTTTCACCCCTGGCCATCTATGATAGCCCGATGCAATTAACAGATTTTCGGTGTCCCATCTGGCCATCCACGATATGCCTGTGGAGGTTACGACCCTGATGTCGCTAGAGAGTACAATAATCACAACACACAATGCAAGATACATGAGTCATACAATCCAGTCATGCCTCAATCCTACGTAAACTGTGCACTCATGTGAGACAATCTCCACCTATCAGGGAGACTTATAACAACCTGACCAATGTCATATGCAATGGTCAACCACATCTCATAACAAACATGCAGATGATGCGTATGGGCATGTATCATGATGCTATCTTGTCACATACTCATAGTCGGTATCAATAACCGTCATTGACAATCAACCTCGACAATGTGGACATTTAACCAACATTGCCCTCAAGGAATGACCCATATAGAGCCTAACATATAGTGGACTCATGGCCCCACACAGGGGCCAAATATACAACACCATGGGCCTCACTCAAGAGCTTAATACACATCACGATGGGCCTTTCACATGAGCCTAACATACATCAAAATGGGCTTCATCGCCTAGCCCTCAATGCATCACAATGGGCCTCATCACATAGGCCTCATATACATCACATTAGGCCTTTAACATGGGCTAAATGCACATTATAACAGGCCTCAAATACGAGCCGCATATACATCACATTGGGCCTCGACAATCGGCCTCATTATCCAGCCTCGATAATTGACCTCGACAATTGGCCTATACAATCAGCCTCAACAATCAAAATTGGCCTTGAGGATCGGCCTCGACAATCGGAATCAGAATTTGTCCACAACAATCAGAATCGACCTCAACAATTGGAATCAGAATCGGCCTAAGGGAAGGTCACAATGTGGACATTTAACCATCATCGCCCATCAATGTGATCATTTAACCAACATTGCTCCCAAGCAGTGGTCCACATAGAGCTAAACATAAAGTGGGCTCATGGCCTCACACAGAGGTCTAATATACATCACAATGGGCCTCATACAAGGGCTACATACACATCATAATGGGCCTCGTGTACATCAAGTCAGACCTCATCATATGGGCCTCAAATTCGTCAAGTGAGCCGCATCAAGGGGCTGGAAACATATCACAATGGGCCCAGTCCCATGGGCCTGGAATACCTCACATTGAGCCTTGCCCATGGGCCTCGAATACATCAAATGGGCCATAACTCATTGGCTTCAAATACACAATAGGTGGGCCCTGAACATGAGACTTAAATACAAAACAGGTGGGCCCCATCACATGGGCCTCATATAACAGGTAGTCCATATATATATATATATATATATATATATATATATATATATATATATATATATATATATATATATATATATATATATATTAAGTGGGCCAAATGGGGCAACCCATGCTTTAGCAAAACATATGGACAACGTGGTTGAAACATGTTCATCATGGTGCGCCCCACATGCCGATGGGTGGCGTGGTGAATACATACATCACGGCGGGTTCCCACACCACCCTGGATAGATGGATGGTTGGAGAACCACATACATTCAAGTGGGGTCCACGTCCTCAAGCGTACGAACGATTGGATATAACAATACATCATGGTGGTCTCACGCCACTCGTCCAGATGGATGGGTGGATATAGAGTATATACATCAAGGTGGGTCCCACTTGCCATGGACGGAGCGGATATTCAACATTTCATTAAGGTGGGCTGCACAGATAGGTGGTGTGGATCACACCCACGCGCTGCACATAAAACTATATAGCTGGTGTGCAGTAGACCAGCCAATCCATTTCACAGTGGGTGGGTCCCACATGGGGCCCACCAGATATATACATGAATATATATATTATATATAAATTTATATATATATATATATATATATATATATATATATAAACATCTGTTCCAGCGCCCAGCCCTGGACGAGCAACCATGATAAAAGATATACATCACGTGGGGCCCCTTGGATGGACGGTGTAGATCAACACATACATCATTGCAGCTTATATATATTATTTTATATTATAAAATGATATATTATATTATATTATATTATATATACACACACACACACACACACATGCAAGTTGGGCCACGTGCGTGAGACCCACCACTGATGTATGTTTGTATCCACGCCGTCCAGTAATCTGGACGGGCGGAGCCCACCACGATATAAGTTTGTATCCACACCGTCCATCTACTTCCCTGTTTGGGGCCCTTTATTTTATGTGTAACATCCAAACCGTCCATCCACCAACTGAATAGTTGCTGGATTGACGGCAGCAAGTCCTGTGGGCCCCGCTGAGGTATGTGTTATATCTAAACTGTCCATCCTTTTGGCAACTCACCTTAAGACTTGAGACTAAAAAAAAAAAAGACTGATCTAACTATTAAGTGGACCACACTGCCATAACAGTGAGGATTGAGCGTCCAACACTATAGCCTTTTGGGTCACAGAAGTTTTGGACCAATATGAAATTTGTCCTTCCTCCTATTCAGGTCTTCACGACCGTATGAATAGTGTGGATAGAAAACAAATTTATGTTGGCCCCCATGTACTTTTCTAAGCAGTGAAAATTACTATCTCCACTGCTATTTGTGATGCGGTTCAAATGATATTTTGATCATTATTAACGCAGTTATTGTGGTAAGGTCCAGATGATCATTTGGATATGATTCATTTTTTTTTATATAATGCTCTAAAATGATCCCTAACTACGGATGGACAGTGTATTTGAATCGGCCCATTTGATTGACCCATTTCATTTGACTCATTTGATTAGCCCAGATGATTTGGCCCATTTGACTAGGCCCGATGTGATATATGAGACCCATTGTTAAGGCCCACCTTAATATATATATATATATATAAGGCCCATGTGATGCGGCCCATTTGATGTACCTGAGGCCCATGGGTCGAGGCCCAACGGGATGTACTAAGGCCCATTGCAATGTGTGATTCCACCATGGTTTATGTAACGATGTTTTGGCGGCCATGCCTTGGGAGCAATGATGGTTTGATGTCCACATTGTAAGGATGATGTTGGTTAAATGTCTGCATTGTCACTCTCTCTAGGGCCCATTGTTTCGACAAGAAAACAAATGAGTTTGGTTTAGGGGATTTATCTTATTTGAACATAACAGAGAAAGAGTATTTAAAACGATCATCATACTTTATTGATATTGAGTTCATTTACATCCTTCTAACATCCCTTGATTCTAAGATAGATTATTCAGAATAAAGGAATTATTATGAATTCAACTGTTATAATCAAGTATTAAATTCGAAAACATTTCGTCAGTGATTCCAGTCATCTCCTAGGACTTAGGAGGAATATGCTCTTCTGCTAATTATTCTCCTTTAGGCTTGAACAGAAGGAACTTGAAGACTTTAATCATTTCGGCAACATAACAGCCCTTTGTGCTCACAGACTGCAGGGCAGTCTGGTTGCACGGACCCGTGCAATGGCTGTTGGTTGCGCGGACCCGCGCAAACCACCGTAGCTCTCTCTCACCTTTCGATTTTCCTCCTTGCTCCGTTTCTTCTCAAAAATCTTCAATCGTCTCAAATGAAGGAGGGGAGGGGATATTTATAGGCTCTCGTACATGTGGTACCTCGATCTTGGTGCCATGGGATTCGCCTTTCAGTGTTTAAAACCTTTTTGTGAAGAACCACTCCTAGAACTCATTGCGCAGACCCGTACAACGCCTATTTTGGTTGGGCGGCTCCGTGCAACGGATATCAATTACACGGATCCGCGCAAACCACCTTGAAGTCAATTTATTTTCTTCTTTTTCAAATCTCTTTCTCAATTTCAATCTTCCTTTACTTCAGTCCTTCATCATTTTTTGTCTCAATAGATGCCCCCTTGATCCTTTCTTTGTTTTCCCAAAATCAAAGAAAAAGGATAAAAACAATCCTCCTTTTACAGTGTTTGCGCAGACCCGCGCAATGGAAACCCGAGCATCATACTCAGCTACTGAGTATATATAAATACTCTGAATCCTCCTTTACTTACATTCTTCCTCAGCCTGTCGCTAACTTCATCATTTGAATTATGTTCCGCGCAACCAATATTCGTTGCGCGGCTCCGCGTAATAAGTAGTTCGTTCGCACAAGGCCTTCAGGAGTTACGACAATCCGCGCAAGTTACTTTGGTTGTGCGGATTCGCGCAACCCAAGCGAAGTGTTTTTCCTAGTTTTAGTCTTTTCTTCAGAACTTAGACAAATTTCAAACCTAAAATTCCTTGTTCATCATGGCCCGTACCAAGCGAACATATCACGTCATAGACCCCTCTACTGACCAACCTTCTCATCAAGACCTACCAGATTCATCTTCCTTCCGCCCCTCTCCTTCTTTGGATCAACCACCTGCCAAACGCACTAAAACCACAGCCCGTAATCCTACCTATTTAAAAGAACCAGTGCTTTCAACTTTTAATTTTACTGACCGAATTGAATCACTACCATCCCCCATTCATCGAGCTATTATGATGGGTAACTTAGAGCGGCCTCCGAAGCATGGTCACAAGTATGATTGGGATGAATGGCTGAAGACAACTGCTCACATCCGCACAGATAGCCAAAGGCCCCCTCCTCGAGAAGATACTCCTCCTGCCTCATGCTCACAGAAGACTCGCCGAAATAAGGTAAAGGAATTTGAAGAGAAGATCAAGGAGCACAATAAGAGGAAACTTCAAAATTCATGGGAATTGGTTCGAGTCATTGAGGGGATTATGAAGTTTGACAACCCTTTCTCAGAAGGTATGACAGTGATTCCCATCAATGTGCATCGCCATCAATCCATCCTTGACTGTGAGCCAAAGGATTATATAGATGGAGAAAAGCTGATGTACACTACTTCATGGGTGACAAGAGAACCGTGCATCCTCGAGGGGAGATTACGAGTGCACAAGCCATGATAAAGCATTGAGGAAGTCCACCCCATGATCTTTCGACCCCTTTTCACAGTTCGCATAACCTCTTTCCTACGTATTTTTACGAGACCATCAGACAACATGTCAAAGATCGTGATAAACTCTTGGGATTGGAAGATTTCCGAACGAGAGGTCTGTTGACTTCTCGAAGTTATTATTCCGATTAGGCTGAAGTCATCTTAAAGAAGCATGTAAGTACACTTGCCAAGGTTGGCCTATATGATGCTATAAAAGTTACATCTAAACATTTTTATAAGGAGCCCACCCTGATCAAAGGCTTTCTTGAATACTGGTCACCTACTACCAATTCTTTCCACTTACCATTTGGGAAAATGAGCATCACACTTTGGGACCTGCATCGAATAGCAGGCCTTCCTTTAATAGGAAAATTCTACGATGAATTTATTCCATCAAATAGAGAACTGACATTTGTATCTTCCTCCGATCGCAAACCTTCTATGTCTGAAACTACCATTGAGCTTTTTAGAGAGATGGGGAAATTTCTGAATTTCCATAAGATTTCTCCTTTACAGTGGCTGGCACACTTCTCCAAAATGCTCAGGTATTTCCAAACTCAGAACTCAACTTTCCTTTTTCCATTACACATTCATGCGCACCAACCCTTTATCTTTCCCTACAGATTCAGTAACGGCCATTGCAAGGAGTTAATGGAACTTCGTGATGACATGAAGGAGAGAGCAGATTACAGTTCTTTTGGGCAACTCGCAGCTTTTCTAGCTTATTGGCTAAGCATCGAAGAACTTCCAAGTTCCAAATGGACATATGTTATTTGTCCCACAGTCTTTATTGTTGCTGGTGCTCTAGCAGATGGGCAAAAGTATTCCCTTGCACCTCCAGTGCTATGCTCTATCTACAGAGCCTTTGGAGAAATAGCCACACACATCAAGAATCCTACCATTAAATCCTCCTCAGCATATACTTCGTGGCACTATTTCACCGTCTGGTTGGGAGTTTACTTCCCCTGGACCTTCGAAGCACCAAAGAAAGCATACGTTCATCCTATGCATCTCCCACTCTGGTTCTTTCAACAGAGAGCTATGGCCAAAAGGTCATATGAATGGGTGGCTAATAAAATTCAAGATGATGATCAAATAGACTTCTTCCAATTTCGTCTCCATCGCTACATTGAGGACACTGACATGGTGGATCAGGGAACACTTATTATAGCGGAAAGAGCTTTCTTCCTCTCTATTCGCTCTTGTAGCCTACCTCTCTGAGAAGGGACGAAATTCTGGCGAGAGCCTTATTACCCCAGCCGCTTTGCTCGCCAATTCGGCTATGACCAAGCTGTGCCGGAAGACTGCGGATTGGTTACCAAAAAGAAGCGTTGCTACGGAACTGGTCTTATCAATTGGGCCAAGATATGGAAGCAATTACTAGGCAGTCATGTTAATTCTTCCTTCATAATTCCCAATTACGACCGTATAGTTCGCACTTCCTATAGCTGGATGCAGTGGTGGGATCATCAGTCATACCTAGTCAACAAATGTTTACCAGTGGACTCCTCCATCTTTCTTCACCCGCCCAGTCTGAGGGGCAGAAAATTTGAGGGTGAAATTGGCTTCATTCTGGAGAAGATCCGTGCGTCTCATCACGGTGAGATTTACAGAAAGATATCAATAGTAGAGCGATCCGTGAGAAGAAGCCCATTAATACCCTGGATGGCTGGTTTGCTCATGGGGTCTTGACGAAATTTGAGCAAGTCCCCTGTGACTTTGGCGGCCGGGCCATAGAAGATGTTGAAGGAACATCTTCTCCCATTCTTGCAGAAACCGTAACAGCTCAGGAAGGACCAATTCAGGATAAACCAACTCCTCCTGCACAACCTACTCCTCCCAGCTCATCGTTCCTATGACCAGATCACGGACACGCTTGCAGGCATCGCCTCCTATTTCTCAGGAAGGAAGTAGGCAGACATCTACATCCCCTTCAGTTCCCACTGACAGAGAGCCCCAACCATCAAGCAGTCGGGCTGCCTCTTATAAGGGAAAGTAAGTCGTAATTGAAGAAGTGGATGAAGAGAGCTTAGAGGACGAAAGCTCGACCTCTTCATCAGAGGGTACCGCCTCTTCAAAATATGAGGATGATGAGAGTGATGAAGACAAAGATGATTATTTCAAGGAAGGAGAAGTCAATATAGACGAGGAGGAGGATGTAATTGCTGAAAATGTTAAAAAAGAATACCCTCCTATGGCTTTTAAAATCCTTCCCAGTACCAATATTCCTACAAAGTCTCCTACAACAATTGAGGAAGAAGAAGAACCCTTGGATTTTGGAGAATAAGGATATTCACCTGGTAAGGGATTTTTTTTTAAAAAAAAGTTCTTTAGATACTTATATGCATATTTAGTAGTAATTATCTCATCATCATTGCCGTATCTTTATTTCAGGCACTCACGTTGCGAATATTGAAACGAGCGATATTTCTTCCTTAAACCCTCCTCCAACTGCACCAGTGACTTCGCCAAGGGTCCCTCCAATTCCACTAACAACACCAAAAAGGGTAGCCCATGAAATTCTCTTTCCTGTAGAGGCTGCTGATTTACCTACTCCTACTACCAGAGATTCAAGCATAGAGTCCAGAGCGCCTTCTTTCGCTGACATGTTAGGAGTTGGCCCCTCTACAGTCCAAGAAATCTCTCCTCTTGCTAGTCACACTTCTGCGGCTGGTATATTTATATATATATATATATATATATATTGATTTTTTAGGAACTGTACGTCTTCTAACTTGTATTGCTGATCTTAGTTCTCTTCCTTCTCCATACTACAGGGGTTCCTCCTCGCAGTGGAACGGCAAGTTCTAAGTCCGTGGCCACTGCTTCCAAGCTGTCATCTCTTGCGAAGATCCCCGCCCATAAGATGCTTTTAATAAGAAATTCTTTATCAGCGACAGTTCACATCCTTAAAGATCCTGAACAGTGGTCAGACCTAGATATTGCCATTGAAATTCTGGAAAGTTCTGTGAGAATGGCGAAAATTAACATCTCTGCCCTGCACGATTCCCTTCTCAAATTTTGCGATGCAATAATCTCTTTGGCCTCAGTGGAGAATGTTACAATTGCTCTCGAAATTCTGAAGTATGGGAAGCGGTTAACCCTGTCTAAGGAAAAGGCTTCTCTCATTGCTTCCACTATCTCTGAATTTGACCAGGAACAACTGGTTCTTCAAGAACAACTAAAGATCTATATTGATGACAGAGTGATTATTCAAAACCGCATCGCTGCTCTGAAGGAAGAGATCTCACAGCTAGAATTGAAAGATCGAGAGAAGGAATTGTCCATAAAGGAGACTGAGGAAAAGATTCAAATTAATATTCAGTCTGTCAACACTGAAAAGTCCGAGCTGCTTAAGAGTGAAGAGATGATTGCATCCTTGGAAGATAAACTAGCTGGCCTTCCTGATCAAGCAAAGATCATACTCGAGGAAAAGTCAAAGCACGTTGCAGCTCAGATGCAATTAAAAGAAAACTTACAAAAGTATATGAGGATAGTAAGAATTATGGAAGAACTTTACGTATGCAATTCCTTTTGTATATATGCTTTTTTTTTGAACAAGTAATCTCTTTTGTTCTTCAGTGATGATTTTCAGTAGTCTCTTTCATGCATTTCTACATCACACATTGTTTTGAACATATTGTATATGCAGTAATCTTAGCATAACTATTGACTGATGGATTAATATAAACACTAGTATTTTATCCTTGTTAGTGCAGAATTTCCTATGTGACTTCATTTGTTTATATATTTTTCATTGGTGGTGCTAGATTTTAATTCAATTAGTTACACACAGTTTAAGCTCTTGAGTAGTGGAGCCGGATCTCACGTGATGGCCTCTGTAACTCTTAGGAGTTCACCGGGCTTTTCACAGCCTACGGAGTTCACAAACCGCGATCCATCAGAGGGGCCCTGTGAAGATACCAGGGTCGTGAACTCGGTTGGAATTATGCACAGGGTTGGCCGCAGTAACTCTCTAGAGTTCACGGGGCACACAAGGCGACCTTTGGGGTACCAAACCTAGGGCTGCCAGTCCGTTAATGAGTAGGTTTAAGACCTTCCTCATGAGTTAGTACTGAAATCAAACCATAGATCTGGGGGTCTTATGCACGATTGGCCTATCTAAAGCTCACACAGCGGCCCTCATTTTCTTCGTCTGTAAGGTCGAACCCATTCACGGGAGGGCATTTTCCTCCATTCCCCGTGACGCTGCTGGAAAGCTATACAAAAGGCATGGGGGTTACGCGTGACTGGCCATTTGGGGACTTTTGGCCACTTTTTTAAAGACTTTTGGTCACTAGCTCCGTCAGCTGCCTGCATGGGTATGCGTACGATGACTTTCACGGGCTTTTTAGGGCCACTGGCTTCTCACTGCTGCCCGAATGGCGATCTTGATAGGTCTTATGCGCGATTGGCCATTGGCTTGACTAGGTTGCCTTAAAATGTCTTAGAAGACAATAATAGGTATGATCAGTTGTTGTGAGAATGATAGACATCTCTGTTTGAAATTGATACATCACCACTTCTACTAATATCTTCGATTATACCTTTGTCCGTTGGTGTTGTTCATAATATACCAACTTAGTGATGATATTAATTTCAAATAGAATTGAGTAAGGCTTGCTTGATGATGGTGATGTTCACTTTCCTTTAGCGATATTTGCTATTACATAGGCTTGATATGCTCACAAACTTCTTCTTTATTCATTTATCAGATGATACATGACCATGATCTATTCTTGCCCCCTTTTGATTCAGAATCATTATTCTGATGATATTCTGGATCAAAATTAGTAGTGTCCTCAAGAACGATATTTTTTGACAAAGCAAGCATTGTTCGATATACGATTTTGTTTGCCCCATTGGAGTATGCCTCTTTTACGATGTACAGCCTATCCTATTTAGACTTGAATTTGCCCCCTGATATGATTGCGCGTACTGTTGGGCGGTCAAGTATTTCTTATCAAACAAATCCAACTCTTGCAGACTTATCATATTTACTAACGAGCTTACCCCCAGTCCTTGAAATTTTCTTCGCTTATCCTGACCAATTCCGATAGGGATTTGGATTCCCTTCCCATGATTTAAGCTGGTGGGTTCTTTATGATCAAACCCCATGTTTTTCATAAGCTTCTTACTGGCCAGACTATATTTTTTAAGATCTTGCGGCGTCAGCCTACCACGGTATACATTATTCTCGGTTTCTTCTCTTGTCTTTGCTTCTTCTGAAACATAAAATTCTATTGGTTCAGGGTATTTTGTGCTTGTCTCAACCTGAAAATTCCTTGGAGCAACCAAAAATGGTTTATTCCTTTCAACATACGGCAGTGGCATTGTGTAATTAGACTGTAAAATTTTTAACTGTTCAGATGACAACAAGGTTAATGGCAGTTGCCCTGGCCGCCTCAGATATTTCGGCACAAAGTAAAACTTCTTCTTCGCTTATGCAGTTTCGAACGATTCTGCCCTTTCTGTTTTTTCTTTGATCACATTCGCTTGAATGTCTCTTAGGACCTTGCTTTCATCATTCTTTCTCTCCTTTACAGCAAACCCTTTATAATAATTGGCGTCTGCAAAGAAGGACTCGGCCTTTGTATACGGCTTTGCATTGGCCATTACTTTATGTTGTATTCCGTCTTTATAGTATTTGAAGCACTGATGCAGAGTAGAGGGTGTAATGCTATACTGATGTATCCATGGCCTTCTTAGGAGAAGATTGTATGTTGTTACTGCATTTATAACATGACACATGACCTCAGTAGTCAGTTCTCCTATATCCAGCGCTACTGTAATCTTACCAAGTGCGCGTTGCCCATCCTGATTAAAGCCCTGTATCATCATTCCACTAGGGCGTAGATCTAAATGAAGGTAATTCAACTTACTCAACATCGAGAGTGGCAAGAGATTCACTGCAGACCCATTGTTTATCATGATCCACTTGACTTTCTTCCCACGATATGACCTTCTATCATCAGCGGCCTGTTATGCTCTGCTTCGCAGACCAAATCGTCATCAGAGAAGGAAACGACTGGTAGATAGTTTTCTTGTTCATCGTGTTCTTCATGCTCTAATTCTACCAGTAAAGTTTCTCTGATGCTGTGATTGGACAATGCTTGAACCAAGCTCTGTCGAAATTCTTTTGATAGCTTAAGTGCATCGTAAACACTCAATCGAGCTGGTATACCCTTCAAATGACTTACTACATCATAAGTCACTTTTGCCGCTTCGCTCATCTTTTCTTTATCACCATCATTGTTTTGCTTTTCAATATTTTCTTTCCTAGTAATTTCTAGTTTCTGCTTCACAGGACTTGTTATCTTCTTACCTGATAGTAATGTAATCATAACCTTCTTCATCATTTTACAATCTTCCTTCTCATTCACATCTCGAGCTTTTCCTCGGATTGTAAGCACATTCATTGTCGCCATATTACCCCTTTCCTTTTCATTACTAAGTACTATTTCACCCCTATCTATCATCCGCTATATTATACATTTCATTGTATAGCAATTCTCTGTTGGATGTCCCACCAAGCGGTGAAAGCGGCAAAAATCTCTTTCCTTGGTTTTTTTCACATCTTCAGGGCGTTTGGGCTTTGGTAATTCTATCATGCCGGCTTTTATCAGTTGGTTCATCATAGGGATGACATCTTCCTTGTCAAATATGAATCCCTCATGAGATCTGAGCATCCTGGACCTTTTTCCACCATATTTATTCCTTGACTGGCTCCATTCCTCTCTTCAAACTGGCCTCGTTTCTCTCAAGTCTGAAAAGGCCAAGCTATATGTCCTAGAGGGGGGGGGGTGAATAGGACTATGCCAAATTAAAATAAAATCAGCGAAAATAAAATAAACCAATAGCCTTACAATTATAAATCAATTCACATTGCCGAAATTAAATCACCTTGATAAATAAGTATTGAGAGATTGATACAAATTCAGTTCTAAGGACAACCTTACACCATAATAAACAAGGGCTTATGGTAGGACAACCTTATTTCTAGAACATCTTTTGGATCAAGGACTCAATTTTAATAGAAATAAATGAATAGCAAGGAATTGAAATTAAATGCAGAAATATATATCTAAATTATTACAACAATCCCCACACTTGCTTGAAATGTAAATAGTTACAACATTCACATCCACTTGTACATTCCACACAATTGAATGATAAAAGATATGAAAATTAAGCAAGCATTCAATCCACAAGACAGAGTTATAGTGGTTCGCCTGTGTGTACACCAACTGTCTTTCAACAGCCACACAGAATGCTACTCCACTCCTAATATCCTCACAAAGGGGATATTAGCGTTCACTATCAAATAGGTTTTCACAGGTTCATCCAAAACCTTTACAATTGTGTCTTTTTCACTTGGGCTTACACAATTCAAAAACCCCTCTTTTCTGAGTTTTCTGGCTCTCCTCAGATAACCAATACAATGAGATTTTTCTGGCTTAACCTCAAACAAAACCAAAAGGAATGAAATTTTACAGAATTGTAAAATACCTGGATTTCTCCTTTTCGTAGCAGCCCGGTAGAACCAATCGGAGTAGATGATTGAATGTCAAAGTTCAATTTCCAATACTCACTTTAATATGGTTCTAAATTCTAATAGATTTTAGATTTTAACTAGTTGGGCGTAGCTATATTTGATTTTGATTCCAAGAAGAAGGAATAAGGTAATTCCTCTTTTCAAATAAGATTGGAATACAGAAACAAAATCAAATTAAATAAGCTAGCAAAAAGGAATATTAAATAAGCACAACGTAGCTTAAAATAAACACAGACTTATCTCAGAGTGATCACTTGAAGTTTCTTGAATTGAATCGAGTTGAATTTCAAAACTCTGAATTTCGTGTTCAATTTATAGAAACAAAAATCGCGTCTACGACTGGTCTTAGAAACCTTCGACTGGTCGTAGCTCTAACGGATATTTGAAATATTGAGCGCGATCTTTGAAAGTCGTTCCACGACTGGTCGTGGGAAGCCTACGACTGGTCGTGGGTCACCACGACTGGTCGTATCTCTCTACGACTGGTCGTAGGACCATAGATTAGCTTGCTGGACTTTGAGTCGTAGCCCTACGACTGGTCGAGAACGAGTCGAAGACACTCCTACGACCGGTCGAAGGACCTCCAGGACTGGTCGTAGGTGTACCAAAAAATTCTGAAAATCTTCAACAACTTAGGACTGGTCGTGGAATTTCTTGGACTAGTCGAACCAATGCTAGGACTGGTCGAACAGGAGCTAGGACTGGTCGTAGAATAGACCAAACTTATGTAAAATAAACATTTGATTTATGTATCCAAAGTGACCTACTTATAAGGTCAACCTAAGGTCAGTCAAACCTGAAACATGTCGTATGGACATTGAACTTCAACCATTCAACGAATGTAGATATTTGAACCATATCAAGCTTGAGATCTTGAACTTGTTGTAGCTTTAATCTTGAGATCTTCATCAGCGTGAAAACTACTTCATGCGTTGCTTTTGAGTCTTGAAGTCATTTCTTGAGTCTTGAAGTTGTTTCTTGAGACTTGAACTTCAACATTGTAGCTTTAAACATTGATAGGATGATGAAGTACACTTTGTATTTCTTAAAGACATCCAATGTCATGAAGTGTTTATACAGTGTCTTGAATACATATAAATCACCATACAAACACAAGACACAGATAGATGTTTTGACACAACAAAATTTGACAACCAAAGGAGCATGAGACCATAGCACTTACAATCTCCCCCTTTGTCAAATTTGTGACAAAACACCCAAATAATAATACTTCCAATAGAAATAAGAGAAGTACAGGCACAACAGGTTCAAATAGAGAATCATGCACCAGTTATATAGACATCATAAGCAATATCTAGCATAACTCCCCCTGAGAAGCTTAACTCCCCCTGAGCACATCCATATTTAAATAGACATGAATGAAACAAATCATAATCATTAAATCCAACCAAAGCCAAAGCCTCCCAAAACTTCTCCCCCTTTTTGACACAAAATGACAAAGGAAGAAGGGCAGCAAGGATAAGGAAAATAGGAGATGGAATATAGATGCAAGAGAGCATAGTGCATAATTCAACAAAAAAGTCAGTAAGCAAGCAAAGTTCAGACTAAAATCAAAGAAAAATATTAGTTATTACAGACCAAATAAAAATTCAGTCAGAACCAGAAAAGGGAGCAGGATTAGATGAATCACTTTTGTGTAAACCCCTAGCAACCCGCCTCATATATTTGCGTAAATAAGAAAATTGAGTGTCTTGGGTAACACGAATTTAAGCCACCTGTTCTTGAAGAGAATTCAACCTCTCATCAAAATCAGAAGGCTGAAAGTCAGGATCATCAGCCGAGTCTGACTCAAGTTCTTCAAATAAATCATCCATATTTACGTCTCCAGGAAGATCAACAGCTTGATCTGCATTTCCTGCTTCAGCACCACTGCTACCAGCATCCACTTAGCTAGGAGCCAATTCTAAATTCATCTTGTTAATTTTAGAATTATTAAAAGGGAGATGATGGATGGGTTTTTCTCTAACAGGCATAGCCACGAGCATATGATTGGCGAGCATAGTCATCAAATAACCAAAGGGAATATCACTATGACCTGGATGGTGACGAGACAAAAGAATGGAGTGACAAATTAACGAAGGTAGACAGATTTTCGCACAAGAGATGACAGAATGCAAAACACGAACCATGAATGCAGTGAGTTCGGTTTTATTACCAAACGCGGATATAGATTTGAGATGAAAATCCTGTGAAGCACTCTGTGTCTGGGTAACAAGTACCTTAAGGGAAGTGCATGACCTTTATGAGTCCAGTGAACATCCAAATTACACAAATCTCTAGTAAGCATTTGTCGTTCAGATTCTGAGAATTTGTCATGTAATATATGAATCAGAATGCCCTCATCATTGACAGGAATTTCCATAAGGTGAGCTATCAAATGTCGATCCACTGAAAATAAGCCTTCTTGAGTATCAATTTTAAAAGTTAAATTCTCAAGAGAAGAATCACAAATACATGCAAACATGGATTGGGCAATGGACTGGTATGCAGCTCCACCCCAATGTAAGATGTTATCCCATCCCACAGATTGCAACAGAGGAAGGATACCAAAGGAAGCAATGTGATTAACATTAACAGGACGCTCAACTATAATATTGCGCATACGCAAATCCCGTGCATCTGAAGGATCATTTTCGGGAGAGCGAAGATGACGTTGCGTAATAGATGCTGATCTAGATGAAGAGGGACCACGTGTAGTTTTCTTTTTACCCCTAGCATCCATTTTCAAAGGAGGAATCAAGGAAACTATAAGATGCAAGAAAGAAGAAGTGGGGTTTTGATAGAACGGATTTTTCAAGAGAAAACCCTAAACTTGCAATGAAAGAGAAAATAGATTCTACAAGAGTGAAATTTGAAACACCAATAATAAGAATCTGCAAGAAAATTGTAAAAGAACCACTAACCTTGAAGTATCATAAAGGTGGGTTCGACCGGTCGAGGCTAGGTTCGTTGGAGAGATAAAAGGAAATGAAGAAGAAGAGCCAAATCCCCAAAATAAAGTGAATTCACGAGTTTCACGACCGGTCGTGGATGTGTTCGACCTGTCGTATTACGACCGGTCGTGTACACTCACGACTGGTTGAGTACCGACTAAAATTTACAATTTTTCAAATGATTTTCAAATTTAAGCAAATAAAACATCAAACATATGTACATTATGATACACCAAAGCATGCAAATTCAATTTAAATTGTACATACCGAGATCAAACTTTAATTTATTAAACCTGCTTTTGTCGAGCGGTTTAGTGAAAATGTCCGTAAGTTGAGTCTCGGTTGGAATGTAATCCAAATATATTAATTTTTCTTCCACTAATTCACGAATGTAATGAAATCTAATGTCAATATGCTTAGTACGTGAATGCTGAACTGGATTTTTTGAGATATTTATTACACTGGAATTATCACAAAACAAAATCATAGAATCCTGTGTAATTCCATAATCGCTTAACATACGTTTCATCCAAACAAGCTGAGTACATGCATTTCCAGCAGCAATGTATTCAGCCTCAGCTGTTGATAGCGATATAGAACTTTGCTTCTTGCTAAACCAAGAAACAATACAATTTCCAATGTAGAAACAACCACCACTGGTTGATTTCCTATCATCAATGTTTCCAGCCCAGTCAGCATCTGAGTACCCGGCTAATTGAACACTAGTCTCATGTGGATACCAGAGACCCAGTTTAGCAGAACTTGCGACATATTGCATAATCCGCTTAACAGCAGTTAAGTGAGATTCTTTAGGATTTGACTGATAACGAGCACAAATACCAACACTCAAAGCGATATCTGGTCTACTTGCAGTCAAATAAAGCAAACTACCAATCAAACTACGATACAATTTAGGATCCACATCATTACCTGTAGAGTCTTTTGAGAGTCTCAAAGTTGTACTCATAGGAGTATCAAAATTTTTACCATTCTCAAATCCAAATTTCTTAATTAAGTTTAGAGCATATTTGGTTTGAGAGATAAAAATTCCATCAGGTTGTTGTTTTACTTGCAACCCTAGGAAATAATTTAATTCTCCAACCATGCTCATTTCGAATTTAGACTTCATTAAATCTGCAAACTCAACAGTCATGTTAGTACAGGTTGATCCATAAATAATATCGTCAACATATATTTGAACCATTAGAATATCATCGTTATGTTTCTTAACAAAGAGCGTCTTATCAACACATCCCATCTGAAAATTATGACTCAGTAAAAACTTAGTCAGTTTTTCGTACCATGCTCTGGGAGCTTGTTTCAGACCATAGAGAGCCTTCTTAAGACGATACACATGATCAGTAAATTTAGGATCTTCAAACCCTGTAGGTTGTTCAACATATACCTCTTCATGTAAATCACCATTCAAAAAGGCACTTTTTACATCCATTTGGTAAATTTTAATCTTCCTAAAACAAGCAATGGAGATAAAAAGTCTGATTGATTCAAGACGAGCTACAGGGGCAAATGTTTCATTATAGTCAATACCTTCAATTGTGTATACCCCTGTACAACTAGCCTTGCTTTATTTCGAATAATATTTCCAAGTTCATCAGATTTGTTTTTGAAAATCCATTTTGTTCCAATAATATGTTTATCTTTAGGTCTAGGAACAAGGTACCAGACATCATTTCTGACAAACTGATTAAGTTCTTCCTGCATCGCAACTATCCAGTTTTCATCCGAAAGTGCTTCTTTCACGTTAACCGGTTCTATCTGGGATGTAAAGCATACGTAGTTACATATGTCCTCTAATTGTCTACGAGTGCGCACACCAGTGAGAGGGTTTCCAAGTATTTGAGAAGTTGGATGATCTTTAACAGTCCTTAATTCAGAATTAGTTTCACTTGATGAAGTTTCTTTTTTCAAGTATAAGAACTTCATCATTATCTGAACTAGGGACAGGTGTATTCAAATGATCGTCAATCACAACATTTATTGACTCTTGAATCACACCGGTCCTGTTGTTCAGAACACGATATGCACGACTGTTTAAAGAATATCCTAAAAAGATCCCTTCATCACTTTTAGTGTCGAACTTTCCCAAATTTTCACGGTCACGCAAAATATGGCACTTGCTGCCAAAAACTCGAAAGTATTTGACAAAAGGCTTTTTCTCAAACCACATTTCATAAGCCGTTTTATTATTAGATTTGCAAATATAAACACGGTTAATAATGTAGCAGGCAGTATTCACTGCTTCAGCCCAGAGATTCCTAGGGACCTTCATGCTATTTAACATAACATTTCCCATTTCTTAAAGCACTCTATTTTTCCTCTCGACAATTCCATTTTGTTGAGGAGTCTTAGGTGCAGAGAATTCATGCGATATTCCCTGATCGCTACAGAATTTCTCAAAACCGCTATTTTCAAATTCGGATCCATGATCACTACGGATCTTGTTGACTTGAGAACATTTTTCAGTTTGAATCCGTTTTATAATCTTTTTCACTTCATCAAGGGTTTCTGATTTGTCCCTCAAGAATGAAACCCAAGTGTATCTTGTATAATCATCTACGATAACTAAGATGTATTTTTTGCCACCTCGACTTTCCTTCTTGTTGGTCCTATAAGATCCATGTGGAGAAGCTCGAGTGGTCTTGTGGTGGTATTGGAGTTCACCTTTTTGTGAGAGCTCCTAGTTTGTTTACCATACTGGCATTCACCACAAATCTTGTCTACTTTTTGCATCTTAGGTAGACCTCTAATTAGTTCTCCTTTGCTCAATCTGTATAAATTTCGGTAGTGTACATGTCCGAGGCGTTTATGCCATAATTCTGTCTCATCGGTATGGACCATGTAGCACGTTTGTTTAGATGAGCTACCATCGCTTACTATATAGCAGTTTTCAGAAGTTCTGCGACCAGTTAATATTACAGAACCCTTTTCGTTTATAATTTCACAACCTTGATTAGAAAATTTAACACTATGGTTGTTATCGCATATTTGAGATATGCTCAACAGGTTGTGTTTTAAACCCTCAACATATAAAACATTTTTAAATAAGGGAAGGTTATAGAGTTGGACCGTACCTTTGCCAATTATCTTGCAGTTGCTACCATCACCAAATGTGACTGACCCATCAGTCATATCTTTAAGATCGGTGAATAGCGCCTTGTCGCCTGTCATATGTCTGGAGCATCCACTATCTAGGTACCATTTTGAATGGCTTGTAGCTTTGAAAGCAGTGTGAGCAACCAAACAGGCAACCTTAGGAACCCATTTCAGAACTGTTTTGGGTTTAGGAGAATAGTTGGTCTTCTTTTGTTTACAGTTGTAAGAGTGACCTACTGAGTTAGATTTTAATAGCTCCTTAAGTAAATCAACTATTTTTTCAGCTAGTGGGTTTCGAATCTGATTTTTGAAATTTATATAGCTGCTTTTGGGTTTTTGAAAAGTTTTTGTATTTTTAGAAAAAACTTGACTAGTACCTTTTCCTTTTGAGTTAGAAGTCTCTCCTTTCACAAAATTGGAAGGAGTATTCTTCTGTTTAGGAGACGTGTTTTTATCATAGCCCAACCCGGATCGATCGCCACATTTTCTTGATCCGGATAATAATTTTTCTAATTTTGGATCACCTTGGGCATATCTCCATGTGTCCTTCAAACTCAGAAGAGAAGATACTTCATTTTTAAGTTTCTCATTTTCAGATTTCAAATTTTCAATCAGGGAGGTTTTGAAATCCAGATCACACTTTGATTTTTCAAAACAATCTGAAATTTGGGATTTTTCTAAAACAAGGGTTTCAAAACATTCTTTGAGTTTAAAAAACTTTTCTTTTTGAAGTTTAAGTTTGACAGCAATTTTACAACTTTCCTTATATAAGGCATTGTAAGCATCTTGAAGATCTTCATCATTTTCATGATCACTATCCAAATTTTCTTCACTTGTTGAATCATCGTGATCTGAAAAAGTAAACTTGGCTAGAGTCATAAGGGCCTTAAGTTCACTGCCCGACTCGGTTTCTGAATTTTCTGATTCAGAGGAGGCTTCAGAATCAGACGATTCATCCCAAGTAGCCAACATACCCTTCCTTTTGGATCTGTCCTTTTTAGGACATTTGTTTGCTAAATGCCCATATTCTTGACAGTTGTAACATTGACTATCTTTCAAAGACTTCCAAGTTTTAGACTTAGGTTTAGAACGTTTCTTTTCATTTGCCTTTTGAAAGTCGACTCTTTTCTTACTTTTGAAAATCTTATAAAACTTTTTCGCCAAAAGGGCCATATCATCTTCAGAATTTTCTGAATCTGAATTTTCTTGAGTAATACCTTTAGACGACTTCAAAGCAATAGATTTACCTTTAGGAGCTTTAAAACTTAATTCATAGGTTTGTAAAGAACCAACTAATTCTTCTACCCTCATATTATCCGTATCACGAAGTTCCTGGATTGCGGTTACCTTAGAATTGAACCGTTCAGGAAGAGAGCGTAGTATTTTTGCACACACTTTACTTTCTGGGATCTTATCGCCAAGACCCCACATTGAGTTTACAATGTCATTCAATCTAGTGTAAAAGTCCATAAACATTTCATTTTCCTCCATATGAATTTCTTCAAATTTAGTTGTGAGGAGTTGGACTTTAGATTTCTTGACAATTGATGTACCTTCGTGTGTCATTTCTAAATATCCCAGGCTTGCTTTGCAGTATCACAGGATATGATTCTTTTGAACTCATCCGGTGATAGTGCGCAAGTGATTGCATTTAGTGCTTTAGCATTTGCACTACTCTCATTTTTCTGAAGTGTGGTCCATTGGAAATACGGTGTAATTTTCATAGATTTTGAACCATCAACACCAGTTACTTCCATGATAGGAGGATTCCATTCAGTCACTGTGGCTTGCCACACACTTTCATCCATTGATTTGAGGAAGATCCTCATTCTGGCTTTCCAATAGGCATAGTTGGAGCCATCAAAGGGTGGAGGCCTAGTAACTGAAAGGCTATCAAAATTTGACATCTTTTTATATAGCTTAGATCGTTAGCTCAGGAAATAAATCCAAATAAAAAGCAACAAAAATGAGCTATTAGGCTTTGATACCACTTGAAAAGGCCAAGCTATATGTCCTAGAGGGGGGGGGGGGGTGAATAGGACTATGCCAAATTAAAATAAAATCAGCGGAAATAAAATAAACCAATAGCCTTACAATTATAAATCAATTCACAATGCTGAAATCAAATCACCTTGATAAATAAGTATTGAGAGATTGATACAAATTCAGTTCTAAGGACAACCTTACACCATAATAAACAAGGGCTTATGGTAGGACAACCTTATTTCTAGAACATCTTTTGGATCAAGGACTCAATTTTAATAGAAATAAATGAATAGCAAGGAATTGAAATTAAATGCAGAAATATAGATCTAAATTATTACAACAATCCCCACACTTGCTTGAAATGTAAATAGTTACAACATTCACATCCACTTGTACATTCCACACAATTGAATGATAAAAGATATGAAAATTAAGCAAGCATTCAATCCACAAGACAAAGAGTTATAGTGGTTCGCCTGTGTGTACACCAACTGTCTTTCAACAGCCACACAGAATGCTACTCCACTCCTAATATCCTCACACAGGGGATATTAGCGTTCACTATCAAATAGGTTTTCACAGGTTCACCCAAAACCTTTACAATTGTGTCTTTTTCACTCGGGCTTACACAATTCAAAAACCCCTCTTTTCTGAGTTTTCTGGCTCTCCTCAGATAACAATACAATGAGATTTTTCTGGCTTAACCTCAAACAAAACCAAAAGGAATGAAATTTTACAGAATTGTAAAATACCTGGATTTCTCCTTTTCGTAGCAGCCCGGTAGAACCAATCGGAGTAGATGATTGAATGTCAAAGTTCAATTTCCAATACTCACTTTAATATGGTTCTAAATTCTAATAGATTTTAGATTTTAACTAGTTGGGCGTAGCTATATTTGATTTTGATTCCAAGAAGAAGGAATAAGGTAATTCCTCTTTTCAAATAAGATTGGAATACAGAAACAAAATCAAATTAAATAAGCTAGCAAAAAGGAATATTAAATAAGCACAACGTAGCTTAAAATAAACACAGACTTATCTCAGAGTGATCACTTGAAGTTTCTTAAATTGAATCGAGTTGAATTTCAAAACTCTGAATTTCGTGTTCAATTTATAGAAACAAAAATCACGTCTACGACTGGTCTTAGAAACCTTCGACTGGTCGTAGCTCTAACGGATATTTGAAATATTGAGCGCGATCTTTGAAAGTCGTTCCACGACTGGTCGTGGGTCACCTACAACTGGTCGTATCTCTCTACGACTGGTCGTAGGACCATAGATTAGCTTGCTGGACTTTGAGTCGTACCCCTACGACTGGTCGAGAAGGAGTCGAAGACACTCCTACGACCGGTCGAAGGACCTCCAGGACTAGTCGTAGGTGTACCAAAAAATTCAGAAAATCTTCAACAACTTAGGACTGATCGTGGAATTTCTTGGTCCAGTCGAACCAATGCAAGGACTGGTCGAACAGGAGCTAGGACTAGTCGTAGAATAGACCAAACTTATGTAAAATAAACATTTGATTTATGTATCCAAAGTGACCTACTTATAAGGTCAACCTAAGGTCAGTCAAACCTGAAACATGTCGTATGGACATTGAACTTCAACCATTCAACGAATGTAGATATTTGAACCATATCAAGCTTGAGATCTTGAACTTGTTGTAGCTTTAATCTTGAGATCTTCATCAGCGTGAAAACTACTTCATGCGTTGCTTTTGAGTCTTGAAGTCATTTCTTGAGTCTTGAAGTTGTTTCTTGAGACTTGAACTTCAACATTGTAGCTTTAAACATTGATAGGATGATGAAGTACACTTTGTATTTCTTAAAGACATCCAATGTCATGAAGTGTTTATGTAGTGTTTTGAATACATATAAATCACCATAAAAACACAAGACACAGATAGATGTTTTGACATAACAAAATTTGACAACCAAAGGAGCATGAGACCATAGCACTTACAAAGTCCCTTGTATCTTTGCCTCTTTTGTCACGATCGATAGCATTTACGACCATCCTGCTGGATACCCTCTTAGCCATCTCATGGTGGAACGTTGACATCTTACAAGTCATCAATTCTAAAGCGTGAGCTTTAGCAGCCAGGTTGCGAAAAGTTCTAATATTGGCGCTGGTGAGCCCAAACACGATTCCTGTCCCCATAGAATTCAGACACATTTTGACCTACTCTTTTTCTTCTGGTAACTGCCTGCATGAGGCTCCCAATGTTTTCCATCTGTCAACAAATTTTTCTACCGGTTCTCCTTCTTTTTGCCGTACGGAAGCCAACTCCGTAATACTGACATCGCGCTCTGAAGAGAAAAAATTTGACATGAAAACCTCTTGCATTTATTCCCAAGTACGTATCGATCCTAGTGTCAAACTGGAATACCATCAAAATGCTTTGTGTGTTAGTGATGACCCGAACAATTGTAAGTAATACCATGGTATTGCAGAAAAAATTTCTCATGTTAATGATGAAGTGCATTAAATGTTCCTCTGGAGATCCTTCCCCATTAAACTTTTGAAAATCTAGATGCTTGAAATTTGCTGGAAAGGGAATATCTTCTACCTCCCTTGGATACGACGTTCGATACCTAAAATGATCAGTATTTTCCCGTTCTCTTTCTACTCTGACAGCTTCTCCACCACTTGTCTCACCTCATCTTGCGTCATGGTTCTTGCTGCTGGAATAGACCCCAGTGACGCTGCCCCCTGTGGTTGGAGGTCATTAGGCTGGTTTTCTTGTCCATTCATTGTACTCTGGGGAACCGCCATCCGGGCTACACTATGTGCAAGGGTTGTCAAGGCCTCCCTGAGGCTTTTACATTCTTCCATTAATGCGCTTTAGGCTTCTACCATTTCATTGATATGATCCTCCGTGGTCGCTCTACATTCTGGGTTCGTCCTGATCATATATACCGCAGCTTCTCCACTCTTTGACAAAGCAGTAGTTGGAGTAGAGCAAGAATATGCTAACGTAATGGGACTTACAAAGAGGGGAGAGAATGGGGTTTCATTGGACTTTTCTATGCTCCCAACATCATTAATCGATTGGGGCAATACTGAAACTGGTGAACTTGTCTGGGGCGGCACGGACATTGGTGAACTGACTACCAACGCTTTTCCTTTCTGCTCTCTCGTCCATTTAACTCTCGAGCCACTCAAAACTGGGAAGTCAAGCGTTGTCAATTGCGGGGCTATTCGTTCGGGATATATTGCCGGAGGAGCAAGTTAGGGATTACTTTTGACTGCATTATGTGTTATCGGCCCTCTGACTCTTAGCGAAGGTTGATTCATTCTAGAGCTTCTTGCATTTCGTGCTCTCATTCTATGAGAAGTTACAATAGTCCAGCCTTTGTCGCCTCCTGGTCGTTTAGCCGAAGCAAATACTACCCCAACTATCACTCGAGTCATGCTGTTTTCAGTTGTAGGGATTCAAGTCAGGTGCTTCGGGATTTGATCCGGTGTGTATTCTATCACGAACCCGGTTGGAGTAAATCGGAAGTTCACTTTTCTTACGAAAGTTGCCATAAGTAGTAGGTTGTAATCGGATGCAAAATCCTTTGAACACGAAACATGATTGTAATCAGTGGTTGAAGAATTAAATAATCTAGCTTAAAGATGAAGGGGAGGGTGTTCCCACTGAGAGTCGCCATTTTGGCGTCTAAAAGATGCCAAATTATGATGAAAGTTTCATAAAGATTTCACTGTTAATGTTAAATAAGATAAATAAAAATTTCCCCAACAGAGTTGCCATTTTGTTTCGACAAGAAAACAAATGCGTTTGGTCTGGGGCATTTATCCTATTTGAACATAACAGAGAAAGTATTTAAAACGATCATCATACTTTATTGATATTGAGTTCATTTACATACTTCTAACATCCCTTGATTTTAACATAGATTATTCGGAATACAGGAATTACTATGAATTCAACTGTTATAATCAAGCATTAAATTCAGCAGCATTTTGTCAGTGATTCCAGTCATCTCCTAGGACTTAGGAGGAATATG
Organism: Magnolia officinalis; assembly: GCA_021015155.1. NCBI lineage: Eukaryota > Viridiplantae > Streptophyta > Magnoliopsida > Magnoliales > Magnoliaceae > Magnolia > Magnolia officinalis. Next base: position 12,725,861 of record JAJHSJ010000019.1, read on the forward strand.
CTCTTCTGCTGATTATTCTCCTTTAGACTTAAACAGAAGGAACTTGAAGACTTCAACCATTTCGGCAGCATAACAGCTCTTTGTGCTCACAGACTGCAGGGCAATCTGGTTGCATGGACCCGGGCAACGGATGTCAGTTGCGCGGACCCGCGTAAACCACCGTAGCTCTCTCTCACCTTTGATCTTCCTCCTTGCTCCGCTTCTTATCGAAAATCTTCAATCCTCTCAAATGAATGAGGGGAGGGGGTATTTATAGGCCCTCACACGTGTGGTACCTCGATCTTGACGCCTTGGGATTCACCTTTCAGTGTTTAAGACCTTTTTGTGAAGAACCACTCCTAGAACTCATTGCGCAGACCCGCGCAACGCCTATTTTGGTTGCGCGGTTCCCCGCAACAGATCCGCGCAACCACCTTGAAGTCACTTTATTTTTTCTTTTTGAATTCTCTTTCTCAATTTTAATCTTCCTTTACTTCAGTCCTTCATCTTTTTTATGTCTCAACACCCATTGATAGGCCCATACTTGTAGTTGGTAGGCCGCTTAGGCCCATCTTTGTTATGAACAGAGCCCAGCACCATATAACATGTTTAGTATAGATCCATGATTCATGCTCATAGGCATCATATGTATGCTTGATATGAGGAGTGACTGATCATAGCATATGCCTTCAGACAGATTGTTTATGGGCTCCCTGATAGGTGGAGTTGCCCTTCATAAGCGCACGGTACGCGAAGGATTGTTGCATGACTGGTAGTGTGATTCATGTACTTCACATTTGTATGACATGATTTCTATACACCCTAGCGACATCAGGGCTATGATCTCCATAGACACATCGTGGATGGCATGATCAGACATTGGAAATATTGTTACTAAGCATTGGGGCGCCATAGATGTCCCTTGGTGAAAATCCCTAAACCTGATAGTACCAGAGGATGACTCCAACGTCAAGACCGAGTGGATATATGAGCACATGAGGGCCGAATACCAGGAGGCCGCGTCTCCCACTATGTCATGATCGGTTGGAAAGGGGTGTGGCCTTACTCGCCTGAGGGTAGGGGGCATTATTAGGCTGAGTTTGACCAGCTCGTGAATGGGTCTGCTATCGATGTACCGAATAGGTATTGACAGACTATTGACCAAGCAGATAGTGAGGTTTCTTACACTCACTTGTACTGTGTTGCTGGGAGAGGGGTAGTGCCATTTGGAGTCTGCTACACCCTGATGATTATCTAGAATGAGAACTGCACTAATATTTGATGAGCTGTATGTGGATTTGGATGAGGATTGGTATACTTGAGTTGCATCATGCATCGCATGGTCTTGATATGACCTGTAGCATTCATAACTTGCACTGCATAGCCGTCGTACGACAGCTTGCATTCATGTACTCATCACCCTCATTTCGCATTACTATGGCATTACATTATGAGCATGTTCATATTGCGCACACACTTACACCACCCTCTAAGCTTTCTATAAGCTTATGCATGATTGATGCATGCAGGTGACGCCAGGACATAACCGTAGTCTCACCGCAGTTGGAGCAAACAGTCGAGCTTCTAGAGTTTCTATTATTTTCATTATCTTGTACTTCTCTTTCATACGCATTGTACTCAAAGTTTTTTATCATAGTGGATTTTGTGATGGTGTTCTTATGGTTATTGTTCGTGGGTTATGCTTATGGTTATGCTCATTATGATTCAAATCATGTTTAAAATCCTCCTTGTAAGATCTCAGGATCAGAATCTGGTGTATGGGTGCCAGGAGCCGAGAATGGGGTACTATGGAGGCTGTCCGCGCTGGATTCAGCGATCGGGAATTTTGTGAGCCCAGTTTCCAAGTTTGGGGCATGACAGAAGTTGGAATCAGAGCATAACTTGGGAATAACCAAGAACAACATCACATGTTTGTTATGGGTTTAGAACGATTAGGTTCCGGGTGCGTAACCTCCCGATTGAGCTCCTTAGCGTGCAATTCTCAAGGTTGATTGGCTTCCTTATTCTTCCTATAGGACATGCCACCCAGGAGAGAGACTCGAGCAAATCTCGCTCCTCCACCTGAGGCTCCCACTTTACCACCTGCGGCTCCCACTCCACCCCTAGAGACCCCTGCTCCTCAGCCTGAGGATGTCATTCCTCCACCTGAGACTGGTGCGGATCCGACCATACCAGTGAGTGCCTCTCAGTTACAGTAGATGTTGTAGGCTGTGACGGCTGCCTTCAGGGACAGGGCAGACACTCAGTTATTTCGCTAGCCCAGGCAGAGCAGGACCACGCGAGAGCCCTACTTTGAGAGTTTCGATAGCCCTATCCCTCGCGATTCCAAGGCGAACCAGATCCAACAGCAGCCGAAAGATGGCGCTCCAATGTGGAGAAGATTTTTGATACTATGATATGTACGACCCAACAGCGAGTCCGGTTGGCCGTGTTTCTTCTCCAGGGAGAGGCCGAGCACTGGTGGACCTCCATTACCCGTGTTGCAGGGCCTGATTATGTCTGGACATGAGAGGATTTTATTGACCGATTCGAACAACAGTATTTTCCAACCACATTCGTCGTCATAGAGCGTTAGAGTTCGAGACTCTGGTGCAGGGGGAGATGTTTGTGGCACAGTACGTGGCCCATTTTGTGGCGCTATCGAGGTTTGCACCGTATCTGGTTGATGATGAGGGGCGGAAGTCTCACTGTTTCGAGAACAGCTTGTGTTACGGTCTTCGAGGCCGTGTTATTGGGCATGAGCTCCCGACCTTTCAGGCGGTAGTACGGAGGGCCCAGATTTACGAGATTGAATGGGCCGGCTCACAGACTGATCTAGATCAGAGGAGAGGCCGAAAGAGGCAGTCCCCCTCCAGTAGCTCTCAGAAACATCGACAACCGCAGAGATACAGGAGCCACCCATCCACCAGAGCACCAGTAGAACCATCGTCACCTCCAGCTGCACCACCTCAGAGACAGCTTTCTGATACCTGTTATGGATGCGGTGGGATAGGACACCATAGGTGGGAGTGTCCACGACCTTAGCAGCAGCAGCCAAGAGCACCACAACACCCTCCAGTGCAGCAGCGACCCCATCAGCAGCGACTGTAGCTACCTCAGCCGCTGAGGCCCCAACAGCAGCAGAGACAGTAGTAGAAGCTATCACAGAGGCAGCAGTAGCACCATGGACCTTAGAGGGGGCAGACACCTCCCCAGCAAGCTCAGGCTAGTTTTTATACAGCTCAACAAGACCCGCAGACCTCCGGAGGAGTCATTGAGGGTATACTTCATGTCTCTTCATGTATTACCCGAGTATTATTTGATTTCAGTGCTTCGCACTCATTCATGTCTGAGCATTTTTGCCGATCGACTGGATTACTGACAAAGTTTGCTAGTGAGGGATTGATCGTATCGACGCCCTTAGGAAAGACCACAATATTGGGCCATTTTTTGTTAGTCTTACCCTATTCTGGTCAGTGATATCTTTTTGCCCGCTGACTTATTCATGCTGATGTCAGATTTCGACGTTATCTTGGGCATGGATTGTCTTACCGAGTACTACGCCATCTTAGATTGTTCCGCGAGGGCGATCACATTCTGCATACCAGGCTTGCCACAGTTTTAGTTCATTTCAGAGCCCCGAGGAGAGCCATTGTCTTGCTTGATGTCCTGCACCGTTGAGACGCTTGTTGTCACTTGTATTGATCAGTGGCCGATTACCTGTGATTTCCCCAACGTGTTCTAGGAGATTCCAGGATTGCCGTCGCGCCGTCATATTGAGTTTCAGATAGATCTTATGCTCGGTACCACGCCTATCTCGAAGGCCCCATATCATATGGCATTGATGGAGTTGTGAGAGCTACAGCAACAGTTAGAGGAGTTGGGCGAGTTGGGATTTATTCGTCCGAGCAGTTCACCTTGGGGAGCATCGGTACTCTTCGTCAGGAAGAAAGATGGCTCGTTGAGGCTCTGCGTAGATTATCGCGGGCTCAACCGAGTCACGATCAAGAACAAGTACCTACTCCCGAGGATAGATGATTTATTTGATCAGCTGCAGGGTGCAAAGTTCTTTTCCAAGATTAACCTGCGTTCCGGTTATCATCGGATTCAGGTCCGAGAGGAGGACATCCCAAAGACGGCTTTCAGGACGCGTTATGGTCATTTTGAGTTTCAGGTCATGTCCTTCGGACTGACTAATGCACCCGCGGTCTTCATGCAGTTGATGAACAAGGTATTTCGTCCGTATCTCAATCAGTTTGTTGTGGTCTTCATCGATGACATTCTGATATATTCGAGGACCCGTGAGGCCACATGCAGCATCTAAAGATCGCATTGCAGACCCTCCGTGCCCACCAGCTATATGTGAAGCTGGAGAAGTGTGAGTTCTGGCAGGAGGAGGTGAGATTCCTCAGTCATGTGGTGATGAGGGAGGGTGTCGCAATGGACCCCTCAAAGTTTGAAGTAGTGCATCAGTGGGGCCATCCCACGACTGCATTTGAGATCCGCAGTTTCTTTGGTTTTGCAGGATACTATCGGCGTTTCATTGAGGGCTTCTCCCGTATTGTAGCCCCGTTGACCAGGTTGACTCTGAAGGGCGTAGGTTTTGTTTGGACCGACGCATGTGATCAAACATTCGTGGAGCTGAAGGATCGTTTGAAGTTAGCTCCTGTCCTCACTCTTCCCTCTGGGAGTGATGGATTTATTTTATTTACTGATGCTTCACGTATTGGCTTAAGTGTTGTCCTGATGCAGCACGGGAGACCAGTGGCATATGCGTCTCGCCAGCTCAAAGTCCATGAGCTGAACTACCCCACGCATGATTTGGAGCTGGCAGCAGTCGTCTTCACACTGAAGATGTGGAGACATTATCTCTATGGGGTCAGGTTCAAGCTCTTCTCTTACCACAAGAGCTTGAAGTATCTATTTTCTCAGTCTGAGCTAAACATGAAGTAGAGACGGTGGATGAAGCTTCTCAAGGATTATGATTTTGACCTCTAGTACCACCCAGGCAAGGCGAATATAGTGGCGGATGCCCTCAGCAGTCAGCCACGAGGCCTGGTGGCACATATGATGATTTAGGAGTGGAGGATGCTTGAGGATATAACAGAGTACGACTTTGATTTTGGTCTGCAGTCTTCTATCATTCAGTTATCGAGCCTATCGATTTAACCCTCTCTTATCACTAGGGTAATCTAGCCTCAGCAGGTAGATGACCCATTACAGGATTACCGAGTAGAGGCAACATTGAGCCTGTCAGATAGATTAGTAGATTGGTTTTGATGGTGGACTTTGCTTTAGAGGTCGATTGTGTGTCCTGGATATTCCTGAGTTGCGTAGAGACCTTATTACCGAGGTACATCGATCACGATTTTCTATCCACCTTGGCTCGACAAAGATGTATCGTAATATGAGGCGACAATATTTTTGAGCGGGGATGAAGCACCAGATCTCTAATTTTGTAGCCAAGTGTGACACATGCCAGCGTATCAAGGCCGATCATCAGAGACCCCCTGGTCCATTGCAGCCGTTGAGCGTCCCAACATGAAAGTGGGAGCATGTATCAACAAATTTCATTATGGGCTTGCCGAGGACTCAGAGCAGTTATGACGCCATCTGGGTTGTCGTTGATCGTCTAACAAAGTCAGCACATTTTCTTGCGATTCGCGTGACTTGGCCTTCGGACCGGCTTGCGAGGTTATTCATCAAGGAGATTGTTAGACTGCACGGCGTTCCAGTTACGATCGTTTCTGACCGAGACCCGAGGTTTACGTCTCAGTTTTGGAGGAGATTTCAGAAAGCGATGGGCACTGATTTGCAGCTCAACACTGCGTATCATCCGCAGACCGATGGTCAGACTGAGAGGGTCAATCAGATCCTTGAGGACATACTTCGGGCCTGCGTGATTGATTTCGGGGGTAGGTAGGATGAGCATCTGCAATTGACTGAGTTTGCATACAACAACAGCTATCAGGTGACCATTGGCATGGTTCGTTTTGAGGCATTGTATGGCAAACCTTGCAGATCACCGAGTTGTTGGACCGAGGTTGGAGAGAGGCATCTCCTAGGTCCCGAACTTGTGCAGCAGACATCAAAGGCTATCGATATCATCAGGCAGAGGATGCACACAGCTCAGAGCCAATAGAAGAGTTTTACTGATCGCTGGCATCGTCCCTTAGAGTTTGATATAGGGGACCATATGTATCTCAAGGTCTCACCCATGAAGGGCGTAGTTCGATTTGGCTTGGCAAGCTTGCCCCGAGATTCATAGGACATTTTGAGATACTAAGCGCATTGGCGTTGTTGTCTATCGTCTTGCCTTACCATCTCATTTGTCTGGCGTCCACAACGTTTTCCATGTCTCTATGCTGAGGATGTGTGGATCAAACATCGTTCCTGTTATTGATTGACAGCCGTTACAGATTCGTGAGGACTCTTCTTACATCGAGTAGCCAGTTCGTATCCTTGATCGGAAGGAGCAGGTCCTCCGGACCAAGGTCATTCTCTTGGTGAAGGTTCAGTGGGGTCACCATTTTGTTGATGAGGTGTCTTGGGAGCGTGAGCTCGAGATTCGAGAGCGCTATCCCATCTCTTTGATGATTGATGATATGTTGTATCTTATATGTTGTCTCCGATTTTATATGATAATGTTATGTTTCCTCTTTTCTTATGAGTTATGTCTAGTTGTGATAATTGTGTAAATTTTAAGGAGAAATTTTTATTTGGAGGGGAGAGTTGTAAGACCCGTATCCTAGTCCGTACCATTCTATAGGCTTCCGCGGTCCTCTCGGTCGAATTCCGGTAACTTTCGACCCGTATCCAACGTTTGCGCGTGATCCTAAACCGAGTCCCGCATACCAAAGTTGGCTCCTACCAAAACTTGTATCTTAGTGACCGTGTCGTCACCGCGGTTCCAACACTGCGACTCGCGCCTTATCCGATACCCGGGTTAGAAGATGTGGGCCCCCGTTCTTTTCGAGGAAAATGCCACGCGTTGCGAAATTCGAGGGAATCACTACAATATGTCTCATCTATCAATCAATCAATACACCCCATATCTCAAGTACAAGCTCCATCCCTCCTTTTTCCACAAGTCAACTCTCTCTCTCTCCCCTACCCATCCCTCTTTTACAAAATTTCAAACATACCCATGCTTCCCCATCTCCTTTCCTTACAACCACCACTCCACCCATCCCTTCATCCATTATTTCTATCTCTCCCTCTCATTCTCTAGCAAATTCTCAAAATCCCATGAGAGCTCCAACATCCAAGCTCTCTCCCAAATAGTAAGTGTGGCCCACCTTCTCATCTCCCATCTCAACCTTCCAATACCCATCAACCTCCATCAAAGTTGAAGGCAAGGAGCATACAAGTCCTATGAGCTAAAGAAGGAGGTCATAGGTGGGTGATTCGCCATTGATTTTTTTTTTTTTTAGAGCCCATTTGTTGTGGGACCTACTTGATGTATGCATTAAATTGGGAGGGCCCATTAGTGGCGGGGACCCTCCCCTTTCACGTTTTCCTCTCTCTCTCTCTCTCTCTCTCTTCACCTAGGATGAGTGGGCCCACCGATATGTGTTAATTTCCATTCATCAGGTGGTGTGGCCCACCGCATTTTAGGGAGATCCTCACCGTCCATTATTGGGATGGTGGGAAGTCCCTCCCGCTGGACATTTTCAGGGTATATCATATATCATGATATATTATATAATATGAGAGAGAGAAGGGTGTAGTGGGTGGCCCACCACATGGGACCCACTTTGTTATGGCCGAATGGCCAGTGCCCCTACAGTAGATTTATAGCTGCTTGTATTGCCGTCAGTAGCGTGTGGGGCCCAACTGCTTTGTGGACCCCATCCACACCATCCATTTATCTGACGTGTTGTGGGTCCCACACATGAGGTCTGTGTTATATCAAACTGTCCACCCATCCAGTACGTTGGACGTTTTCCATCTAAACTGTCCACCCATCCAGCACGCTGGACGTTTTCCATCTAAACCGTCCATCCATTCAGCACGCTGGATATATTATATTAATTATATATATGATATATATTATACATTTATATATATTAATATAATATATATTATTATGATATGAGGTGGGCCACACGTGTGGACCCACCACGTAATATGCGTGAGATCTGCACCATCCAGAACATCCAAGGGTCTGGACGGTGGCTCTTTGCAGCTTATATATATTATTTTATATTATAATATGATATATTATATTATATTATATTATATATATATACACATGTAGGGTGGGCCACGTGCGTGAGTCCCACCACTGATGTATGTTTGTATCCACGCTGTCCAGAAATCTGGACGGGTGGAACCCACCATGATATATGGTTGTACCCATGCCGTCCATCTGCTTCCCTGTGTGGGGCCCTTTGTTATATGTGTAAAATCCAAACTGTCCATCCACCAACTGAATAGTTGCTGGATTGATGGTAGCAAGTCCTGTGGGCCCCGCTAAGGAATGTGTTATATCTAAACCGTCCATCCTTTTGACAACTCGCCTTAAGACTTGAGACTAAAAAATAAAATAAGACTAATCTAACTATCAAGTGGACCACACTACCATAACAGTGGGGATTAAGCGTCCAGCACTATAGCCTTTTGGGTCACAGAAGTTTTGGACCAATATGAAATTTGTCCTTCCTCCTATTCAGGTCTTCATGACCGTATGAATAGTCCGAATAGAAAGCAAATGTTATGGTGGCCCCCATGTACTTTTCTAAGCAGTGAAAATTACTATCTCCACTGCTATTTGTGATGCGGTTCAAATGATATTTTAATCATTATCACCACTATTATTGTGGTAAGGTCCAGATGATCATTTGGATATGATTCATTTTTTATATAATGCTCTAAAATGATCCCTAACTACAGATGGACGGTGTATTTGAATCGGCCCATTTGATTCGACTCATTTGATTGGCCCAGATGATTCGCCCCATTGGTTTGGACCATTTGACTAGGCTCGATGTGATATATGAGACCCATTGTTAAGGCCCACCTTGATATATATATATATAAGGCCCATGTGATGAGGCCCATTTGATGTACCAAAGGCCCATGGGTCAAGGCCCAATGGGATGTACATAAGGCCCATTCAATGTGTGATTCTACCATGGTCTATGTAACGATGTTATGGCTGTCATGCCTTGGGAGCAATGATGGTTTGATGTCCACATTGTAAGGATGATGTTGGTTAAATGTCCGCATTGTCACTCTCCCTAGGGCCCATTGATAGGCCCATACTTATAGTGTGTAGGCCGTTTAGGCCCATCTTCGTTATGAACAGAGCCCAGCACCATATAACATTCTTAGTATAGATCCATGATTCATGCTCATACGCATCATATGTATGCTTGATATGAGTGACTGATCATAGCATATGCCTTCGGGCAGATTGTTTATGGGCTCCCTGATAGGCGAAGTTGCCCTTTATGAGCGCGCGGTATGCGAAGGATTGTTACATGACTGGTAGTGTGATTCATGCACTTCACATTTGTATGACATGATTTCTATATGCCCTAGCAACATCATGGATATGACCTCTACAGACACATCATAGATGGCAGGATCGGACACTGAAAATATTGTTACTAAGCATCTAGCGCGCCATAGATGTCTCTGGGTGAAAACCCCTTAACCCGTTGACACCAGAGATGACCAATGAACGAGGATCCGAGGGACCAGATGAGCCACGAGGCCGATACCAGGAGGCCACGTCTCCCACTGTGTCGTGGTCGGTTGGAAAGTAGTGTGGCCTTACTCGCCCGAGGGTAGGGGGCATTACTAGGCTGAGTTTGACCAGCTCGTGAATGGGTCCGTTATCGATGTGTCGGATAGGTCTTGGCAGACTATTGGCGAGGCAGATAGTGATGTTTCTTATGCTCACTTGGACTGTGCGGCTGGGAGAAGGGCAGTGTTATTAGGAGTGTACTAAACCCCGATGATTATCGAGAATGAGAAATGTACTGATATTTGATGAGCTGTATGTGGATTTGGATGAGGATTGATATGCTTGAGTTGCATCATGCATCACATGGTCTTGATATGGCCAGTAGCATTCATATCTTACACCGCATAGCCTTCGTAGGGCAGCTTGCATTCATGTACTCATCAGCATCATTCTGCATTACTCTGACATTGCATTCTGAGCACGTCCATATTGCGTACACACTTACACCACCCTCTAAGCTTTTTATAAGCTTATACACAATTGATGCGTGCAAGCAACGCTAGGACGCAGCCGTAGTCTCACCGCAGTTGGAGCAGACAGTCAAGCTTATGGAGTTTCTGTTATTTTCATTATCTTGTACTTCTCTTTCATACGCATTGTACTCAAAGTTTTTGATCATAGTGGAATTTGTGACGGTGTTCTTATGGTTATTGTTCATGGGTTATGCTCATTACGATTCAAATCATATTTAAAATCCTCCTTGTAGGATCCATCAGAACTTGGTGTATGGGTGTCAGGAGCCGAGAATGGGGTATTATGAAGGCTGTCAGCGCCGGATTTGGCGATCGAGAATTTTGTGAGCCCAATTTTTGAGTTTGGGGCGTGACAACCTATCCCAATGGATATGTTAAGTTAGTTCCATTTATTCATAATATTTGAGGTTGGTTCTCAATGATCCATGTTGTTAATTTTTCAGGACCCTCTTCAGTTCAATACACAATTCAAACAATCGGGTTTCTTTTTACAACGATCCCAATTCATATGATTTGGCCCATTTCTAATGATCTAAATTTTTTCATGGTCCATTTCGATAGATAAAAAAACATTGACATGCTTAGGCCATTTAATGGATCCAAATCGTTCATACGATTTGACTTATTCGGTGATCGACACTCATCATATGATTGAAGCTGCCTTTCATGATCCAAACCCATCATATGATTAAAGATGCTTTTCATAATCCAAACTCATCATACGATTGAAGCTGCTTTTCATGATCCTAACTCATCATATGATTGAAGCTGTTTTTCATAATTCTTGGCAATGATATGTTAAGTCAATCCATGCCCTAAATTTTTTGGGACCCTCTTCATCTTTACAAATGATCCAAACTGTTCATATGATTTGGCCCATTTCTAGCGATCCAAGCCTTTGACGTGCTTGAGCCATTTCAACGGATTTGAACTTCTTATATGATTCGGCCCATTCAGCGATCCAAATGCATTATATGATTAGTGCTCCTGTTAGTGATCTAAACTAATCATATGATTAAAGCATCTTTCTATGACCCATCCCAATGGATATGTTAAGTTAGATCCTTCTATTCAAAATATTTGATGTTGGTTCTCGGTGATCCACATTGTTAATTTTGATGACCCTCTTCAGATCTACACACAATTCAAACAATCATATTTCTTTTTACAACGATCCAAATTCATATGATTTTGCCCATTTCTAGTGATCCAAACCTATGACATGGGCCATTTCGATGAATAAAAAACAATGATATGCTTGGGCCATTCAGTGGATCCAAATTGTTCATATGATTCAGCTCATTCGGCAATCCAAACTCATCTGATTGAGGCCATTTAATGATCTGAACCAATATTATTGGCATCATACTTAGTCATCTAAACCGTGCCTATGATTAATTCAAATCTCAGAGATCCTATATATGATTGGGGCATTATTCAATGTTTCGAGCCTTTCATATAATGGGGCATGTTTTAATGGTCTAATTCTTTTGATTGGTCTGTTTCCAATGTCCACACTCATATAATATAAGCACTCTCGTGTGGGGTCCACAATGGTGATCTTAGTAGATCTGTTCCATCCATCAAACCATGTGGGCCCTGTTAGGGCATCAGACCAAGGTTTAGGCAGATTCAAAATTTAGATGGGCCATTTTATTTAATTTTTGTGATTTAACTGATATCTCCATCCATCCGATGATCGGATCGTTCTAAAAAGTCACGTCAATGGTTAAAATGGTCCCAAGGGCCCTTAGTTGGTAATCAATGGTTGGATTACTGATAAGATGGTCTAATATGCATTTATAATTTAAAATATTTTGTTACAATATTCTTAATAATGTTATTATTATATTATTATTATTATATTATTATTATTATTATATTTTTAATCATTGAATATTTATATTCAAATATGATGGTTCCGTCTTTAGGAGTCGTATTATAATCTTTTTCAAAGTAATTTATCTATTTATTTATTTATTACACTTACTTTATTTTGTTTTACTTCAGATTGATGGATGGATGTGACGATACAAATAAACTATGCTATTAACCTTCATTAGGTAAGTCCCAACCTACCACTAAATTTCTATTTGATCATTTAGATTTTCTCTTATTCAAGGATAACAATCTAGTGACCTTAAAATTTGTTATTTGAGTGGCTCACAAGACTTTGTAACTACTAAGATGAAGAACTACAATGGATCTTCCAAATTAACGATCAGATGGCATAATCTTTGTATGAAGATTACTCATAATGGTCAATTTAGGTTATAACAAAGGTAAATGTTCAAATAGGGTAGTTTTATGTTTATACTAAGTTAGGTTACAAGGTAACACCCAAGTATTAGAACGTACGGGTGTTACATCTTCCTTACCCAAGTTCATCTCTCACAAACTGTCTATCGTCGGCTACCGCCCGTCTTCTATCTGCTTTGGAGCCATTTTAGGATGTTCAATTGTCTTAGGATCCTCTTCTAATGACTACATGGCTGTATGTTCACTGATGATTTTTCCCCTAGTCCTTAAAATTTCCTTTGCTTTTCCTGACCAACCCCGATAGGAATTTAAATTCCTCTCCCATGATTCAGGCTGGTGGGTTCTTCATAATCGAAATCCATATTTTTCATGATCTTCTTACTTGCCAGACTATATTTTTTGAGATCTTGCGGTGTCAGCGTACTGTGGTACACATGATTCTCGGTCTCTTCTTCAGCCTTTGCTTCCACTGCGGCGTAAAATTCTATTGGTTCCTGATGCTTTGCGCTAGTCTTGACCTGAAATCTTCCTGGAGTAGCCAAAAACAGCTTATTCCTTTCAGCATACGGCAATGACACTGTATAATTGGACTGCAAAAATTTCAATTGTTTGGGCGATAACAGGGTCAGCGGCAGTTGCCCTGGTTGTCTCAGATGTTTCGGCACAAAATAGAATTTCTTCTTTGCTTCTACAGTTGCCCTGGTTGTCTCAGATCTTTCGGCACAAAATAGAATTTCTTCTTTAGCGAACCCTTTATAGTAACTGGCATCCGCAAAGAAGGACTCGACCTCTGTATATAGTTTCGCACCAGCCATTACTTTATACTGTATTCCATCTTTACAATTTTTGAAGCATTGATGCAGAGTAGAGGGTACAATACTGTACTGATGTATCCATGACCTTCCCAGGATAAGATTATATGTCATCACTGCATTTATAACGTGGCACACGACATGAGTATTCAACTCTCTTATTTCCAATGTCACTGTAATCTTACCAAGTGCGCGTTGTCCATCTTGATTGAAGCCCTGTATCATCATTCCACTAGGGCGTAGATCTGAATGACGATAACCCAATATACTCAACATTGAGAGTGGCAGGAGATTCACTGTAGACCCATTATCTATCACAATCTGCATAACTTTCATCCCACGGATATGGCCTTCTATCATTAGCGGTCTGTTATGCTCTACCTCGCAGATCAAATCATCATCGGAGAAGGAAACAACTGGTAGACAGTTTTCTTGCTCATCGTGTTCTTCATGTTCCATCTCTGCCAGTAAAGTCTCTCTGACATCATTATTAGACAATGCTTGGACCAAACTTTGTCGAAATTCTTCTGACAATTTAAACGCATCGTAGACGCTTAGTCGAGTCGGTATGCCTTAAAATGACTTATGACATCATAAGTCACCTTTACCGTCTCACTCTTATTTTCATTCTCATCATCATTGCTCTGCCTTTCAACGACTTTTTTTCATAATCCCTGCTTTTTGCTTCATAGGGCTCGTCATCTTCTTTGCCGATCGCAATGTAATCACCGCTACTTTCTTTGTCATCTTTCGGTCCTCTTTCTCTCTTATCTCTCTGGCCTTTCTCGGATTGTGAGCATATTCACCGTTGCCATCGTACCCCTTTCTTTTTCTTTACCAATTACTATTTCACCCCTATCTATCATTCGTTGTATTATACATTTCAATGTATAACAATTCTCTATTGGACGCCCCACCAGGCAATGATAGCGGTAAAAATCTCTCTTTAGTTCTTCTCACATCTTCAGGGCATTTAGGTTCTGGTAACTCTATCGTGCCAGCTTTTAGCAGTTGGTTCATCATGGGAATGACATCTTCCTTGCTGAACATAACCCTTCATGAGAACTGAGCATCCTGGGCCTCTTTCCATTGTATCTATTTCTTAGCTGATTTCATTCTTCTTTTCGTTCCGGCCTCTTTTCCGTGGAGTCCATCGTATCTTTATTCCTCTTGTCGCGATCGATAGTGTTTACAGACATCCTGTTGGGTGCTCTCTTAGCTGTCTCATGGTGAAATGCTGACATCTTACAAGTCATCAATTCCAAAGCATGAGTCTTTGTGCCAGGTCACGGAAAGTTCTAATGTCGGGACTGGTGAATCCAAACGCGATTCCCGTCTCCATAGAGTTCAGGTACATCTTGACCTATTCCCTTTCTTCTGGCAACTTCCTACATGAGGCTCTCAATGTCTTCCACCTGTCTATAAACTTTTCTACCAGTTCTCCTTCTCTCTGCCGCACGGAAGCCAATTCCATAATACTAAATCACGTTCCGAAGAGGAGGAGTTTGACATAAAGGCGTCTTGCATTTGTTCCCAAGTACGTATCGATCATGGGGCCAAGCTGGAATACCATCGGAATGCTTTGTGCGTCAGTGATGACCAGAACAATCCTAAGTAATACTACGATATCATAGAAAAATTTCCTGCTAGCTAGTGATGAAGTGTATTAAGTGTTCTTCTAGCGATCCTTCCCCATTAAACTTCTGAAAATCTGGATGCTTGAAGTTGGCTGG
>JAJHSJ010000019.1:12740970-12877823 GCA_021015155.1 Magnolia officinalis
TTGAGGATATAACAGAGTACGACTTTGATTTTGGTCTGCAGTCTTCTATCATTCAGTTATCGAGCCTATCGATTTAACCTTCTCTTATCACTAGGGTAATCGAGCCTCAGCAGGTAGATGACCCATTACAGGATTACCGAGTAGAGGCAACATTGAGCCTGTCAGATAGATTAGTAGATTGGTTTTGATGGTGGACTTTGCTTTAGAGGTCGATTGTGTGTCCTGGATATTCCTGAGTTGCGTAGAGACCTTATGACCGAGGTACATCGATCGCGATTTTCTATCCACCTTGGCTCGACAAAGATGTACCGTAATATGAGGCGACAATATTTTTGAGCGGGGATGAAGCACCAGATCGCTAATTTTGTAGCCAAGTGTGACACATGCCAGCGTATCAAGGCCGATCATCAGAGACCCCCTGGTCCATTGCAGCGGTTGAGAGTCCCAACATGAAAGTGGGAGCATGTATCAACAAATTTCATTATGGGCTTGCCGAGGACTCAGAGCAGTTATGACGCCATCTGGGTTGTCGTTGATCGTCTAACGAAGTCAGCACATTTTCTTGCGATTCGCGTGACTTGGCCTTCGGACCGGCTTGCGAGGTTATTCATCAAGGAGATTGTTAGACTGCATGGCGTTCCAGTTACCATCGTTTCTGACCGAGACCCGAGGTTTACGTCTCAGTTTTGGAGGAGATTTCAGAAAGCGATGGGCACTGATTTGCAGCTCAACACTGCGTATCATCCGCAGACCGATGGTCAGACCGAGAGGGTCAATCAGATCCTTGAGGACATGCTTCGGGCCTGCGTGATTGATTTCGGGGGTAGGTAGGATGAGCATCTACAATTGACTGAGTTTGCATACAACAACAGCTATCAGGTGACCATTGGCATGGTTCGTTTTGAGGCATTGTATGGCAAACCTTGCAGATCACCAAGTTGTTGGACCGAGGTTGGAGAGAGGCATCTCCTAGGTCCCGAACTTGTGCAGCAGACATCAAAGGCTATCGATATCATCAGGCAGAGAATGCACACAGCTCAGAGCCGACAGAAGAGTTTTATTGATCGCTGGCATCGTCCCTTAGAGTTTGATATAGGGGACCATATGTATCTCAAGGTCTCACCCATGAAGGGCGTAGTTCGATTTGGCTTGGCAAGCTTGCCCCGAGATTCATAGGACATTTTGAGATCACTAAGCGCATTGGCATTGTTGTCTATCGTCTTGCCTTACCATCTCATTTGTCTGGCGTCCACAACGTTTTCCATGTCTCTATGCTGAGGATGTGTGGATCAAACATCGTTCCTGTTATTGATTGACAGCCGTTACAGATTCGTGAGGACGCTTCTTACATTGAGTAGCCAGTTCGTATCCTTGATCGGAAGGAGCAGGTCCTCCGGACCAAGGTCATTCTCTTGGTGAAGGTTCAGTGGGGTCACCATTTTGTTGATGAGGTGTCTTGGGAGCGCGAGCTCGAGATTCGAGAGCGCTATCCCATCTCTTTGATGATTGATGATATGTTGTATCTTATATGTTGTTTCCGATTTTATATGATAATGTTATGTTTCCTCTTTTCTTATGAGTTATGTCTAGTTGTGATAATTGTGTAAATTTTAAGGAGAAATTTTTATTTGGAGGGGAGAGTTGTAAGACCCGTATCCTAGTCCGTACCATTCTATAGGCTTCCGCGGTCCTCTCGGTCGAATTCCGGTAACTTCCGACCCGTATCCAACGTTTGCGCGTGATCCTAAACCGAGTCCCGCATACCAAAGTTGGCTCCTACCAAAACTTGTATCTTAGTGACCGTGTCGTCGCCGCGGTTCCAACACTGCGACTCGCGCCTTATCCGATACCCGGGTTAGAAGATGTGGGCCCCCGTTCTTTTCGAGGAAAATGCCACGCGTTGCGAAATTCGACGGAATCTCTACAATATGTCTCATCTATCAATCAATCAATACACCCCATACCTCAAGTACAAGCTCCATCCCTCCTTTTTCCACAAGTCAACTCTCTCTCTCCCCTACCCATCCCTCTTTTACAAAATTTCAAACATACCCATGCTTCCCCATCTCCTTTCCTTACAACCACCACTCCACCCATCCCTTCATCCATTATTTCTATCTCTCCCTCTCATTCTCTAGCAATTTCTCAAAATCCCATGAGAGCTCCAACATCCAAGCTCTCTCCCAAATAGTAAGTGTGGCCCACCTTCTCATCTCCCATCTCAACCTTCCAATACCCATCAACCTCCATCAAAGTTGAAGGCAAGGAGCATACAAGTCCTATGAGCTAAAGAAGGAGGTTATAGGTGGGTGATTCGCCATTGATTTTTTATTTTTTTAGAGCCCATTTGTTGTGGGACCTACTTGATGTATGCATTAAATAGGGAGGGCCCATTAGTGGCGGGGACCCTCCCCTTTCACGTTTTCCTCTCTCTCTCTCTCTCTCTCTCTTCACCTAGGATGAGTGGGCCCACCGATATGTGTTAATTTCCATTCATCAGGTGGTGTGGCCCACCACATTTTAGGGAGATCCTCACCGTCCATTATTGGGATGGTGGGAAGTCCCTCCCGCTGGACATTTTCAGGGTATATCATATATCATGATATATTATATAATATGAGAGAGAGAAGGGTGTAGTGGGTGGCCCACCACGTGGGACCCACTTTGTTATGGCCGAATGGCCAGCACCCCTACAGTAGATTTATAGCTGCTTGTATTGCCGTCAGCAGCGTGTGGGGTCCAACTGCTTTGTGGACCCCATCCACACCATCCGTTTATCTGACGTGTTGTGGGTCCCACACATGAGGTCTGTGTTATATCAAACTGTCCACCCATCCAGTACGTTGGACGTTTTCCATCTAAACTGTCCACCCATCCAGCACGCTGGACGTTTTCCATCTAAACCGTCCATCCATTCAGTACGGTGGACATATATTATTATAATATATATATGATATATATTATACATTTATATATATTAATATAATATATATTATTATGATATGAGGTGGGCCACACGTGTGGACCCACCACGTAATATGCGTGAGATCTGCACCATCCAGAACATCCAAGGGTCTGGACGGTGGCTCTTTGCAGCTTATATATATTATTTTATATTATAATATGATATATTATATTATATTATATTATATATATATACACATGTAGGGTGGGCCACGTGCGTGAGTCCCACCACTGATGTATGTTTGTATCCACGCTGTCCAGAAATCTGGACGGGTGGAACCCACCATGATATATGTTTGTACCCATGCCGTCCATCTGCTTCCCTGTGTGGGGCCCTTTGTTATATGTGTAAAATCCAAACTGTCCATCCACCAACTGAATAGTTGCTGGATTGATGGTAGCAAGTCCTGTGGGCCCCGCTAAGGAATGTGTTATATCTAAACCGTCCATCCTTTTGACAACTCGCCTTAAGACTTGAGACTAAAAAATAAAATAAGACTAATCTAACTATCAAGTGGACCACACTACCATAACAGTGGGGATTAAGCGTCCAGCACTATAGCCTTTTGGGTCACAGAAGTTTTGGACCAATATGAAATTTGTCCTTCCTCCTATTTAGGTCTTCATGACCGTATGAATAGTCCGAATAGAAAGCAAATGTTATGGTGGCCCCCATGTACTTTTCTAAGCAGTGAAAATTACTATCTCCACTGCTATTTGTGATGCGGTTCAAATGATATTTTGATCATTATCACCGCTATTATTGTGGTAAGGTCCAGATGATCATTTGGATATGATTCATTTTTTATATAATGCTCTAAAATGATCCCTAACTACAGATGGACGGTGTATTTGAATCGGCCCATTTGATTCGACTCATTTGATTGGCCCAGATGATTCGGCCCATTGGTTTGGACCATTTGACTAGGCTCGATGTGATATATGAGACCCATTGTTAAGGCCCACCTTGATATATATATATAAGGCCCATGTGATGAGGCCCATTTGATGTACCAGAGGCCCATGGGTCAAGGCCCAATGGGATGTACATAAGGCCCATTCAATGTGTGATTCTACCATGCCTTGGGAGCAATGATGGTTTGATGTCCACATTGTAAGGATGATGTTGGTTAAATGTCCGCATTGTCACTCTCCCTAGGGTCCATTGATAGGCCCATACTTATAGTGTGTAGGCCGTTTAGGCCCATCTTCGTTATGAACAGAGCCCAGCAACATATAACATTCTTAGTATAGATCCATGATTCATGCTCATACGCATCATATGTATGCTTGATATGAGGAGTGACTGATCATAGCATATGCCTTCGGGCAGATTATTTATGGGCTCCCTGATAGGCGAAGTTGCCCTTTATGAGCGCGCGGTATGCGAAGGATTGTTACATGACTGGTAGTGTGATTCATGCACTTCACATTTGTATGACATGATTTCTATATGCCCTAGCAACATCATGGATATGACCTCTACAGACACATCATAGATGGCAGGATCAGACACTGAAAATATTGTTACTAAGCATCTAGGCGCCATAGATGTCTCTGGGTGAAAACCCCTTAACCCGATGGTACCAGAGGATGACTCCAACGTTGAGACCCAGTGGATATATGAGCACACGAGGGCCGAATACCAGGAGGCCACGTCTCCCACTGTGTCGTGGTCGGTTGGAAAGGAGTGTGGCCTTACTCGCCCGAGGGTAGGGGGCATTACTAGGCTGAGTTTGACCAGCTCGTGAATGGGTCCGTTATCGATGTGTCGGATAGGTCTTGGCAGACTATTGGCGAGGCGGATAGTGATGTTTCTTATGCTCACTTGGACTGTGCGGCTGGGAGAAGGGCAGTGTTATTAGGAGTGTACTAAACCCCGGTGATTATCGAGAATGAGAAATGTACTGATATTTGATGAGCTGTATGTGGATTTGGATGAGGATTGATATGCTTGAGTTGCATCATGCATCACATGGTCTTGATATGGCCAGTAGCATTCATATCTTACACCGCATAGCCTTCGTACGGCAGCTTGCATTCATGTACTCATCAGCATCATTCTGCATTACTCTGACATTGCATTCTGAGCACGTTCATATTGCGTACACACTTACACCACCCTCTAAGCTTTCTATAAGCTTATACACAATTGATGCGTGCAAGTAACGCCAGGACGCAGCCGTAGTCTCACCGCAGTTGGAGTAGACAGTCAAGCTTATGGAGTTTCTATTATTTTCATTATCTTGTACTTCTCTTTCATACGCATTGTACTCAAAGTTTTTGATCATAGTGGAATTTGTGATGGTGTTATTGTGGTTATTGTTCATGGGTTATGCTCATTACGATTCAAATCATATTTAAAATCCTCCTTGTAGGATCCATCGGAACTTGGTGTATGGGTATCAGGAGCCGAGAATGGGGTATTATGAAGGCTGTCAGCACCGGATTTGGCGATCGAGAATTTTGTGAGCCCAATTTTTGAGTTTGGGGCGTGACAACCTATCCCAATGGATATGTTAAGTTAGTTCCATTTATTCATAATATTTGAGGTTGGTTCTCAATGATCCATGTTGTTAATTTTTCAGGACCCTCTTCAGTTCAATACACAATTCAAACAATCGGGTTTCTTTTTACAACGATCCAAATTCATATGATTTGGCCCATTTCTAATGATCTAAATTTTTTTCATGGTCCATTTCGATAGATAAAAAAACATTGACATGCTTAGGCCATTTAATGGATCCAAATCGTTCATACGATTTGACTTATTCGGTGATCGGCACTCATCATATGATTGAAGCTGCCTTTCATGATCCAAACCCATCATATGATTAAAGATGCTTTTCATAATCCAAACTCATCATACGATTGAAGCTGCTTTTCATGATCCTAACTCATCATATGATTGAAGCTGTTTTTCATAATTCTTGGCAATGATATGTTAAGTCGATCCATGCCCTAAATTTTTTGGGACCCTCTTCATCTTTACAAATGATCCAAACTGTTCATATGATTTGGCCCATTTCTAGCGATCCAAGCCTTTGACGTGCTTGGGCCATTTCAACGGATTTGAACTTCTTATATGATTCGGCCCATTCAGCGATCCAAATGCATTATATGATTAGTGCTCCTGTTAGTGATCTAAACTAATCATATGATTAAAGCATCTTTCTATGACCCATCCCAATGGATATGTTAAGTTAGATCCTTCTATTCATAATATTTGATGTTGGTTCTCGGTGATCCACATTGTTAATTTTGATGACCCTCTTCAGCTCCACACACAATTCAAACAATCATATTTCTTTTTACAACGATCTAAATTCATATGATTTTGCCCATTTCTAGTGATCCAAACCTATGACATGGGCCATTTCGATGAATAAAAAACATTGATATGCTTGGGCCATTCAGTGGATCCAAATTGTTCATATGATTCAGCTCATTCGGCAATCCAAACTCATCTGATTGAGGCCATTTAATGATCTGAACCAATATTATTGGCATCATACTTAATCCTCTAAACCGTGCCTATGATTAATTCAAATCTCAGAGATCCTATATATGATTGGGGCATTATTCAATGTTTCGAGCATTTCATATAATGGGGCATGTTTTAATGGTCTAATTCTTTTGATTGGTCTGTTTCCAATGTCCACACTCATATAATATAAGCACTCTCGTGTGGGGTCCACAATGGTGATCTTAGTAGATCTGTTCCATCCATCAAACCATGTGGGCCCTGTTAGGGCATCAGACCAAGGTTTAGGCAGATCCAAAATTTAGATGGGCCATTTTATTTAATTTTTGTGATTTAACTGATATCTCCATCCATCCGATGATCGGATCGTTCTAAAATTTCACGTCAATGGTTAAAATGGTCCCAAGGGCCCCTTAGTTGGTAATCAATGGTTGGATTACTGATAAGATGGTCTAATATGCATTTATAATTTTAAATATTTTTGTTACAATATTCTTAATAATGTTATTATTATTATTATTATTATTATTATTATTATTATTATTATTATTATATTTTTAATCATTGAATATTTATATTCAAATATGATGGTTCCGTCTTTAGGAGTCGTATTATAATCTTTTTCAAAGTAATTTATCTATTTATTTATTTATTACACTTACTTTATTTTGTTTTACTTCAGATTGATGGATGGATGTGACGATACAAATAAACTATGCTATTAACCTTCATTAGGTAAGTCCCAACCTACCACTAAATTTCTATTTGATCATTTAGATTTTCTCTTATTCAAGGATAACAATCTAGTGACCTTAAAATTTGTTATTTGAGTGGCTCACAAGACTTTGTAACTACTAAGATGAAGAACTACGATGGATCTTCCAAATTAACGATCAGATGGCGTAATCTTTGTATGAAGATTACTCATAATGGTCAATTTAGGTTATAACAAAGGTAAATGTTCAAATAGGGTAGTTTTATGTTTATACTAAGTTAGGTTACAAGGTAACACCCAAGTATTAGAAAGTACGGGTGTTACATCTTCCTTACCCAAGTTCATCTCTCACAAACTGTCTATCGTCGGCTACCGCCCGTCTTCTATCTGCTTTGGAGCCATTTTAGGATGTTCAATTGTCTTGGGATCCTCTTCTAATGACTACATGGCTGTAACCGTGTTCACTGATGATTTTTCCCCTAGTCCTTAAAATTTCCTTTGCTTTTCCTGACCAACCCCGATAGGAATTTAAATTCCTCTCCCATGATTCAGGCTGGTGGGTTCTTCATAATCGAAATCCATATTTTTCATGATCTTCTTACTTGCCAGACTATATTTTTTGAGATCTTGCGGTGTCAGCGTACTGTGGTACACATGATTCTCGGTCTCTTCTTCAGCCTTTGCTTCCACTGCGGCGTAAAATTCTATTGGTTCCTGATGCTTTGCGCTAGTCTTGACCTGAAATCTTCCTGGAGTAGCCAAAAACAGCTTATTCCTTTCAACATACGGCAATGACACTGTATAATTGGACTGCAAAAATTTCAATTGTTTGGGCGATAACAGGGTCAGCGGCAGTTGCCCTGGTTGTCTCAGATGTTTCGGCACAAAATAGAATTTCTTCTTTGCTTCTACAGTTGCCCTGGTTGTCTCAGATGTTTCGGCACAAAATAGAATTTCTTCTTTAGCGAACCCTTTATAGTAACTGGCATCCACAAAGAAGGACTCGACCTCTGTATATAGCTTCGCACCAGCCATTACTTTATACTGTATTCCATCTTTACAGTTTTTGAAGCATTAATGCAGAGTAGAGGGTACAATACTGTACTGATGTATCCATGACCTTCCCAGGATAAGATTATATGTCATCACTGCATTTATAACGTGGCACACGACATCAGTATTCAACTCTCTTATTTCCAATGTAACTGTAATCTTACCAAGTGCGCGTTGTCCATCTTGATTGAAGCCCTGTATCATCATTCCACTAGGGCGTAGATCTGAATGACGATAGCCCAATATACTCAACATTGAGAGTGGCAGGAGATTCACTGTAGACTCATTATCTATCACAATCTGCATAACTTTCATCCCACGGATATGGCCTTCTATCATTAGCGGTCTGTTATGCTCTACCTCGAAGATCAAATCATCATCAGAGAAGGAAACAACTGGTAGACAGTTTTCTTGCTCATCGTGTGTAACATCCCGGATTTTTGCCAACCTGAGATTAGATGTCCTTAGGCGATGGGTTGCTCCTAACACCTTATTATTTCGTCAGAACTGAACCCCACAGTCTAAAATCGCTTCTGAACCCATTTCCTTCACAAATCCCACCCTTCTCTACCTTGTGCTTTCAATTTTTCAAAGCACTTTCGCCCTAGACACTATCTTAAACTAGCTAAGTAGTAAAACTTGGATCACTTTATATACAAACTGCAAAGGCCTAAGTACCATCTCAACCAGAAAACAATTAGGATTAAATCCTTTAGAAATTTAACAAAGTTAACTAAGTGCAAAACTCGATTAGCCATGAAATCCGTTGGGATCGCTTTAAATACGATCTGCAAGACCCAAAACTTGCAAAATCAGTGACTTTAGGTTTTCCTAAAGTTTAGAACCAAACTCATTTCCCGTCTGCTCTCGGGAATGAAACGAAACTTCGTATTAGGTCTAGACCGCACATCGGGAGTCCGATTAACACGAAGCTAAGGAACTAGGACCGCCTCACTAGGCTTGTCAATCAACTCAAAAATCAGATGATTCCGATGTCCCACGGCCATTTATTTCGATCCGGAGCGAGGGAGTGTGAAAAACACTATTCCCATCCTAATTAAAATATCTGGAATAGTGATCTGGCACCTTTCGCTTGCGCATCAGTATTGAGCAACCAGACCGTCAGAATCAGACCAAATTACACCATCGGATCAGGAAAAGTTTCAGGAACATTTACATGTACTTGGAATTTCGGATCGTGGCCCACTGACCGTTGAACTGAAAGTGGCCCGCCACGTGCGATCTGGGAATCCGATCGAGTCGAAAACGTAATCCCTCATAGATCCATGTGTGGTGAGCTTAAGTCTGACGTTTGGCTCAAGGAGGGCCACCAGAACCTCTCTTTTGAGCTGGAAAAGTGACGAAATACCTATATTAGCAGTAACCTTTGAATAGGAGTCTATTTCGGTGAGTTTTGAGACTATATAAGGACCTTAAACCCTCTCTCATGGCAGCCATACGAATTTGGATTTGAGAGAGGGAAAAGAGAGAGAAAGTGAGGGAGAAGTGGGAGAATCTCCCTGCCGTCGTTCCCTGCCACCACACGGGCTGCACCATCCCTTTCTCATCGCTTTCCCGGCGATTCCAGCCCCGTTTCTAGGTAAGAAACCCTAACCCTAATTTGTTTTAGGGTTGTATAGGTTGTAGGTTGTGAAATAGCTAACCTATTTCGTTCTCTAGGTTGCCAAACTGCCGAATACGGAAGCTTAGCAAACCTATCAACTCCGTTACGATTCTACGACAAAAGGTGCGGACTTTAGGTGTATAGGTTAGGGTTTTCAACGCTTTCAATGTCAGATAATGATAGATTCATGATCTGCATGCAATTGCACATGTACAAAGTGCTTTCCGTTTCCTGTTTCGATTAACGTTGTAGAATATGGAATTTCACATACTCTAGGTATACGTAGAAATACCGTATACGTATTTTTTTTGGAGAAGTGTTTGACATGTTTATTTAATGTATGATTATACTATATATGGATAAAATACTAGTTTGGCGAAAGGAATCGCCGTAATACATGTTCACTTGTAAATGCTACGTATGTTGAAATTGTGTATTCTAGAAATACTGTATACGTATAAATTTTGGAGATGTATGTATCATGATTATTTGCTATAGTAATATATTATACATGGATAAAATACTAGCTTGGCTAAAGGATAACCCTAATACATGTTTTACTAACATACATCATGTATGTTGTAATAGTGTATTCTAAGTGTTTGTGGAAATGGCTGAATGAGTATGGAATTCTCATTCATGCTTGCCATGACTAATTGTCATGGATTCATGATTGTTATATTGGCGATACCCCTTTTGCGAAAGGATTTGCCCTAAATCACGCCACGGCCAGTATACACTATGTGTGCTAAAATGTGTGGCCCAAGTATTTGTGGAAATAGCTGAATGAATATGGAACTTGGGTTCCTGCGTGCCATGACTATCCGTCGTGGGTGTACGCGTGTTATGATTGGGGCAACTCCCTAGCGAAAGGATTTGGCCTAATGCCTATGTGATCGACATATGTCATGTGTGTTGATGTATGTTTGTTTAAGTGTTTCTTGAAATGTCTGAATGTGTAGTAGTTAGCAAATTGTAATATATAAGGGTGTTGAGATATGATTCTCAACCTCTTTTCACTATGTGTATGATCTCCTTTGATAGTTGTGTGATTAGGATTTGAACATGTACAAACTCATGCTTGTGTTGTGATTCATAACATGCTCAACTGTTTTATGATTTTAACTATGTAATGCATATGTTTAAATTTATAATTATGTTGTATGATCCGTCATGGGTGATGGGGGAGCGGAGCAACGAGTGCGTGCAACAGCCCTGGCAGCCCTAAACGGATAATACCAGACTGATTGTATGATTTGAATCCTGATCCATTACTGCTTTATATCTCTGTAATTGATTGTGATTGGGGCTATGATTATAGTCCAGGCAATCGGTAACGAGATT
This sequence comes from Magnolia officinalis, assembly GCA_021015155.1. Classification (NCBI taxonomy): domain Eukaryota; kingdom Viridiplantae; phylum Streptophyta; class Magnoliopsida; order Magnoliales; family Magnoliaceae; genus Magnolia; species Magnolia officinalis. The sequence continues at coordinate 12,752,155 of JAJHSJ010000019.1, forward strand.
GAACTCGTGGCTGAGATTCATTTGCCACGTGGGATGTGTTCGACGAACTCGAGTCGTGCGTTGCCTGTCGGTAGTGGCTAGGCCACACGAAGTTGTTTATGCACTTCATGTCGTGCAGCTCAACGGGCGATCGCGCTAGTCGAGCTCATCAAGTAACCCGATCTGCCTTATGCATGTTCACCCTGTTTGGTCGCCACTGCTTGAACCTAGGGTACCAAACTTACCAGTGGTGATTCCCGTTTAACCATGGTACCTAGATCCGCTAAGACGCATGAGCCGGGCATGGTGGTATGGGACACCGTGGTCGAGCTGTCGGCCTATGCTGGGGCCATGTGCCTCCCCGTAGTGACCATTGCGCAACTATCTCGTGAGCCGAATACGGTGGTATGGGACACTGTATTCGAGCTGTCGATACTTCGGCGAGAGCCGAGTACGGTGAGATCTGTGCTCGTGCTGACGGGCGACGAGTCCTCCGTGGTATCATCGAGTACACTCCAAGGGTCTGTGATTGGCCGCGTGTCTTTCACAGCAACTAGAGTGTGAGTTGAGCCGAGTATGGTGAGACCTGTACTTGAGCTGACGGCTAGTGATTGAGCCGAGTACGGTGAGACCTGTACTCGAGCTAACGGCCAGCAATTGAGCCGCATACGGTGAGATCTGTATCCGCGCTGACGGGTGACGAGCCCTTTGCGATGCCATCACTAAGCTTCTCAAACCATAACATCGTATGAGAATAACTAGGACTGACGACCCTAGAATGGATCATGTTGGGAATGATACGAGAGAGGTACCTTAGTTTCCCAATACTGCTGGTTAAAATGGACTAATAATAACTTGGTAATCATGAGCATCATCGCACCGCATGTGCTTTGTAGATGTGGCGCACTGAGGGAGTTAAGCATTCGCGAACGTAAGATGATGTCGCTTGAGGGTGGTTTGGCAAGGGCATACAGCATCATGTCATTTCATTCTTGCATTTAATAAGAGTAATTAGAATTGTTTGATTTGTACTGCTTTATTATTACTGCTTGATTGAATTGATAACATGTTAACCTATGCTTTACTTGTAACGCCCTGAAAATCGGGGGTCGAGCATAAACTCAACTCCCGAGTTCCAGAACATCACTTATGCAACAAAAAGAATGATGATTGAATGTTGACTGTATTCGTGCATTGAACATGAGTGAGATTAAGCCAAAACAGCATATCATACTCCAGAGACAGTTAAATTTGCAAGCGGAAGACTGTGATAGATAGATAAAATATATAACTTATGATGAGTCTCAGGAGTGTGATAACATTACCAGGTTAAATAAATACAAGTACAGTTCTAAAATGTACCAAATGTGAGGAAGTGTAATGCCTCCTATCCCATGTACCATAGCCCCGTCAATACAATATCAGGTCTTCATTGACCTGCCAGAGAGATACAGATAGGAGAATTCCTCCTATCATCACAGAAGTAGTCCGGCTCTGCTTCACAAGCATCGCCATCACCTGAAACTCAACAAATCTGGTGGTGTTCGGAACACCGTCCCGTAACGTGGGAGTGAGTGATCAACTCAGTGGAACAATAAGGCATAGGTTAACATGTTATCAATTCAATCAAGCAGTAATGATAAAGCAGTACAAATCAAACAATTCTAACTACTCTTATTAAATGCAAGAATGATATGACATGATGCTGTATGCCCTTGCCAAACCACCCTCAAGCGACATCATCTTACGTTCGCGAATGCTTACTCCCTCAGTGCGCCACATCTACAAAGCACATGCGGTGCGATGATGCTCATGATTACCAAGTTTTTATTAGTCCATTTCAAACAGCAGTATTAGGAAACTAAGGTACCTCCCTTGTATCATTCCCAAACATGATCCATTCTAGGGTCGTCAATCCTAGTTATTCTCATACGATGTTATGGTTTGAGAAGAGTAGTGAAGGCATCGCAAAGGGCTCATCACCCGTCAGCGCGGATACAGATCTCACCGTATGCGGCTCAATTGCTGGCCGTCAGCTCGAGTACAGGTCTCACCGTACTCGGCTCAATCACTAGCCGTCAGCTCAAGTACAGGTCTCACCATACTCGGCTCAACTCACACTCTAGTTGCTGTGAAAGACACGCGGCTAATCACAGACCCTTGGAGTGTACTCGATGATACCACGGAGGACTCGTCGCCCGTCAGCACGAGCACAGATCTCACCGTACTCGGCTCTCGCCGAAGTATCGACAGCTCGAATACAGTGTCCCATACCACCGTATTCGGCTCACGAGATAGTTGCGCAATGGTCACTACGGGGAGGCACATGGCCCCAGCATAGGCCGACAGCTCGACCACGGTGTCCCATACCACCATGCCCGGCTCATGCGTCTTAGCGGATCTAGGTACCATGGTTAAACGGGAATCACCACTGGTAAGTTTGGTACCCTAGGTTCAAGCAGTGGCGACCAAACAGGGTGAACATGCATAAGGCAGATCGGGTTACTTGATGAGCTCGACTAGCGCGATCGCCCGTTGAGCTGCACGACATGAAGTGCATAAACAACTTCGTGTGGCCTAGCCACTGCCGACAGGCAACGCACGACTCGAGTTCGTCGAACACATCCCACGTGGCAAATGAATCTCAGCCACGAGTTCAATCTCGTTACCGATTGCCTGGACTATAATCATAGCCCCAAACACAATCAATTACAGAGATATAAAGCAGTAATGGATCAGGATTCAAATCATACAATCAGTCTGGTATTATCCGTTTAGGGCTGCCAGGGCTGTTGCACGCACTCGTTGCTCCGCTCCCCCATCACCCATGACGGATCATACATCATAAATATAAATTTAAACATATGCATTACATAGTTAAAATCATAAAACAGTTGAGCATGTTATGAATCACAACACAAGCATGAGTTTGTACATGTTCAAATCCTAATCACACAACTATCAAAGGAGATCATACACATAGTGAAAAGAGGTTGAGAATCATATCTCAACACCCTTATACTTTACAATTTGCTAACTACTACACATTCAGACATTTCATGAAACACTTAAGCAAACATACCTCAACATACATGACATATGTCGATCACATAGGCATTAGGCCAAATCCTTTCACTAGGGAGTTGCCCCAACCATAACACGCGTACACCCACGACGGATAGTCATGGCAAGCAGGAATCCGAGTTCCATATTCATTCAGTCATTTCCACAAACACTTGGGCCACTCATTTTAGCATATATAGTATATTTTGGCCATGGCGTGACTTAGGGCAAATCCTTTCGTCAAAGGGGGTATCGCCAATATAACAATCATGAATCCATGACAATTAGTCATGGCGAGCATGAATGAGAATTCCATACTCATTCAGCCATTTCCACAAACACTTAGAATACACTATTACAACATACATGGTGTATGTTAGTAAAACATGTATTAGGGTTATCCTTTAGCCAAGCTAGTATTTTATCCATGTATAATATATTACTACAGCAAATAATCATGATACATACATCTCCAAAATTTATACGTATACAGTATTTCTAGAATACACAATTTCAACATACGTAGCATTTACAAGTGAACATGTATTACGGCGATTCCTTTCGCCAAACTAGTATTTTATCCATATATAGTATAATCATACATTAAATAAACATGTTAAACACTTCTCCAAAAAAAATACGTATACGGTATTTCTACGTATATCTAGAGTATGTGAAATTCCATATTCTACAATGTTAATCGAAACAGGAAACGGAAAGCACTTTGTACATGTGCAATTGCATGCAGATCATGAATCTATCATTATCTGACATTGAAAGCGTTGAAAAACGTAACCTATACACCTAAAGTCCGCACCTTTTGTCGTAGAATCGTAACGGAGTTGATAGGTTTGCTAAGCTTCCGTATACGGCAACTAGGCGACCTATAGAACGAAATAGGTTAGCTACTTCACAACCTACAACAGTCTAAACCCCAAAACAGATTAGGGTTAGGGTTTCTTACCTAGAAACGACGCCGGAAACGCAGGAAAAGCGTCAAGAAGGATGCGGTGGAGCATGGATAGCAGCAGGGAAGGACGGCAGGGAGATTCTCCCACTTCTCCCTCACTTTCTCTCTCTTTTCCCTCTCTCAAATCCAAATTCGTATGGCTGGAATGGGAGAGGGTTTAAGGTCCTTATATAGCCTCAAAACTCACCGGAATAGACTCCTGTTCAAAGGTTACTGCTAATATAGGTATTTCGTCACTTTTCCAGCTCAAAAGAGAGGTTCTGGTGGCCCTCCTTGAGCCAAACGTCAGACTTAAGCTCACCCTCTGCGGATCTACGTGGGATTACGTTTTCGGCTCGATCGGATTCCCAGATCGCACGTGGCGGACCACTTTCAGTTCAACGGTCAGTGGGCCACGATCCGAAATTCCAAGTACATGTAAATGTTCCTGAAATTTTTCTTAATCCGAGGGTGTAATTTGGTCTGATTCTGACGGTCTGGTTGCTTAATACTGATGCACAAGCGAAAGATGCCAGATCACTATTCCAGATATTTTCATTTGGATGGGAATAGTGTTTTTCACACTCCCTCGCTCCGGAGTGAAAACAATGGCCGTGGGACATCGGAATCATCTGATTTTTGAGATGATTGTCAAGCCCAGTGGGGCGGTCCTAGTTCCTTAGATTCGTGTTAATCGGACTCCCGATGTGCGATCTAGACCTCATACGAAGTTTCGTTTCAGTCCCGAGAGCAGACGGGTAATGAGTTTGGCTCTAGACTTTAGGGTAACCTAGAGTCACATGTTTTACAAGTTTTGGGTCTTGCAGATCGTATTTAAAGCGATCCCAACGGATTTCATGGCTAATCGAGTTTGCACTTAGTTAACTTTGTTAAATTTCTAAAGGATTTAATCCTAATTGTTTTCTGGTTGAGATGGTAATTAGGCCTTTGCAGTTTGTATATAAAGTGATCCAAGTTTTACTACTTAGCTAGTTTAAGTTAGTGTCTAGGGCGAAAGTGCTTTGAAAAATTGAAAGCACAAGTTAGGAAAGGGGTGGGATTTGTGAAGGAAATGGGTTCAGAAGCGATTTTAGACTGTGGGGTTCAGTTCTGACGAAATAATAAGGTGTTAAGAGCAACCCATCGCCTAAGGACATCTAATCCCAAATTGGCAAAAATCCGGGATGTTACATTACTGTTCCACTGAGTTGATCACTCATTCCCACGTTACGGGACGGTGTTCCGAACACCCACCAGATTTGTTGAGTTTCAGGTGATGGCGATGCTTATGAAGCAGAGCCGGACTTCTATGATGTGGAGGAGGAGTTCTCCTACATGTAACTTTCTGACAGGCCAATGAAGACCTGGTATTGTATTGATTGGGGTTATGGTTCTTGGGATAGAAGGCATTACACTTCCTCACATTTGGTAAATTTTAGAACTACACTTGTATTTATTTAACCTGGTAATGTTATCACACTCTGGAGACTCATCATAAGTTATATAATTTATCTATCTATCACAGTCTTCCGCTTGCAAACTTAACTGTCTCTGGAGTATGATATGCTGTTTTGGCTTAATCTCACTCATGTTCAATGCACGAATACAGTCAACATTCAATCATCATTCATTTTGTTGCATAAGTGATGTTCTGGAACTCGGGAGTTGAGTTTATGCTCGACCCCTGATTTTCAGGGCGTTACATCGTGTTCTTCATGTTCCATCTCTGCTAGTAAAGTCTCTCTGACATCATTATTAGACAATGCTTGGACCAAACTTTGTCGAAATTCTTCTGACAATTTAAGCGCATCGTAGACGCTTAGTCGAGTCGGTATGCCCTTTAAATGACTTATGACATCATAAGTCACCTTTACCATCTCACTCTTATTTTCATTCTCATCATCATTGCTCTGCCTTTCAACGACTTCTTTTCTCATAATCCCTGCTTTTTGCTTCATAGGGCTCGTCATCTTCTTTGCCAATCGCAATGTAATCACCGCTACTTTCTTTGTCATCTTTCGGTCCTCTTTCTCTCTTATCTCTCTGGCCTTTTCTCGGATTGTGAGCATATTCACCGTTGCCATCGTACCCCTTTCTTTTTCTTTACCAATTACTATTTCACCCCTATCTATCATTCGTTGTATTATACATTTCAATGTATAACAATTCTCTATTGGACGCCTCACCAGGCAATGATAGCGGTAAAAATCTCTCTTTAGTTCTTCTCACATCTTCAGGGCATTTAGGTTCTGGTAACTCTATCGTGCCAGCTTTTAGCAGTTGGTTCATCATGGGAATGACATCTTCCTTGCCGAACATAACCCTTCATGAGAACTGAGCATCCTGGGCCTCTTTCCATTGTATCTATTTCTTAGCTGATTCCATTCTTCTTTTCGTTCCGGCCTCTTTTCCGTGGAGTCCATCGTATCTTTATTCCTCTTGTCGCGATCGATAGTGTTTACAGACATCCTGTTGGGTGCTCTCTTAGCTGTCTCATGGTGAAATGCTGGCATCTTACAAGTCATCAATTCCAAAGCATGAGTCTTTGTGCCAGGTCACGGAAAGTTCTAATGTCGGGACTGGTGAATCCAAACGCGATTCCCGTCTCCATAGAGTTCAGGTACATCTTGACCTATTCCCTTTCTTCTGGCAACTTCCTACATGAGGCTCTCAATGTCTTCCACCTGTCTATAAACTTTTCTACCAGTTCTCCTTCTCTCTGCCGCACGGAAGCCAATTCCATAATACTAAATCACGTTCCGAAGAGGAGGAGTTTGACATAAAGGCGTCTTGCATTTGTTCCCAAGTACGTATCGATCATGGGGCCAAGCTGGAATACCATCGGAATGCTTTGTGCGTCAGTGATGACCAGAACAATCCTAAGCAATACTACGATATCATAGAAAAATTTTCCATGCTAGTGATGAAGTGTATTAAGTGTTCTTCTAGCGATCCTTCCCCATTAAACTTCTGAAAATCTGGATGCTTGAAGTTGGCTGGAAAGGGGATATCTTCTACCTCCCTTGGATACGGTGTTCGGTACCAGCAACGGCCAGTATTTTTGTGCTCTCTCTCTATTCTGAGAAGTTCTTCGATGACTTGTCTTATGTCATCTTGTGTTACGGTTCTCGCGGCTGGGACAGACCCTCTTGATCTTACTTGTGGTTGAGAGCCTTCAGGCTGATTTTCTTGTCTATTCATTGTGCCCATCATCGGGGGAATCACTATCTGAGCTACATTATGTGCAACGATCGCTAAGGCCTCTTTGAGATGTCTACATTCTTCCATTAATGCTCTTTGTGCTTCTGCCCTCTCATCGATATGATCTTCTGTAGTCGGCATACTTTCCCAGTTTGTCCCAACCATACACACTGCAGCTTCTCCACTTTTTGACGAAGTTGTAGTTGGAGTGGGGCGAGAGTATGACGACGTGATAGGGCTTATGAAGAGAGGAGAGGATGGAGTCTCATTTGACTTATTTATACTTCCAGTTCTATTAATCGATTGAGGCGATGAGGTCATTGGTGAGCCTATTTGGGGTGATACGGATACGGGTGAGCCTGCCATTAATGCTTTACCTTTCTGTTCTCTCATCCATCTGACCCTTGAGGCGATCAAAGCTAGAAAGTCACGTGATGTTAACTACGGAACTACTTGCTCAGGATAGATTGCAGGAGGAGTGAGTTCAGGATTTCTTTTAGCTGCATCGCGCGTTACAAGCCCTTTAACTCTTGGCGAAGACAGATTCAGTCGAAGACTCTTTGCATTTCGTACTCTTGTCTTGTAAGACATTACGATAGTCTAGCCCTTATATCCTTCATGCAGTTGAGGCGAAGCAGATACAACCCCAGTTGTCGCTCGAGTCAGGCTATTCTTGCTTGTAAGAATTCGAGTCATGCATTCCGGGGGTTGGTTCGGCGCGTATTTTGTCATGAACCCGGTCAGAGTGAAACAGAAGCTCACTTTTCTTGTGGAAGTTGCCATTAGTTGTAATTTGTAGTTGGATTCAGAAACCTTCAGTTACAAAATGTAATTATAATTAGTATTTGGAAAGTGAATAATCTATCTTAGAGATGAAGGGGGGATGTTCCCACTGAGAGTCGCCATTTTGGCGTCGAAAGATGCCAAAATACCATGAAAATTCTATGATACTCTCGATGTTGTTATCGAAATAAAATAATATTCCCTAGCAGAGTCGCCATTTTGTTCGATTTGGGGAAATTATTTTATTCGAATGTAACAAAGAGAATATATAAAACAATCATTGTATTATTAATTCTGAGTTTATCTACAACCCTTCCATAGCCCTTGATTTCAAGATAGATCATTTGAAACAAACAAATTGTAATTAACAAAGCTTATATGTCAAATCTTTAATCTGACAGCATTTCGACAGTTGCTTCAGTCATCTCCTAAGACTTAGGAGGAATGTTGAATTGATCAATCAATCTCTCTTTTGAGCTTGTCCTTTGTGCAAAGGAGAGAGCCTAAAGTAATGAAGATTGAACTTGAATGTTTTTAGCAATTCCGGCAGCACTTTGGCCCCTATTTAGAACTGGTCACATAGTGACCTGGTTGCACGACCCGCGCAACCGGTTTGTCGGTTGCACGGTCAGTGCAACTGATGAGTGGGTTGCTCGATTCGCGCAACTAACTCCTTCTGCTCCTCACCTTCAATCTTCTTTCAGAGCTCTACTCTTCTTCCAAAATTTCTCTCTCTTAAATGAGAGGAGTGGGGTATTTATAGTCCCCCACACGTGCCAACTCTCGATCATTGTGCCATGGGGCCCACTTTGCATCAGATCTGACCGTTCATCATGATCTTCTCTGCTCTCGATTGTGCTACTCGTGCAACAGAGAAGTCAGTTGCGTGATCCGCATAATGTACATTCAGTTACGCGACCCGTGTAAGGATGAAATCTGGTTTTTTACATGTTAAACTGTTTGCGCGACTCACGCAAGTGCTTCGACTGGTTGCGCGGACCATTACTTGTTGTGTGACCCACGCAACTGCCAAACAAGGTTTCTTAGTTCTTTCTCCTTTCTTCACTTAATGTTTGATTTCTGATCTTCATCCTTTCTTGATGATTTTTTTTTGCTTTAACAAGTGGATCGTGGTACCAAGGTTAAACGGGCTTTGTATTGGTAAATGGTATCTTAGATTCAAGCAGTAGTGTCCATGCATAGTACACACACATTAGGCCAATCGGGTTACTTGACAAGTTCGATTGGTACGAGTGCACACTAAATTAATTGACATGGAGCACATATGCACTCCTCATGGCCTAACCACTGTCGGTAATCACCGTACGACTCGTATTCATCGAACGTGTCCGTTGTGGCGAAACTAATTCGGCCACTCGATCGGAAACTGTTACCGATTGCCTGGACTACATATTAGTCCCAATCATACTCAAATATAATAGGCATTCACATGTGATAGTTAAAACAACATTTAACAACCAATTAGAATATAAATCTCATTTGAGCATTTTAACAAACACATAGTGCACATGTTAACATACATAGGCATTTCATCCATAAATCACGTATTAGCGAGATAGGTTACATGAAGGAAACTGTAACTATTGATAAGGAAATTGAGAATCCTATCTCAACACCCTCATTAAATACATCTCAACAAGCAATTTCTCATTTAGACATTTTATCAAACACTTAGACTACACATTTCAACATACATGTAATAAATTAGTTATAACATATATTATGGCAAATCCTTTCACAAAGGAGTTGTCATACATACAAAAATCATGTATTGTCAATTAATAATCATGGCAAGCATGAATCATAATTTCATATTCATTCAAACATTTCAAGAAACACATGGAATGCATTATATGTTCACCTAGTTCACTATAAGTATAATTTATCGAATACGTCGTAACTAAGATCACATGACAGCAATCAAGTCAGACATAAATCATTGTCAACATTAAAAGCCTTGAAAACCATAACTTAAATGTTTATAGCACACACCTTTCGTCGGTACGCTTGTTATGAACTTGGTTCGTACACCACGTTCTTGTCTACGGCACAACAACTACCTAAACATTGAAATAGGTTAGCTATTTCACTGGTTTCTCTATTTGGATTCCTAAAACAGATTAGGGTTAGGATTTCTTACCCAAAAATGGAGTTGGATTCGATGGTGTAGCGACACGGGAGAGGTGATTCGGTACGTGGAGTAGTGGGAGTGAATCCCAGCGACGATCCACAGATCTCTCACACTCCTCCTCACTCTTTTCTCTTCTTTTCTCTCTTCTCTCTCCTAGGGTTAGAGAATTCGTATGGAATGAGAGAGGGATGGGTTAAGGCCCTTATATAGGCCCAGAAGTGATGTAAATGGCCCTAGGGCCATGGTATACTTAGGTTATAGCCCAAAGGAGTCTATCTTGGGCTAACGGAGCTCATCTGAGGTCCATTGCTCGCATACAGTCTAAAGAAAGTTCACTGACAATGAATCTATGCCAGGTTAGGGTTTCAGTCCAATCGGATTTGTGTATCGATCGTGGAAGACTCGTTTCAGCTTAACGGTCACCGTCACTCAATCAGGGCCACAAGTATACCAATGGGTGCATGGTAATTTCCCTGATCCAAGGGTGTAGTTGGGTTAAAATCTGACGATTTGAAACCTTAAATTTGGCCTACAAATGAATGGCCCAATTCACTTAAGTTTGAGTTCATTTTCTAAAGATATTCGCATTTCTCACACACTTCACTCCAGGTTCAAGTTGTGCGTTTCTGGATACTCTTCAGACTCGATTCCCGCAATGGTTGTCAAGCCCAGGAAGGAGGTCATCGGACTTCCGACGCTCGGTCCATGCCCAATACAGAGTTTCAATGTGCTCCCGAGAGCAACTGGGTTTTGAGATTGATCCTAGGTTTCAAGGTAATGTTAAGTCAGCGATTCTATTAGTTTTTGGTCTTGTAGTTCATATAGAAAGTGGTTCAAGATAATTCAACGATTAATTTAGCTTAGTACTTAACTAATTTTCATCTAATTTCTAAAGAATTCGATCCTTAACAATTTCTGCCTAAGGTGATATTCGGGTCTTTCTACGGATTTTTTCCCGAGACGTTACACAGGTACTGTGCCTATCTCGAAGGCCCCGTATCGTATGGCACCGATGGAGTTACGAGAGCTGCAGCGATAGTTAGACGAGTTAAGTGAGTTGGGATTCATTCATCTGAGCAGTTCACCTTGGAGAGCACCGGTACTCTTCGTAAGGAAGAAGGATGGCTCGTTGAGGCTCTGAGATGATTACCGCGAGCTCGACCGGGTCATGATCAAGAATAAGTACCTGCTACCAAGGATAGATGATTTGTTTGATCAGCTGTAGGGTGCACAATTCTTTTCAAAGATTGACCTACATTCCGGTTATTATCAGATTCGGGTCTGAGAGAAGGACATCCCGAAGACGACTATCAGGCGTGTTATGGTCATTTTGAGTTTCAGGTCATGTCCTTTTGTCACGCCCCAAACTTGGAAACCGAACTCATAAAATTTTTGATAGCCGAATCCGGCGCCGACAGCCTCCGTAGTACCCCATTCTCTGCTCTTAGCGTCCATACGCCAGATTCCAATCCTGGGATCCTACAAGGAGGATTTTCAGTATGATTTTTTTTTGCAATGGAGCATAACCATAAGCAGACCCATATCATAAAGGCAACATCATAATCACATATCCACTAATATAATCATTTGAATACAATGCTGAAAGGAAAATACATATATCGAAATCAAAGCTCTAGAGGACAGCTACATGCTTCAAGCTCAACGCTACTGCAACCTAATGCCACCTGCACGCATCTATCATGCATAAGCTTACAAAAGCTTAGAGGGTGGTGAGAGTGTGTGTACAAGATAAGTGCCAAGTATACCATAAACCCCATAAATCATACATCATCGGAATAAGCGAAAATACTAACAAGTCCATGAGTGTTATCAGTCGTCCCAAGGCTATGCGATGCAAAATATAATAAGACAATAACAGATGCTGAGGATGCAATGCAATATGCAAATCCTGACGAGCCACAAATACCATCAACCTCATCTAAGCCATATAAGTGCAAAAATATAGTAACCCAAAATGCTAAGTACTGCGAATGCTATGTAATATGCTGTGCAAATGAAATGACCATGCTGGAATGTGAAGTCAGGATAATAGTACGAAGTATCACAGGCTATGGGGTCCATCACAAGGGACTTCTATCCAAACCAATCCCATACCTAAATTTGGATAGTCAGACACAATGTGGTAAACTCCTAATCTCAGGTTAGTCACGCTCCCAACCGAAATCTTGGCCATGTGATGGTACACGTAACAAACAATTATGCACCACCACCCCAAGTGGATAGTGAATGAATGAATGAATAGATATGCAATTCCTGCTCAATAAGTCCACATATCAGTACGGTTGCTCTCTAGGAAAATCACCGAGGTCTATTACACTCGACACCGACTGCCTCCTCCCTAGCTGCACAGCCCAGAGAGCGCAATAGACCTCACTATCCGCCTGACTAGCAGTCTGCCAATACCTACCCGGCTCATCGATAGCGGACCCATTTACAAGCTGGTCATACTCAGCCTATCTTATAGCCCCTTCACTAGGGTGGATAAGGCCACACCCCCTTCCAACCGACCACGACACAGTGGGAGACACGACCTCATGGTATAGGCACCGGTGCTCATATTTCATTCGGTCTAGACGTTGGAGTACCTCCTAGGTTCGGAGATTCTGGGATTTTCACCCAAGGACATCCTAAGTGCCCACAGTACTAGAACCAAGTATTTCCGGTGTCCCATTTAGTCATCCACGATGTGCCTATGGAGTCCACGGTCCTAATGTCGCTAGGGCGTACAATGATCAAGTCTCATATATGCGAGATGCATGAGTCACACTATCCAGTCATGTAGCAATCCTGTGCGTACGGCGTGATAATGTGGGCACTCTGTCTCATAAGGAGTCCCATAAATAGTCTGCCCAATGGCATATGCAATGATCAGTTACTACTCATATCAAGCATACATATGATGCGTATGGCATGAGTCATAGAATTATACTAAGCATGTTATAAAGTAATGAACTATCCTTACAATGCAGATGGGTCTAAATGGCCTACACACAGCAAGTATGGGCCTATCAATGGATCCTAGGGAGAGTCATAATGCGGACATTTAACCAACATTATTCCTACAATGTGGACGTCAAACCAACATTGCTCCCAAGGCATGGCCCTCTATAAAGGTCAACACATAAACCACGGTGGAATCACATTACAATGGGCTCCAAATACATCACAATGGGCCTCAACCCATAGGCCCTAATACATCATAATGGGCCTCAATCCATGGGCCCTGTACACATCACAGTGGGCCTCAACCCACGGGCCCTAATACATCATAATGGGCCTCACAACATGGGCCTCAAATAGATCAAGATGGGCCTAATCACATGGACCTCAAATACATAACAGGGGGCCCTGCACCTAGGCCTCAAAACACGCAACAGGTGGACCCGCTCATGGGTCAAAGAAACATCATGATGAGTCACATGTATATGAAAGTGGGTCTCTTGATTGGGCCACAAATTACATCAAAGTGGGCCCGACGGATGAGCAACAAAGTACATCAAGGTGGGCCTCACAGATGGCCACAAAACACATCAAAGTGGGCCTCAACAACGAGCCTTATACACATCAAGGTGGGCCTTAACAATGGGCCACAAATACATCAAATGGGCCTAATCAATGGGCCTTATGTATATCAGATGGGCCACACCAATTGGGCCCCATACGTACATCAAATGGGCCACAACCAAATAAGAGTGGTGATAATGATTTCCACCATTAAATTCCTAAGGCCCACCGTAATATTTATTTCCCATCCAATCTGACTACAAGGCCTCACAAACCTGAATTAAAAGGAAAGACCAATATCATACTTGGTCCCAAACTTAGTAGCCCAAGGGTCTTAATGGTGGACATTCAAACCCACTACATCCTATAATGTGGTCCACCTATTCCTAGATCTGTCTCATTTTTTAACTCAAGCTTCAAAGTGAGCTTTCAAGTGGTTGGATGACTTGGATGCAACACATGCATCATGGTGGAGGTCCACATGAACCATGGATCATGCCCAAAAATGAGCTTGCAAAATGGGTGGACTGATTGGATGCAACACATGCATCATGGGTGGGTCCCGTGAAGGGCCACCATCATATATATATATATAGATATATATATATATATATATATATATAGATATATATATATATATATATATATATATATATATATATTATAATATTATGTATATATATATATATACATACATACACACATGCACACACACGCACGCACACACACACACACCCACCATCCCCTGGACGGTGGGGATATAACAAATACATCACTGTGGGCTCCACCGTCCACCTGGACGGTGGATAAAAACACATATATCATTGTGGGTCCCACGTGGGGCCTACCATTATGTTTATACTCCATCTAACCCGTTGATAAGGTCACATGTCCCTGTAAAAAGGGGAAAAACAAATTTTCAGCTTGATCCAAAACTTCTGTGGACCCAAAAATGGGTTTCAATGGTATACGCTCAATCCCATTGTTTCCTCTGACGTGGGCCACCTGAGCATTGGATATGGCTGCTTTCTGGAAGGCGGCCCGCTGCCCCAGGGGCCCACCATATGAACAGCTTGGATGATAAATATACATCACGGTGGGGCCCACAGCTGGAGTCGTGGGTCCCTACCTACACGGCCGCCAGCCAGCAGCGCCTTTGACAACAGCAGCAGCAGCGGCTGCTGCTGCTATATATATATATATATATATATATATATATATATATATATATATATATATTTTGAAATCGAGTAATTTCGTGGTTTTTCATATGTGCGGCCCACATCTGATGAATCCACTTTAGCCATTGCATTTCATTGCTCAATACCAACCAAACAAGCCCAATATGTAGGGTATTTTTACTTATAGAAAATATCAAGTGCATTTTAATGGTGGAAACCATTATTTTACTATACTATGACCCACTAGAAGATCGGATTGGCCCAATTTTTTGGTCCAACGCCTAAAATGATCCACTGAATGGAATGAACGGCATGGATTGAATACATATATCAAGGTGGAGCCTACACAAGTAGTCCACCCAAAATCCTAAAAAAAGTAATATCATATATATTTTTTTGTTAGCTTGCTAGTACGCCCACTGTCAGCTCATACTTCCCTCATGTCCAGCGTCCGTGGACACTGGACGGTTGGGTCAAGCATATGTTTAAGGTGGGCCCCACCCATAGACATGCTATTGGGGTGGGCCACCAAATGGTTGTATGGTGTGGATAATACACACATCAAGGTGGGGTCCATTTGATGAACGGTTTGGACACCTCATGACTCATTAAGTGGGCCACACAATCACATCATTGCAAACAAAACAAATGAAAAAGAGAGGGAGAGAGAAAAGGAGAGTGGGACATGAGTGATGGAGGGACCCCACCACTATGGGTCCTCCTTTGCATTCAATCATACATCAAGTGATAATCAAGGTGGGCCATCGGCCACATCTTAGGGTCCAAAGTGAGATCCACATCATTGATCGGTAGGCCTCACTTGGGCCATCATCAAAACAATGAAATTTAGCCTGTGGAAGCACCCACCATTCGATCTTCTCGGTTCGTTGGAATGCCGATCTCCTTGTGCTTCACTTTGATGGAGAGGATGAGAAATGGATGGCTAGGATGATGGATCTTGGGGTGGAAAGTGGGCCACACAACTCACTTTCTCTCTTGAATAAACTATGGACGTGCATTTTTTTGCTCTCTTTGGTTGCTTGGAAATTGTGTAGAGAAATGAGAGAGAGAGATGGGATGTAAGGAGAGAGAGTGATGGATGTGAGTGATAGGTGAGGTGATGTTGTACTTGACATGTATGAGTGTGTAAGAGAGAGGGTGAGAAAGAGTTGACTTGGTGGTTGCTTGACTTGGGGAGAAAGGAAGCATTGATTGATTGATTGATTGATTTGAGTGATTGATTGATGGGACATGATGTAGAGATTCTCTTGGGATTGCAATAGCACGACATTTCTTCGAAATAAACACCGGCCCGCATCTTCTGGTCAGGGTATCGGATCAGTGCGTAAGACGCGGCATTGGAACCGCGGCGATGGTGCGGTCGCAATGATACAAGTCTTGGATTAAACCGACTCATTTCTACAGGATACAACTTAAGGTTGATCGCAAACGTCGATTATACGTCGCAGGTTGCCAGAATTCGACGAGACGGATCGCAAAAGTTGACGGAACAGTACGAACTAGGATATGGGTCTTACACCTTTGGACTGACCAATGCACCCACAGTCTTCTTGCAGTTGATGAATGAGGTCTTCTGTCTGCATCTCGATGGTATTCATCGATGACATTCTATCTATTCGAGGACACATGAGGAGCATGAGCATCATTTGGAGATTGCATTGCAGACCCTCCGTGCCCACCAACTATATGCAAAGATGGAAAATGGCGAGTTCTGGCAGGAGGAGGTGAAGTTCCTCGGTCACGTGGTGACGAGGGAGAGTGTCACAATGGACCCCTCGAAGGTTGAGGCAGTGTGTCAGTGGGTCAGCCCACTACTACGTCCGAGATCTACAGTTTCCTTAGTTTAGCGGGATACTATCGGTGTTTCATTGAAGGCTTCTCCCGTATTGCATCCCCGTTGACCAGGTTGACTCGGAAGGGCGCAGATTTTATTTGGACTGATGCATGTGAGCAGGCATTCGTGAAGCTAAAGGACCGTCTAACATCCGTTCCTATCATCACTCTTTCCTCTGGGAATGATGGATTTGTTGTATTTATCGATGCCTCACATATTGGTTTAGGTGTTGTCCTCATGTAGCACGGCAGGCCTGTAGCCCTCGCGTCTCGTCAGCTCAAGGTCCATGAACTGAACTACCCTACACATGATATCGAGCTGACAGCAGTCGTCTTCGCACTGAAGGTGTGGAGACACTACCTCTATGGGGTCAAGTTCGAGCTCTTCTGTGACCACAAGAGCTTGAAGTATCTATTCTCTCAGTCCAAGCTGAACATGAGGCAGAGACGCTGGATGGAGCTCCTAAAAGACTATGATTTCGACCTCCAGTACCACCCAGGAAAGGCGAACGTGGTGGCGAATGCCCGTAGTCGTCACCACGAGGCCTGGTAACACACATGATGATTCAGGAGTGGAGGATGCTGCAGAATATAGTAGTGTATGACTTCGAGTTTGGTCTGTCATCTTCTATCGTTCAACTATCGAGCCTATCGATTCAACCCTCTCTTTTCACAATGGTCAACCACATCTCATAACAAACATGCAGATGCTTCCTATGGGCATGTATCATGATGTTATGCTGTCACATACTCATAATCGGTATTAATAACCGTCATCGACAATTAACCTCGACAATGAGGACATTTAACCAACATTGCCCTCAAGGAATGACCCACATAGAGCCTAACATATAGTGGACCCATGACCTCACACAAGGGCCAAATATACTACACCATGAGCCTCACTCAAGAGCTTAATACACATCACGATGGGCCTTTTACTTGGGTGTAAGTGCTATGGTCTCATGCTCCTTTGGTTGTCAGATTTTTATGTGTCAAAACATCTATCTGTGTCTTGTGTTTGTATGGTGATTTATATGTGTTCAAGACACTGCATCAACACTTCATGACATTGGATGTCTTCAAGAAATACAAAGTGTACTTCATCATCCTATCAATGTTCAAAGCTACAATGTTGAAGTTCAAGTCTCAAGAGCAACGCATGAAGTTGTTTTCAAGCTAATGAAGGTTTTAAGATTAAAGATACAACAAGTTCGAGATCTCAAGCTTGATAAGGTTCAAATGTCTACATTAGTTGAATGGTTGAAGTTCAATGTCCATACGACATGTTTCAGGTTTGAATGACCATTAGGTTGATCTTAGAGTAGGTCATTTCGGATACAGAACTCTATTATATCTTTAATAGGTTTTTGGTCTGTTCTAAGACCAGTCATAGCCCCTGTTCGACTAGTCCTGGCATTGATTCGACCAGTCCAAGAAATTCCATGACCAGTCCTAAGTTGTTGAGAATTTTCAGAATTTTTTGGTAAACCTATGACCAGTCCTGGTGGTCCTTCGACCGGTCGTAGGAGTGACTTCGACTTGATCTCGACCAGTCATAAGTCTACGACTTAAAGTCCAGCAAGCAATTCTATGGTCCTACGACCAGTCGTAGAGATCTACGACCAGTCGTAGGTGACCCACGACCGGTCGTAGGTTCCCTAAGACCAGTCGTGGAACAACTTTCGAAAATCGCGCTCTTTATTTCAAATATCCGTTAGAGCTATGACTAGTCGAAGGTTCATAAGACCAGTTGTAGATGCGATTTCTGCTTCTATAAATTGAACACGAATTTCAGAGTTTTTCAATTCAATTCATAATATTTTCCAGGCTCCACTCTGAGATAAGTTTGTGTTTGTTTTTAAGTTATTTTGTGCATAATTGCTTTCTCTTTTTGCTAGCTTATTTAATTTGATTTTGTTTCTATATTTCAATCTTATTTGAAAAGAGGAATTACCTTATTCCTTCTTCTTGGAATCAAAATCAAATATAGCTACGCCCAACTGGTTAAAATCTAAAATCTATTAGAACTTAGAACCATATTAAAGTGAGTATTGGAAATTGAACTTTAACATTCAATCATTTACTCCGATTGGTTCTACCAGGCTGCTACGAAAAGGAGAAATCCAGGTATTTTACAATTCTGTAAAATTTTATTTCTTTTGGTTTTATTTGAGGTTAAGCCAGAAAAATCTCATTGTATTGGTTATCTGAGGAGAGCCAGAAAAATTAGAAAAGAGGGGTTTTTGAATTGTGTAAGCCCAAGTGAAAAAGACACAATTGTAAAGGTTTTGGGTGAACCTGTGAAAACCTATTTGATAGTGAACGCTAATATCCCCTGTGTGAGGATATTAGGAGTGGAGTAGCATTCTGTGTGGCTGTTGAAAGACAGTTGGTGTACACAGAAGCGAACCACTATAACTCTGTCTTGTGGATTCAATGCTTGCTTAATTTTCATATCTTTTATCATTCAATTGTGTGGAATATACATGTGGATGTGAATGTTGTAACAATTTTCATTTCAAGCAAGTGTGGGGATTGTTGTAATAAATTAGATCTACATTTCTGCATTTAATTTCAATTCTTTGCTATTCATTTATTTCTATTAAAATTGAGTTCTTGATCCAAAAGACGTTCTAGAAATAAGGTTGTCCTACCATAAGCCCTTGTTTATTATGGTGTAAGGTTGTCCTTAGAACTGAATTTGTATCAATCTCTCAATACTTATTTATTAAGGCGATTTGATTTCAGCATTGTGAATTGATTTATAATTGTAAGGCTATTGGTTTATTTTATTCCGCTGATTTTATTTTACTTTAGCATAGTCCTATTCACACCCCCCTCCCCTCTAGGACATATAGCTTGGCCTTTTCAAGTGGTATCAAAGCCTAATGGCTCGCTCTTATTGCTTTTTATTTGGATTTATTTCCTGAGCTAACGATCTAAGCTATATAAAAAGATGTCAAATTTTGATAGCCTTTCAGTCACTAGGCCTCCACCATTTGATGGCTCCAATTATGCCTATTGGAAAGCTAGAATGAGGATCTTCCTCAAATCAATAGATGAGAGTGTGTGGCGAGCCACAGTGACCGAATGAAACCCTCCTACCATTGAAGTAACTGAATCCGACGGTTCAAAAACTGTGTCTGTACTTGCTTATTATTTATGGACCACCCTTCAGAAAAGTAAGTATAGTGCCAATGCTAAAGCACTAAATGCAATCACTTGCGCACTATCACCGGATGAGTTCAAAAGAATTATATCCTGTGATACTGCAAAGCAAGCCTGGGATATACTAGAAATGACACACGAGGGTACATCAATTGTCAAAAAGTCTAAAGTCCAACTCCTCACAACCAAATTTGAAGAAATTCATATGGAGGAAAATGAAATGCTTATGGACTTTTACACTAGACTAAATGCCATTATAAACTCAATGTGGGGTCTTGGCGATAAAATTCCAGAAAGTAAAGTGTATGCAAAGATACTATGCTCACTTCCTGAACGGTTCAATTCTAAAGTAACCGCGATCCAGGAACTTCGTGATACGGATAATATGAGGGTAGAAGAACTAGTTGGTTCTTTACAAACCTATGAATTAAATTTTAAAGCTCGTAAAGGTAACTCTATAACTTTAAAATTATTTAAAGGTATTTCTCAAGAAAACTCAGATTTAGAAAATTCTGAAGATGATATGGCTCTTTTGGCAAAAAAGTTTTATAAAAATTTCAAAAGTAAGAAAAGGGTCGACTTTCAAATGGCAAATGAAAAGAAACGATCTAAACCTAAGTCCAAAACTTTGAAGTCTTTGAAAGATAGTCAATGTTACAACTGCCAAGAATATGGGCATTTAACAAACAAATGTCCTAAAAAGGACAGACCCAGAAGGAAGGGTATGTTGGCTACTTGGGATGAATCGTCTGACTCTGAAGCATCTTCTGAATCAGAAAATTTTGAAACCGAGTCAGGCAGTGAAGTTAAAGCCCTTATGACTCTAGCCAAGTTTACTTTTTCAAATCACAATGATTCAACAAGTGAAGAAAATTTGGATAGTGATCATGAAAATGAAGAAGATCTTCAAGATGCCTTATCTAACAATTGAAAATTTGGAATGTACATGTGGATGTGAATGTTGTAACAATTTTCATTTCAAGCAAGTGTGGGGATTGTTGTAATAAATTAGATCTATATTTCTGCATTTAATTTCAATTCTTTGCTATTCATTTATTTCTATTAAAATTGAGTTCTTGATCCAAAAGGCGTTTTAGAAATAAGGTTGTCCTACCATAAACCCTTGTTTATTATGGTGTAAGGTTGTCCTTAGAACTGAATTTGTATCAATCTCTCAATACTTATTTATTAAGGTGATTTGATTTCAGCATTGTGAATTGATTTATAATTGTAAGGCTATTGGTTTACTTTATTTCGTTGATTTTATTTTAATTTGGCATAGTCCTATTCACCCCCCCCCCCCCCTCTAGGACATATAGCTTGGCCTTTTCAATGGGCCTAACATACATTACAATGGGCTCCATCGCCTGGCCCTCATTGCATCACAATGGGCCTCATCACTTAGGTCTCGTATACGTCACATTGGGCCTTAAACATGGGTTGAATGTACATCACAACGGACCTCAAATACGAGCTGTATATACCTCAAATTGGGCCTCGACAATCGGCCTCGATATCTGGCCTTGACAATCGGCCTCGACAATCGGAATCAGCCTTAATAATTGGCCTCGACAATCGGCCTCGACAATCGGAATCGGCCTCGACAATCGAAATCAGAATTCATCCTCAACAATCAGAATCGGCCTCGATAATCAGAATTAGCCTCGATAATCAGAATCGGCCTAAGGGAAGGTCACATTGTGGACATTTAACCATCATCGCCCATCAATGTGATCATTTAACCAACATTCCTCCCAAGCAGTGATCCACATAGAGCCAAACATAAAGTGGGCCCATGGCCTCACGCAAAGGTCTAATATACACCACAATGGGCCTCATACAAGGGCTACATATGCATCATAATGGGCCTCGTGTACATCAAGTCGGACCTCATCATATGTGCCTCATATACGCCAAGTGGGCCACATCAATGGGTTGGAAGTATATCACAATGTGCCAAGTCCCATGGGCCTCGAATACCTCACATTGAGCCTCGTCCATGGGCCTCGAATACATCAAATGGGCCATAACCCATTGGCTTCAAATACACAATAGGTGGGCCCCGTACATGAGACTTAAATACAAAATAGGTGGGCCCCATCACATGGGCCTCAAATATATCACATGGGCGTCATACAACAGGTGGGCCTCATATATATTAAGTGGGACAAATGGGGCAACCCATGCTTTAACAAAATAGATGTACAGCGTGGTTGAAACATGTTCATCATAGTGCGCCCCACATGCTGATGGGTGGCGTGGAGAATACATACATCACGGTGGGTTCCCACACCACCCTGGATAGATGGACGGTTGGAGAACCACATACATTCAAGTGGGGTCCACGTCCTCAAGCGTATGGATGTTTGGATATAACAATACATGATGGTGGTCTCACACCACTCGTCCAGATGGACGGGTGGATATAGAGTACATACATCAAGGTGGGTCCCACCTGCCATGGACGGAGCGGCTATTCAACATATCATTAAGGTGGGCCGCACAGATAGGCGGTGTGGATCACACTCATATGACAGCAATCAAGGCTGACACAAATCATTGTCGACATTGAAAGCCTTGAAACCCATAACCTAAACATTTATAGTCTGCACCTTTCGTCAGTACGTTCATTATGAACTCGGTTCATATATCACGTTCTTGTCTACGGCACAACGACTACCTAAACATTGAAATATGCTAGCTCTTTCATCAGTTTCTCTATTTGGATTCCTAAAACAGATTAGGGTTAGGATTTCTTACCCAAAATGGAGTTGGATTTGATGGTGTAGCAACACGGGAGAGGTGATTCGGTACGTGGAGTAGTGGGAGTGAATCCCAGCAACAATCCACAGATCTCTCACACTCCCCCTCACTCTTTTCTCCTTTTTTCTCTCTTCTCTCTCCTAGGGTTAGAGAATTTGTATGGAATGAGAGAGGGGCGGGTTAAGGCCCTTATATAGGCCCAGAAGTGATGTAAATGGCCCCAGGGCCATGATATACTTAGGTTATAGCCCAACGGCGTCTGTCTTAGGCCAACAGATCTCATCTGGAGGTCCATTGCTCGCATACGATCTGAAGAAAGTTCCCTAACAATGGATCTATGCCAGGTTAGGGTTTCGGTCCGATTGGATTTATGGATCGATCGTGGAGGACTCGTTTCAGTTCAATGGTCACCGTCACTCAATCGAGGCCACAAGTATACCAATGGGTGCATGGAAATTTTCCTGATCCAAGGGTGTAGTTAGGTCAGAATCTGGCTGTTTGAAACCTTAAATTTAGCCTACAAGTGAACGGCCTAATTCACTTAAGTTTGAGTTCATTTTCTAAAGATATTTGCGTTTCTCACGCACTTCACTCCAGGTTTAAGTTGTATGTTTCTGGATACTATCTGGACTCGATTCCCGCGATGGTTGTCAAGCCTAGTAAGGCAGTCATAACCTTATACTTTTGTGGTAATCAGACTTCTGACGCGTGGTCCAGTTTCGATAAGGAGTTTCAAGGTGCTCCTGAGAGCAACTAGGTTTTAAGATTGATCCTAGGTTTCTAGGTAATGTTGAGTCGGCGATTCTATTAGTTTTAGGTCTTGTAGTTCTTATAAAAAGTGGTTCAAGATAATTCATCGATTAATTTAGTTTAGCATGTAACTAATTTATGTCTAATTTCTAAAGAATTCAATCCTTAACAATTTCTGCCTAAGGTGATCTCGGGTCTTTGTACGGATTTTTTTCTAAGACGTTACACCAGTATCGCGCCTATCCTGAAGGCCCCGTATCGTATGACACCGATGGAGTTGCGAGAGCTACAATGACAGTTGGACGAGTTACATGAGTTGGGATTCATTTGTCTGAGCAGTTCGCCTTGGGGAGCGCTGATACTCTTCGTCATGAAGGACGGCTCGTTGAGGCTCTACGTCGATTACTGCGAGCTCAACCGGGTCACGATCAAGAGCAAGTACCTACTCCCAAGGATAGATGATTTGTTTGATTAGCTGCAGGGTTCACGCTTTTTTCGAAGATTAACCTGCGTTCCGATTATCATCAGATTCGGGTCCAAGAGGAGGACATCCCGAAGATGGCTTTCAGGACACGTTATGGTCATTTTGGGTTTTAGGTCATGTCCTTCGGACAGACTAATGCACTCTTGGTCTTTATGAAGTTGATGAAGGAGGACTTTCGTCCGTATCTCGATCAGTTTGTTGTTGTATTCATCGACGACATTCTGATCTATTCGAGGACCTGTGAGG
This sequence comes from Magnolia officinalis, assembly GCA_021015155.1. Taxonomy (NCBI): domain Eukaryota; kingdom Viridiplantae; phylum Streptophyta; class Magnoliopsida; order Magnoliales; family Magnoliaceae; genus Magnolia; species Magnolia officinalis. The sequence continues at coordinate 12,776,256 of JAJHSJ010000019.1, forward strand.
AGCATGAGTAGCATTTCGAGATTGCATTGCAGACCCTCCATGCCCACCAGCTTATGTGAAGCTGGAGAAGTGCGAGTTATGGCATGAGGAGATGAAGTTCCTCGGTGACGTGGTGATGAGGGAGGGTGTCGCAGTGGACCTCTCGAAGATTGAGGCAGTGCGTCGGTGGGGTCAACGCACGACTGCATCCGAGATCCGTAGTTTCCTTTGTTTAACGGGATACTATCAGCATTTCATTGAAGGCTTCTCCCGTATTGCAGCCCCGTTGACTAAGTTGACTTGGAAGGGCGCAGATTTTGTTTGGACTGAAGCATGTGAGCAGGCATTCGTGGAGTCGAAGGATCGTCTAACGTCCACTCCTGTCCTCACTCTTACCTCTAGGAGTGATGGTTTTGTTGTATTTACTGATGTCTCACATATTGGTTTAGGTGTTATCCTGATGCAGCACGGCAAGCCTATAGCCTTCGCGTCTCGTCAACTCAAGGTCCATGAGCTGAACTACCTCACGCATGATTTAGAGCTAGCGATAGTCGTCTTCAACTGAAGGTGTGGAGACACTACCTCTAAGGGGTCAGGTGTAACGCCCTGAAAATCGGGGGTCGAGCATAAACTCAGCTCCCGAGTTCCAGAACATCACTTATGCAACAAAATGAATGATGATTGAATGTTGACTATATTCGTGCATTGAACATGAGTGAGATTAAGCCAAAACAGCATATCATACTCCAGAGACAGTTAAGTTTGCAAGCGGAAGACTGTGATAGATAGATAAATATATAACTTATGATTCTTCAGAGTGTGATAACATTACCAGGTTAAATAAATACAAGTGCAGTTCTAAAATGTACCAAATGTGAGGAAGTGTAATGCCTCCTATCCCATGTACCATAGCCCCGTCAATACAATATCAGGTCTTCATTGACCTGCCAGAGGGATACAGATAGGAGAATTCCTCCTATCATCATAGAAGTAGTCCGGCTCTGCTTCACAAGCATCGCCACCACCTGAAACTCAACAATCTGGTTGGTGTGTACAACACCGTCCCGTAACGTGGGAGTGAGTGATCAACTCAGTGGAACAGTAAAGCATAGGTTAACATGTTATCAATTCAATCAAGCAGTAATGATAAAGCATTACAAATCAAACAATTCTAACTACTCTTATTAAATGCAAGAATGAAATGACATGATGCTGTATGCCCTTGCCAACCACCCTCAAGCGACATCATCTTACGTTCGCGAATGCTTACTCCCTCAGTGCGCCACATCTACAAAGCACATGCGGTGCGATGATGCTCATGATTACCAAGTTTTTATTAGTCCATTTCAAACAGCAGTATTGGGAAACTAAGGTACCTCCCTTGTATCATTCCCAAACATGATCCATTCTAGGGTCGTCAATCCTAGTTATTCTCATACGATGTTATGGTTTGAGAAGCGTAGTGAAGGCATCGCAAAGGCTCATCACCCGTCAGCGCGGATACAGATCTCACCGTATGCGGCTCAATTGCTGGTCGTCAGCTCGAGTACAGGTCTCACCGTACTCGGCTCAATCACTAGCCGTCAGCTCAAGTACAGGTCTCACCGTACTCGGCTCAACTCACACTCTAGTTGCTGTGAAAGACTCGTGGCCAATCACAGACCCTTGGAGTGTACTCGATGATACCACGGAGGACTCGTCGTCCGTCAGCACGAGCACAGATCTCACCGTACTCGGCTCTCGCCGAAGTATCGACAGCTCGAATACAGTGTCCCATACCACCATATTCGGCTCACGAGTTGATTGCGCAATGGTCACTACGGGGAGGCACATGGCCCCAGCGTAGGCCGACAGCTCGACCACGGTGTCCCATACCACCATGCCCGGCTCATGCGACTTAGCGGATCTAGGTACCATGGTTAAACGGGGATCGCCACTGGTAAGTTTGGTACCCTAGGTTCAAGCAGTAGCGACCAAACAGGGTGAACATGCATAAGGCAGATCGGGTTACTTGATGAGCTCGACTATCACGATCGCCCGTTGAGCTGCACGACATGAAGTGCATAAATAACTTCGTGTGGCCTAGCCACTGCCGACAGGCAACGCACGACTCGAGTTCGTCGAACACATCCCACGTGGCAAATGAATCTCAGCCACGAGTTCAATCTCGTTACCGATTGCCTGGACTATAATCATAGCCCCAAACACAATCAATTACAGAGATATAAAGCAGTAATAGATCAGGATTCAAATCATACAATCAGTCTGGTATTATCCATTTAGGGCTGCCAGGGCTGTTGCACGCACTCGTTGCTCCGCTCCCCCATCACCCATGACGGATCATACAACGTAAATATAAATTTAAACATGCATTACATAGTTAAAATCATAAAGCAGTTGAGCATGTTATGAATCACAACACAAGCATGAGTTTGTACATGTTCAATTCCTAATCACACAACTATCAAAGGAGATCATACACATAGTTAAAAGAGGTTGAGAATCATATCTCAACACCCTTATACTTTACAATTTGCTAACTACTACTCATTCAGACATTTCAAGAATCACTTAAACAAACATACATCAACATACACGACATATGTCGATCACATAGGCATTAGGCCAAATCCTTTCACTAGGGAGTTGCCCCAATCATAACACGCGTACACCCACGACGGATAGTCATGGCAAGCAGGAATCCAAGTTCCATATTCATTCAGTCATTTCCACACAACACTTGGGCCACACATTTAGCACATATAGTGTATATTGGCCGTGGCGTGACTTAGGGCAAATCCTTTCGTCAAGGGGGTATCGCCCATACATCAATCATGAATCCATGACAATTAGTCATGGCGAGCACAAATGAGAATTCTATACTCATTCAGCCATTTCCACAAACACTTAGAATACACTATTACAACATACATGGTGTATGTTAGTAAAACATGTATTAGGGTTATCCTTTAGCCAAACGAGTATTTTATCCATGTATACCATAATCATACTACAAATAATCATGACAATATATTTCCAAAATCCGCACATATGCGGTATTTCTAAATACGCAATTTCAACATACATGACATTTACACATGAACATGTATTTGTGCGATTCTTTTCGCCAAACTAGTATTTTATCCACATATGATATAATCAAACATTAAATAAACATGTCAAACATTTTCCCGAAAAAAATACGTATACGGTATTTCTACGTATACCTAGAGTATGTGAAATTCCATATTCTACAACATTAATCGAAACAGGAAACGGAAAGCACTTTGTACATGTGCATTTACACGCAGATCATGAATCTATCATTATCTGACATTGAAAGCATTGAAAAACGTAACTTATACACTTAAAGTCCGCACCTTTTGTCGTAGAATCGTAACGGAGTTGATAGGTTCGCTAAGCTTCCGTATACGGGAGTTTGGCAACCTATAGAACGAAATAGGTTAGCTATCTCATAACCTACAACCACCCAAGCCCCAAATCAGATTAGGGTTAGGGTTTCTTACCTAGAAACGGGGCTGGAATCGCCGGGAAAGCGATGAGAAAGGGATGGTGCAGCCCGTGTGGTGGCAGGGAACGACGGCAGGGAGATTCTCCCACTTCTCCCTCACTTTCTCTCTCTTTTCCCTCTCTCAATTCCAAATTCGTATGGCTGCCATGAGAGAGGGTTTAAGGTCCTTATATAGTCTCAAAACTCACCGAAATAGACTCCTGTTCAAAGGTTACTGCTAATATAGGTATTTCGTCACTTTTCCAGCTCAAAAGAGAGGTTCTGGTGGCCCTCCTTGAGCCAAACGTCAGACTTAAGCTCACCACACATGGATCTATGAGGGATTATGTTTTCGACTCGATCGGATTCCCAGATCGCACGTGGCGGGCCACTTTCAGTTCAACGGTCAGTGGGCCACGATCCAAAATTCCAAGTACATGTAAATGTTCCTGAAATTTTTCCTGATCCGAGGGTGTAATTTGGTCTGATTCTGACGGTTTGGTTGCTTAATACTGATGCGCAAGCGAAAGGTGCCAGATCACTATTCCAGATATTTTAATTTCAAAGGGAATAGTGTTTTTCACACTCCCTCGCTCCGGATCGAAATAAATGGCCGTGGGACATCGGAATTGCCTGATTTTTGAGATGATTGTCAAGCCCAGTGGGGCGGTCCTGGTTCCTTAGCTTCGTGTTAATCGGACTCCCGATGTGCGATCTAGACCTAATACGAAGTTTCGTTTCATTCCCGAGAGCAGACGGGAATGAGTTTGGTTCTAAACTTTAGGGAAACCTAAAGTCACTGATTTTGCAAGTTTTGGGTCTTGCAGATCGTATTTAAAGCGATCCCAACGGATTTCATGGCTAATCGAGTTTTGCACTTAGTTAACTTTGTTAAATTTCTAAAGGATTTAATCCTAATTGTTTTCTGGTTGAGATGGTACTTAGGCCTTTGCAGTTTGTATATAAAGTGATCCAAGTTTTACTACTTAGCTAGTTTAAGATAGTGTCTAGGGCGAAAGTGCTTTGAAAAAATTGAAAGCACAAGGTAGTAAAGGGGTGGGATTTGTGAAGGAAATGGGTTCAGAAGCGATTTTAGACTGTGGGGTTCAGTTCTGACGAAATAATAAGGTGTTAGGAGCAACCCATTGCCTAAGGACATCTAATCCCAGGTTGGCAAAAATCCGGGATGTTACATCAGGTTCAAGCTCTTCTCCAACCACAAGAGTTTGAAGTATCTATTCTCTCAGTCCGAGCTGAACATGAGGTAGAGACACTGAATGGAGATCCTAAAGGACTATGATTTTTGACCTCCAGCACCACCCGGGCAAGGCGAACGTGGTGGTAGATGCCCTCAGCCATCAGCCATGAGGCCTGGTGGCAACATGATGATTTAGGAGTGGAGGATGCTCGAGGATATAGTAGAGTATGACTTCGAGTTTAGTCTGCAATCTTTTATTGTTCAGCTATCGAGCTTATCGATTCAACTCTCTCTTGTCACAAGGGTGATCGAGGCTCAGCAGTCAGATGAGTCGTTACAGGCTTACCGACCAAAGGCAACATCTGAGAGTCAGACAGATTAGCAGATTGGTTCTGATGGTGGACTTCGCTTCAGAGGCCGATTATGTGTCCCGGATATTCCTGAGTTCGCAGATATCTTATGATTAAGGCACATCGATCACTGTTTTCTATCCACCCTGGCTCGACGAAGATGTATCGTAATATGAAGAGACAATATTTTTGGGCGGGAATGAAGAACTAGATTACCAGTTTTGTGGCTAAGTGTGACACATGCCAGCGTGTCAAGGCCGATCATCAGAGACCCCCTGGTCTGTTGCAACCGTTGAACGTCCCAATGTGGAAGTGGGAGCACATATCTACCGATTTTATCATGGGTTTGCCGAGGACTCAGAGCGGTCATAGCGTCATCTGGGTTGTCGTGGATCGCCTGATGAAGTCGACACATTATCTTAAGATTCGTGAGACTTGGCATGCGGACCAGCTCGCTAAGCTGTCTGTTGATGAGATTGTGAGACTACATGATGTTCCTATTTCGATCGTCTCAAACTGAGACCCAAAATTTATGTCTCAGTTTTGGGGGAGCTTTTAGAGAGCGATGGGCTCTGATTTCCAGCTCAGCACAGTATATCATCCACAGACCAATGGCCAAACCGAGAGGGTTAGCCAGATCCTTCACGATATGCTTTGGGCCTGCGCGATTAATTTCAGGGGTAGCTGGGCTGAGCATCTGCGATTGGATGAGTTCGCATACAATAACAGCTATCAGGAGACCATTGGCATGACTCCTTTTGGGGCATTATATGGCAGACCATGCAGATCTCCGAGTTATTAGACCGAGGTAGGAGAGCGGCATCTCTTAGGTCCCGAGCTTGTGCAACGGACGTCAGAGGCTATTGATATCATCAAGCAGAGGATGCGCACAGCTCATAGTCGGCAGAAGAGTTTTGCTGATCATCTGCGTCACCCCTTATAGTTCGATGTTGGGGATAGAGTGTATCTCAAGGTCTCTCCCATGATGGGCGTGGTTCGATTCCATGTTGGGGACAGAGCAAAGGGCAAGCTTGCCCTGAGATTCATAAGTCCTTTCGAGATCACTGGGCGCGTTGGCACCGTGGCCTATCGGCTTGCCTTGCCATCTCAGTTGTTTAGCGTCCACACCGTTTTCCATGTCTCTATGCTGATGAAGTGTGGGTCAGACGTAGTTCCTGTTATTGATTGGCAGTCGTTGGAGGTTCGCGAGGACACTTCTTACATTGAGCAGCCAGTTCGTAACCTTGATTGAAAGGAGAAGGTCCTCCGAACCAAGGTCATTCCCTTGGTGAAGGTTCAATGGGGTCACTATTCTGTTGATGAGGCATCTTGGGAGCGCGAGGTCGAGATTCAAGAGCGCTATCCCTATCTCTTTGATGATTGATTATATATTGTATCTTGTTCATTGTCTCCGATTTTGTAAGATGATGCTTTATTTCCTCTTTTATTATGAGTCATGTTTACTTGCAATGATATTGTGTATTTCGAGGATGAAATTTTTATTTAAAGGGGAGAGCTGTAAGACCCATATCCTAGTTCATACCATTCCATATGCTTCCACGGTCCTCCCGGTCAAATTCCGGCAATCCTCGACCTGTATCCAACATTTACGCGTGATCCTAAGATGAGTCCTAAATATCGAAGTCAACTCGACTCGAAACTTGTACCCCTGCGACCGCACCATCGCCGAGGTTCCAATGCCGTGACTCGATCACCAATCCGATAACCAGGCCAAGAGATGTGGGATCGCGTTCATTCTGAAGAAACGCCGCACGTTACGAATTCCGAGAGAATCTCTACAATATGTCACATCAATCAATCAATCAATCCCATCAATCAAGTACACATTACACCTCAAGTAAAGTACAAGCAACCCATACCATACCCTTACCTCTCTCTTACACAAGCTACCCTAAAGTCAACCCTTACATCACTTCATCCATCACTCCACCCATCACCCATCACCCATCACCCATCACTCCATCTCTTATCATCCCATCACTTCTCTCTCTTCCTCATTTCTTAAAAAAATCTCTCAAGCAACAAAAAAAATTCCAACGTCCAAGCTCTCTCTCCCCCAAAGCCAAGTGTGGCCCATTTTTCCACTCTCTCATCTCCCATCTTAACCATCCATTCATCATCTACTTCCATCAAAATTGAAGGCAAGGAGCTTAGGAGTTCAAGGAGCTAAGGAAGAAGACCGATAGGTGGGTGATCTGCCATTAAATTTCATTCTTTTGGGACCACATGTGGTAGGACCCGTTTGAAGTATGTAATGTAAGAAATGGAGGGCCCATAGTAGCGGGGTCCCTCCTCTCCATCACGATCTCTCCTTCTCTCTCTTCTCTCTCTCTCTCTCTCTCCTCTCTCTCTCTCTCCTCTCTCTCTCTCTCTCTCTCTCTCTCGCTCGCTTTTGATTGAATGGCCTACCATAATATGTATTTGATCCATGTCGTCCACCGAGTCCCACATGGCAGTCCATTTGAACAAGCCCGAATGAAGGGAAAATACAAGTAACAGCTTTATCTGGATCTGATGTGGGCCACACTTGTGGACCCACCATGATACGTGGATTAGATTCCACATCGTCGAGAGCGTTCAGACCCTCTGGAAGTTGGACCAATTAATATATATATATATTATATATATATATATAATATATTATATAATATATGTACATGTACATATGTTTGGAGGTGGGCACCATGTGGGACCCACCTGAAGAACGGATTAGATGGCAAATATACAGCAGGTGGGCCACGTATGTGGGACCCACCTGATGAGCGGACTGGATGGCATACCTCACACATCACTAGCTGCTGTGAGGTTTACGTCAGTAAGTTCTGGTGAGACACACTACAACTGTTCGTACTCCATCTACACCATCCATCTGGACAGTGCCACGTGTGCCCCACTATGATGGATATTTTCCATCAAAACCATCCACCCACTCGGCAATATCTAACTGTCTGTAACGCCCTGAAAATTGGGGGTCGAGCATAAACTCAACTCCCAAGTTCCAGAACATCACTTATGCAACAAAATGAATGATGATTGAATGTTGACTGTATTCGTGCATTGAACATGAGTGAGATTAAGCCAAAACAGCATATCATACTCCAGAGACAGTTAAGTTTGCAAGCGGAAGACTGTGATAGATAGATAAAATATATAACTTATGATGAGTCTCTAGAGTGTGATAACATTACCAGGTTAAATAAATACAAGTGCAGTTCTAAAATTTACCAAATGTGAGGAAGTGTAATGCCTTCTATCCCAAGAACCATAACCCCGTCAATACAATACCAGGTCTTCATTGGCCTGTCAGAAAGTTACATGTAGGAGAACTCCTCCTCCACATCATAGAAGTCCGGCTCTGCTTCATAAGCATCGCCATCACCTGAAACTCAACAAATCTGGTGGGTGTTCGGAACACCGTCCCGTAACGTGGGAGTGAGTGATCAACTCAGTGGAACAGTAAAGCATAGGTTAACATGTTATCAATTCAATCAAGCAGTAATGATAAAGCAGTACAAATCAAACAATTCTAACTACTCTTATTAAATGCAAGAATGAAATGACATGATGCTGTATGCCCTTGCCAAACCACCCTCAAGCGACATCATCTTACGTTCGCGAATGCTTACTCCCTCAGTGCGCCACATCTACAAAGCACATGCGGTGCGAAGATGCTCATGATTACCAAGTTTTTATTAGTCCATTTCAAACAGCAGTATTGGGAAACTAAGGTACCTCCCTTGTATCATTCCCAAACATGATCCATTCTAGGGTCGTCAATCCTAGTTAATCTCATACGATATTATGGTTTGAGAAGCATAGTGAAGGCATCGCAAAGGGCTCGTCACCCGTCAGCGCGGATACAGATCTCACCGTATGCGGCTCAATTGCTGGCCGTCAGCTCGAGTACAGGTCTCACCGTACTCGGCTCAATCACTAGCCGTCAGCTCAAGTACAGGTCTCACCGTACTCGGCTCAACTCACACTCTAGTTGCTGTGAAAGACTCGTGGTCAATCACAGACCCTTGGAGTGTACTCGATGATACTACGGAGAACTCGTCGCCCGTCAGCACGAGCACAGATCTCACCGTACTCGGATCTCGCCGAAGTATCGACAGCTCGAATACAGTGTCCCATACCACCGTATTCGGCTCACGAGTTAGTTGCGCAATGGTCACTACGGGGAGGCACATGGCCCCAGCGTAGGCCGACAGCTCGACCACGGTGTCCCATACCACCATGCCCGGCTCATGCGACTTAGCGGATCTAGGTACCATGGTTAAACGGGGATCGCCACTGGTAAGTTTGGTACCCTAGGTTCAAACAGTAGCGACCAAACAGGGTGAACACACATAAGGCAGATCGGGTTACTTGACGAGCTCGACTAGCGCGATCGCCCGTTGAGCTGCACGACATGAAGTGCATAAACAACTTCGTGTGGCCTAGCCACTGCCGACAGGCAACGCACGACTCGAGTTCGTCGAACACATCCCACGTGGCAAATGAATCTCAGCCACGAGTTCAATCTCGTTACCGATTGCCTGGACTATAATCATAGCCCCAAACACAATCAATTACAGAGATATAAAGCAGTAATAGATCAGGATTCAAATCATACAATCAGTCTGGTATTATCCGTTTAGGGCTGCCAGGGCTGTTGCACGCACTCGTTGCTCCGCTCCCCCATCACCCATGACGGATCATACAACGTAAATATAAATTAAACATATGCATTACATAGTTAAAATCATAAAACAGTTGAGCATGTTATGAATCACAACACAAGCATGAGTTTGTACATGTTCAAATCCTAATCACACAACTATCAAAGGAGATCATACACATAGTGAAAAGAGGTTGAGAGTCATATCTCAACACCCTTATATATTACAATTTGCTAACTACTACACATTCAGACATTTCAAGAAACACTTAAACAACCATACATCAACATACATGACATATGTCGATCACATAGGCATTAGGCCAAATCCTTTCACTAGGGAGTTGCCCCAATCATAACACGCGTACACCCACGACGGATAGTCATGGCAAGCAGGAATCCAAGTTCCATATCCATTCCGTCATTTCCACAAACACTTGGGCCCACATTTTAGCATATATAGTGTATAATGGCCGTGGCGTGATTTAGGGCAAATCCTTTCGTCAAAGGGGTATCGCCAATATAACAATCATGAATCCATGACAATTAGTCATGGCGAGCATGAATGAGAATTCCATACTCATTCAGCCATTTCCACAAACACTTGGAATACACTATTACAACATACATGGTGTATGTTAGTAAAACATGTATTAGGGCTATCCCTTAGCCAAACGAGTATTTTATCCATGTATACCATAATCATACAACAAATAATCATGACAATTACATTTCCAAAACCTACACATATACGGTATTTCTAGAATACACAATTTCAACATACGTAGCATTTACAAGTGAACATGTATTACGGCGATTCCTTTCGCCAAACTAGTATTTTATCCATATATAGTAATCATACATTAAATAAACATGTCAAACATTTCTCCAAAAAAAATACGTATACGGTATTTCTACGTATATCTAGAGTATGTGAAATTCCATATTCTACAACGTTAATCGAAACAGGAAACGGAAAGCACTTTGTACATGTGCATTTACATGCAGATCATGAATCTATCATTATCTGACATTGAAAGCATTGAAAAACGTAACTTATACATTTAAAGTCCTCACCTTTTGTCGTAGAATCGTAACGGAGTTGATAGGTTCGCTAAGCTTCCGTATACGGGAGTTTGGCAACCTAGAGAACGAAATAGGTTAGCTATCTCATAACCTACAACCACCCAAGCCCCAAATCAGATTAGGGTTAGGGTTTCTTACCTAGAAACGGGGCTGGAATCGCCGGGAAAGCGATGAGAAAGGGATGGTGCAGCCCGTGTGGTGGCAGGGAACGACGGCAGGGAGATTCTCCCACTTCTCCCTCACTTTCTCTCTCTTTTCCCTCTCTCAAATCCAAATTCGTATGGCTGAAATGGGAGAGGGTTTAAGGTCCTTATATAGCCTCAAAACTCACCAAAATAGACTCCTGTTCAAAGGTTACTGCTAATATAGGTATTTCGTTACTTTTCCAGCTCAAAAGAGAGGTTCTGGTGGCCCTCCTTCAGCCAAACATCAGACTTAAGCTCACCACACATGGATCTATGTGGGATTACGTTTTCGACTCGATCGGATTCCCAGATCGCACGTGGTGGACCACTTTCAGTTCAACGGTCAGTGGGCCACGATCCGAAATTCCAAGTACATGTAAATGTTCCTGAAATTTTTCTTAATCCGAGGGTGTAATTTGGTCTGATTCTGACGGTCTGGTTGCTTAATACTGATGCGCAAGTGAAAGATGCCAGATCACTATTCCAGATATTTATTTTGGAATGGGAATAGTGTTTTTCACACTCCCTCGCTCCGGATCGAAACGAATGGCCGTGGGACATCGACTGGATCTGATTTTTGAGATGTTTGTCAAGCCCAGTGAGGCGGTCCTAGTTCCTTAGCTTCGTGTTAATCGGACTCCCGATGTGCGGTCTAGACCTAATACGAAGTTTCATTTAATTCCCGAGAGCAGACGGGAAATGAGTTTGGTTCTAAACTTTAGGGAAACCTAGAGTCACTGATTTTGCAAGTTTTGGGTCTTGCAGATCGTATTTAAAGCGATCCCAACGGATTTCATGGCTAATCGAGTTTTGCACTTAGTTAACTTTGTTAAATTTCTAAAGGATTTAATCCTAATTGTTTTCTGGTTGAGATGGTACTTAGGCCTTTGCAGTTTGTATATAAAGTGATCCAAGTTTTACTACTTAGCTAGTTTAAGATAGTGTCTAGGGCGAAAGTGCTTTGAAAATTGAAAGCACAAGGTAGAGAAGGGTGGGATTTGTGAAGGATATGGGTTCAGAAGCGATTTTAGACTGTGGGGTTCAGTTCTGACGAAATAATAAGGCGTTAGGAGCAACCCATCGCCTAAGGACATCTAATCCCAGGTTGGCAAAAATCCGGGATGTTACACTGTCCATCTTTTGGACGGTCAGCACCCACCATGATGGATATTTTCATCCAAACTGTCCATCCATTGGACTTGTTCGTGGGCCCCACTCTAATGGATGTGTTCTTCATAATCAAAACCCATGATTCAGGCCGATGAATTTAAATTCCTCTCCCATGATTCAGGCCGGTGGGTTCTTCATAATTGAAACTCATGTTTTTCATGATCTTCTTGCTTACCTGACTATATTTTTTGAGATCTTGCGGTGTCAGCCTACCGTGGTACACATTATTCTCGGTCTCTTCTTCGGCCTTTGCTTCCACTGTAGCGTAAAATTCTATAGGTTCCTGATGCTTTGTGCTAGTATTGACCTGAAATCTTCCTGGAGCGGCCAAAAATGGCTTATTCCTTTCAACATATGGCAATGGCACTGTATAATTGAACTGCAAAATTTTCAACTGTTCGGGCGATAACAGGGTCAGCGGCAGTTGCCTTGGTTGTCTCAGATGTTTTGGCACAAAATAGAATTTCTTCTTTGCTTCTGCAATTCTGGATGATCCTGCCTTTTCTGTTTCTTCTTTGATCACATTTATTCGAATGTCGTTTAGGACTTTCCTTTCATCATTCTTTCTTTCTTCTTTTGCGAACCCTTTATAGTAACTGACGTCCACACAAAGAAGGACTTGGCCTCTGTATATGGCTTTGCATCATCCATTACTTTATACTGTATTCCATCTTTACAGTTTGAAGCATTGATGCAGAGTAGAGGGTACAATACTGTACTGATATATCCATAGCTTTCCTAGGAGAAGATTATATGTCATCACTGCATTTATAACGTGACATACCAAATCAATATTCAATTCTCCAATTTCCAGCGTCACTGTAATCTTATCAAGTGTGCGTTGCACATCTTGATTGAAGCCCTGTATCATCATTCCACTAGGGCATAGATCTGAATGACGATAGCCCAATCTACTTAACATTGAGAGTGGTAGGAGATTCACGGCAGACCCATTATCTATCATAATCCACTTAACTTTCTTCACACGGATATGACCTTCTATCATTAGCAGTCTGTTATGCTCTACCTCGCAGATCAAATCGTCATCAGAGAGGGAAACGACTGGTAGACAGTTTTCTTGCTCATCGTGTTCTTTGTGTTCCATCTCTGCCAGTAAAGCCTCTCGACATCATGATCAGACAATGATTGGACCAAACTCTGTCGAAATTCTTCTGACAATTTAAGTGCATCGTAGACACTTAGTCGAGCCGGTATGACCTTCAAATGACTTATGACATCATAAGTCACCTTTACCGTCTCACTCTTATTTTCATTGTCATCATCATTGCTCTGCCTTTCAACGACTTCTCTTCTCATAATCCCTGCTTTTTGCTTCATAGGGCTTGTCATCTTCTTTCTCGATCGCAATGTAATCACTACCACTTTCTTTGTCATCTTTCGATCCTCTCTCTCTTTTATTTCTCGGGCCTTTCTTGGATTGTGAGCATATTCACCGTTGTCATCGTACCCCTTTATTTTTCTTTACCAATTACTATTTCACCCATGTCTATCATTCGCTGTATTATACATTTCAATGTATAAAATTCTCCGTTGGATGCCGCACCAGATGATGATAGCGATAAAAATCTCTTTGTGGTTCTTGTCACATCTTCAGGGCGTTTAGGTTCTGGTAACTCTATCGTGCCGGCTTTTAGCAGTTGGTCCATCATGGGAATGACATCTTCCTTGTCAAATGCGAACCCTTCATGAGAATTGAGCATGCTGGGCCTCTTTCCACTATATCTATTTCTTGGCTGATTCCATTCTTCTTTTCGTTCCGGCCTCTTTTCCCTGGAGTCCCTCTTATCTTTGCTTCTCTTGTCACGATCGACAGTGTTTATGGACATCCTTCTGAGTGCTCTCCTAGCTATCTCATGGTGAAATGCTGGCATCTTACGAGTCATCAATTCCAAAGCATGAGCCATAGTGGCCACGTCATGGAAAGTTCTGATGTCGACACTGGTGAGTCCAAACGCGATTCCTGTCTCCATATAGTTCGTGTAAATCTTGACATGTTCCCTTTCTTCTGGCAACTTCCTACATAAGGCTCCCAATGTCTTCCACCTGTCTATAAACTTTTTTACCGGTTCTCCTTCTCTTTACCGCACGGAAGCCAATTTCATATTAGTAACATCACGTTTTGAAGAGATGAAGTTTGACATAAAGGCGTCTTGCATTTGTTCCCAAGTACGTATCGATCCTAGGGCCAAGCTGGAATACCATCGGAATGCTTTGTGCATCAGTGACGAGCCGAACAATCGTAAGCAATATTACGGTATCGTAGAAAAATTCCTCATGCTAGTGATGAAGTGCATCAAGTGTTCTTCTAGCGATCCTTCCCCATTAAACTTCTGAAAATCTGGATGCTTGAAGTTAACTGGAAAGGGGATATCTTCTACCTCCCTTGGATATGGTGTTCGGTACCTGAAATGGCCAGTATTTTCATGCTCTCTCTCTCTCTCTATTCTAACAGCTTCTTTGACGACTTGTCTTACGTCGTCTTATGTTACAGTTCTCACGGCTAGGACAGACCCTCTTGATCCTACTCCATGTGGTTGAGAGCCTTCAGGTTGATTTTCTTGTTGATTCATTGTGCCCATCATCGGGGGGACAGCTCTCTGAGCTACGTTATGTGCAAGGGTCGTTAAGGCATCTCCGAGGTGTCTACATTCTTCCATTAATGCTCTTTGTGCTTCTGCCATCTCATCGATGCGATCTTCTGTAGTCGGCCTACTTTCCTGGTTTGTCCCTGCCATACACACTACAACTTCTCCACTTTTTGACGAAGCTATAGTTGGAGTCGGGCAAGAGTATGTCGACGTGATAGGGCTTACGAAGAGAGGAGAGGATGGAGTCTCATTTGACTTCTCTATACTTCCGGTTCTATTAATCGATTAAGGAGATACGGTCATTGGTGAGCCCGTTTGGGGTGATACGGATACGGGTGAACCTGCCATTAATGTTTTACCTTTCTGTTCTCTCGTCCATTGACCCTTGAGGTGATCAAAGCTGGAAAGTTGCGCGATGTTAACTACAAAACTACTTACTCGGGATAGATTGCAGGAGGAGCGTGTTCGGGATTTCTTTTAGCTACATTGTGCGTTACAGGCCCTTTAACTCTTGGAGAAGACAGATTCATTCGAAGACTCTTTGCATTTCGAACTCTCGTCCTGTGAGACATTACGACAGTCCAGCCCTTATCTCATTCCGACGGTAAATGCGAAGCAGATATAACCCCAGCTGTCGCTTGAGTCAGGTTGTTCTTGCTTGTAAGAAGTCGAGTCGTTCATTCCGGGGGTTGGTTCGGCGTGTATTTTATCATGAACCCAGTCGGAGTGAAACGGAAGCTCACTTTTCTCGTGGAAGTTTCCATTAGTTGTAATTTGTAGTTGGATTCAGAAACCTTCAGTTACAAAATGTAATTATAATTAGTATTTGGAAAGTGAATAATCTATCTTAGAGATGAAGGGGGGATGTTATCACTGAGAGTCGCCATTTTGGTATCAGAAGACGCCAAAATACCATGAAAATTCTATGATACTCTCGATGTTGTTATCGAAATAAAATATTAGTCCCCAGCAGAGTCACCATTTTATTTCGAACAAGAAATAAATGCATTTGATTTATTGAAATTATTTTATTCGAATGCAACAAAGAGAATATATAAAATAATCATTGTATTATTAATTCTGAGTTTATCTACATCCCTTCCATAGCCCTTGATTCCAAGATAGATCATTTGAAACAAACAAATTGTAATTAACAAAGCTTATATGTAGAATCTTGAATTCGGCAGCATTTCAATAGTTGCTTCAGTCATCTCCTAGGACTTAGGAGGAATGTTGAATTGATCAATCAATCTCTCTTTTGAGCTTGTCCTTTGTGCAAAGGAGAGAGCCTGAAGTAATGAAGATTGAACTTGAATGCTTTCAGCTATTCCGGCAGCACTTCGGCCCCTATTTAGAACTGGCCACATAGTGACCTGGTTGTGCAACCCACGCAACCAGTTTGTCAGTTACGCGGTCAGCGCAACTAATGAGTGGGTTGCTCGGTTCACGCAACTGACCCCTTCTTCTACTCCTCACCTTCAATCGTCTTTCAGAGCTCTGCTCTTCTTCCAAAATCTCTCTCTCAAATGAGAGGAGTGGGGTATTTATAGGCCCCCACACGTACCAACTCTCGATCTTTATGCCATCGGGCCCACTTTGCATCAGATCGGACCGTTCATCATGATCTTTCTTCGCTCTCGATTGCCCTACTTGCGTAACAGAGAAGTCAGTTGCACGATCCGCACAATGTACAATCAGTTACGTGACCCACGTAAGGATGAAAAGTGCTTTTTTACATGTTAAACTGTTTGCACCACTCACGCAAGTGCTTCGACTAGTTGCGTGGTCCGCGCAACCATTACTTGTTGTGCGACCTGCGCAACTGCCAAACAAGGTTTCTTAGTTCTTTCTCCTTTCTTCACTAAATGTTTGATTTCTGATCTTCATCCTTTCTTGATGATTTTTTATGCTTCAGCAGTTTGATATCCCAAAAGCACGTTGGAACTCTTCGATCGTCATTTTTCAATATGGATTGTTAATCTTACCAAATCGCCCGATCCAACGAAGACGCTCATAACTCCATCGTTTGATGTTGGATTGGGTCGATTTTTGGCCATCTGAAAGGTATTTTAGTGCTCTTTCATTCCTGACTGGAATCGTCGTATTCTGAGACCCTTTGGGCATCCGTAAGTGGGATCACAATCATCGGTCTTGGATTTTTCCTTCATCTCCTTGTCCAATAGTAACCCTCATAACTCTCTCTTCAGAGGTCGAATTTAGACTATTTTGAGCTCATTGGAATCGTAACTTGACAAGCTTCCAATTTGGACCATAATTGGCTAATTCGGAGACCGTTAGATATCCCAAAAGCATGTTGGAACTCTTCGATCATCATTTTTCAATATGGATTGTTAATCTTTCCAAATCGCGCAATCCAATGAAGACGCCCATAACTCCATTGTTCGATGTCGGATTGGGTCAATTTTTGGTAATCTGAAAGGTACTTTAGTGCTCTTTCATTCCTAACTGGAATCATGATATTCCGAGACCATTACGGCATCCATAAGTCAAATCACAGTCGTCGGTCCTGAATTTTTCCTTCATCTACATGTTCAATAGTAACCCTCATAACTGCCTCTTCAAAGGTCGAATTTAGACTATTTCAAGCTCATTGGGATGGTAACTTGTCAAGCTTCCAAATGGGACCAAAATTGTCGAATTCAGAGACCATTCGATACGTAAAAAGATCGTTGGAACTCTTCGATTGTCATTTTTCAATTTGGATTATTAATCTTTCCAAATCATGCGATCCAATGGAGATGCCCATAACTCCATCATTTGATGTCGGATTGGTCGATTTTTGGCCATCTGAAAGGTATTTTTGTGCTCTTTCATTCCTGACTGGAATCGTCATATTCCGAGACCCTTTGGGCTTCTGTAAGTGGGATTGCAGTTGTCGATCCTAGATTTTTCCTTCATCTCCTTGTCCAATAGTAACCCTCATAACTCTCTCTTTAGAGGTCGAATTTAGACTATTTTGAGCTCATTGGAATTGTAACTTGACAAGCTTCCAAATGGGCCTAGAATTGGCTAGTTCGGAGACCGTTCGATATCTTAAAAGCACGTTGGAACTCATCTTTCGTCATTTTTCAATATGGATTGTTAATCTTACCAAATCGCACGATCCAACGGAGACGCCCATAACTCCTTCGTTTGATGTCGGATTGGGTCAATTTTTTGCCATCTAAAAGGTATTTTAGTTCTCTTTCATTCCTGACTGGAATCGTCGTATTCCAAGACCCTTTGGGCATCTATAAGTGGGATCCCAGTCGTCGGTCCTTGATTTTTCCTTCATCTCCTTGTCTTATAGTAACCCTTATAACTCTCTCTTCAGAGGCCGAATTTAGACTATTTTGAGCTCATTGGAATCGTAACTTGACAAGCTTCTAAATTGGACCAGAATTGGCTAATTCGGAGATTGTTCGATATCTCAAATGCACGTTGGAGCTCTTCGATCATCATTTTTCAATATGGATTGTTAATCTTTCCAAATTGCGCGATCCAACGGAGACGCCCATAACTCCATCGTTTAATATCGAATTGGGTCGATTTTTGGTAATCTGAAAGCTACTTTAGTGCTCTTTCATTCCTAAATGGAATCATAGTATTCCGATACCATTTTGGCATCCATAAGTGGGATCGCAGTCGTCGGTCCTGAATTTTTCCTTCATCTCCTTGTCCAATAGTAAACCTCATAACTGCCTATTCAGAGGTCAAATTTAGACCATTTCAAGCTCATTAGAATGGTAACTTGTCAAGCTTCCAAATGGTACCAGAATTTCTGAATTCATAGACCATTCGATATCCAAAAAGCTCATGGAACTCTTCAATCGTCATTTTTCAATTTGGATTGTTAATCTTTCCAAATCGCGCGATCCAACGGAGACGCCCATAAGTCCATCGTTTGATGTCGGATTGGTCGATTTTTGGCCATCTGAAAGGTATTTTAGTGCTCTTTCATTCCTGACTGGAATCGTCGTATTCCTAGACCCTTTGGGTATCCGTAAGTGGGATTGCAGTCGTTGGTCTTGGATTTTTGCTTCATTTCCCTCATAACTCTCTCTTCAGAGGTCAAATTTAGACTATTTTGAGCTCATTGGAATTGTAATTTGACAAGCTTCCAAATGGGACAAGAATTGGCTAATTCGGAGACCGTTCAATATCCCAAAAGCATGTTGGAACTCTTCGATCGTCATTTTTCAATATGGATTGTTAATCTTACCAAATCATGTGATCCAACGTAGTTGCCCATAACTCCATTGTTTGATGTTGGATCGGGTCAATTTTTGGCCATCTGAATGGTATTTTAGTGCTCTTTCATTCCTGACTAGAATCACCATATTCAGAGACCCTTTGGGCATCCGTAAGTGGGATCGCAGTCATCGGTCTTGGATTTTTCCTTCATCTCCTTGTCCAATAGTAACCCTCATAACTCTCTCTTCAGAGGTTGAATTTAGACTATTTTGAGCTCATTGGAATCGTAACTTGACATGCTTCCAATTTGGACCAGAATTGGCTAATTCAGAGACCGTTCGATATACCAAAAGCACGTTGGAACTCTTCGAAAGCAACGAATGCAATAGAAGATAGTCTGATGGCAATTTCAACAGCATTTTAACACTTTTTTATCACATCTCTAGGGGAGATGGGTTGTGCGGGCTTGAAACCCTTGATCTGACCGTTGAGATCAATTCCGATCATCTTTCTGTTAATTCTTCTTTGATCTGACTTTTAAGATCAATTCTGATCATCCTCCTGTTCATTCTTCTTTGATCTGACCGTTGGGCTCAATTCCAATCATCTTTCCATTCATTCTTCTTTGATTTGACCGTTAGGATCAATTCTGATCATCTTTCCATTCATTTTTCTTTGATATGACCATTGGAATCAATTTCGATCATCTTTCCATTCATTCTTCCTTGAAAGGTGGAGCGATCATCATCATTCCTTGAATTGTGGAGTGACCATCCCTTGAACGATCATCCCTTGAAATGTGGAGCGACCATCTGTCTGAGGGTAGGAGTGCACGAGCTTAGACAGGTAATGTAGAGTGCATGGATCTTACTTCAGGGAGTATGGAGCGCATGGAGCTTACTTTAGGACAAAAGCCTTGCTTCAAGACAACATTCCTCATGAAATGGGCAAGAGGCAAGCTTTAGGACAATATTCCTCATGAAGTGGCACATGAGGTTGTCTTCAGGACAAAGTCCCGTAAGGAATGGCGCATGCGATTTCCTTTGCAGCAATGGTTGTGCAATATTTATAAACATGGTTATGCAATATTTGCAAAGGTGGTTATGCACAAGAGATGGCATTGGAACCCTCTGTCTGGACAAAAACCCACATGGAGTGGCGTTGGAAGGTTTGCATTCAGACAACCACCCATGCAAAGTGGCGTTCCAAGCATCTTTCAAGAAGGTTGCGCGGGACTGCGCAATGCCCATCCATTGCGCGAGTTCGCGTAGAGGCTTTCCTCTCTGTTTGAATTGCGCAGAACCGCATAAAGCCTGTCCTTAAGACAGGCTTCCACAAAAGGTGGCGCCTAGGATTCCACATCCATCTTCATTGCACGGATCCGTGCAAAAGGTCTTTCTTCAAGTCTCCTTGAAAAGTGGCGCAAGGCCCTCTCTTTACTTTCATTGCGGGTTGTCCACAAGCAACTTCAGTTGCGCGGGTCTGGCGTAAAGCCTTTCTTCTCTCCCTCTCTCACCTTGCTTCTCACTCCCTTTCTGGCCCACCAACTGATCAACCTCCAAATGAGGCATGGGGAGGGGTATTTATAGGCCCCACTCTCTTACATAGTGGTGATTACCACCACTTTTCCCTTCACATAATGTCTATCTTCCTCTCGTACACAACGGCGTCCACAAAGCTCTCCTTTAAATGGTGGTGTACAGCCACTTCTTCATTAAAATGACACCTGTGCACCCTTTTTTTTACCAAAACACCCTCTTTACTGCCTTTTACTGAAATACCTAAACTACCCCTGGACACTAATTTTCACCAAAATACCTAAACTACCCCCGAACACTAATTATCACTAAAATACCTAAACTACCCCCGAACACTGATTATCACCAAAATACCTAAACTACCCCTGAACATTGATTTTCACCAAAATACCTAACCTACCCCCAAACACTGATTTTCACCAAAATACCTGAAATACCCCCGAACACTGATTATCACCAAAATACCTAAAGTACCCCCGAACACTGATTTTCACCAAAATACATAAACTACCCCCGAACATTGATTTTCACCAAAATACCTAAAATACCCCCAGAGACTGATTTTCACCACAATAAGGAGAAATGACCTTGAGAAAGATCTGCACCATGGAATTCTTTGACCAGTACAATGGAATATTTTTTATGCCTCAACATTGACAATGTCATTCAATCTTGTATAGAAGTCCATGAAAGTTTCATTTTCTTCCATACGTACATCCTCAAATTTGGTTGTGAGGATTTGGACTTTAGATTTCTTGACGATTGTTGTTCCCTCGTGTGTCATTTCTAAAATATCTCAGGCTTGCTTTGCAGTATCACAGGATATAATTCTTTTGAATTCATCTGGTGATAGTGCGCAAGTTATGGCATTTAAAGCCTTTGCATTGGCATACTCTCATTTTTTTTAAGAGTGGTCCAAGAAAAATAAGGTGTGACTTTCATAGATTTGGATCCATCGATACCAGTTACTTCAGTGGTAGGAGGGGTCCATTCAGTCATTGTGGCTTGCCACACGCTCTCATCCATGGATTTTAAGAAAATCCTCATTCTGGCTTTCCAATAGGCATAGTTGGAGCCATCAAATGGTGGAGGCCTAGTGACTGAAAGGCTATCAAAATTCGACATCTTAAAAAGCTCAGATCGATTAGCTCAGGAAATAAATCCAAAAGGAATAATTAAAAGCGAGCTATTAGGCTCTGATACCACTTGAAAAGGCTGAGCTATTAAGTCCTAGAGGGGGGTGAATAGGACTATACCAAATTTAAAAAATTAACAGTGGAATTTAAACAATTAAATAAAGATAGCAATTACACAATCCACAATGCGGAAATGTAAAACAACCTCAAAAATCTAGTATTGAGAGGTTGATACAAACTTGGTTCTAAGGACAACCTGACACCAAAAACCAATAGTTTATGGCAGGACAACCTTAGTAGAACGTGGGTGAGTATCAAAAACTCAAATTGAAGAGGATATGAAAGAAATGGAAACTAATCTATTACAACATTCACCACACAAAGCTGAAATGTAAAGATTACAACATTCACATCCACAAATACATCCCACAATCTTAAATCACAAAAGATAAAGAAAATAAACCACAAATCCACCAAACACAAAGAATTATAGTGGTTCGCTTGTGTGTACACCAACTGTTAAACAACAGACACACTACTACTCCACTCTTAATATCCTCACACAGTGGATATTAGCATTCACAATGAAAATAGGTTTTTCAAGGTTCACCTAAAACTCTCACAATTGTGTCTTTCAAGTGGGCTTACACAATTCTAAAAACCCCACACTCTGAGTTTTCTGGATCACCTCAGACAAACCAAAACAAAGAGATTTTTCTGGCACAATCTCTATGAAACCAAAATAAAGAATTTATCAAACTGTATACCTGGATATTCTCCTTTTGATGCAGCTCGAAAGAACCAAATCGATGTAGAAGTTCAACGTAGAAGTTCAATGTCCACACTCACTTATGAAATGGTTCTAGGTTTTAGATTGATTTTAAATTAAATCACCTTGGGATAGCTTGATTTGATTTTGATTCCAAGAAATCGGAATACTTCAATTCCTCTTTCAAATAAAATTGGAATGCAGAATACAAAATTAAATGCAGAGAAAGCTAATTAAAGAGAATATAAAATGAGCACTAAATAGCTTAAGAATATCACTAACTTATCTCTCAGAGTGGCATATTGATTTAGCTTGAATTGAATATAAAACTTTGAAATTCGTGCTCTATTTATAATTGCAGAAATCGCACTCTCGACTGGTCCTGAGGTCGGTATGACTGGTCGTGAGACCAACAAACTTTTGAAAGTTTGGGCACGATAAGATAAGATCGTTCCACGACTAGTCGTAGGGTCTCCTAGGCCGGTCGAGTGGCCTCCACAACCGGTCGAGTCCTGTCCACGACTGGTCATGTGGAATCCAATTTAGTTGCTAGACTTTGAGTCAAGCCTACATGACTGGTCGAGCATAGGTCGAGTACTGTTCATACGACCATTCGTGCAGCCTTCGGTACTGGTCGAGGATTTAACAAAAATTCTTGAAAATCAGTATAGGACTGGTCGAGGAATTCTTGGACTGGTCAAGCCAGTGCTAGGACTAGTCGAACATAGTCCAAGACTAGTCGAGAAACAGTCTATGCACTTATAAAATGATCCAATTTAAATTATGTATTCAAAATGACCTATCCTATGGTCAATCTAGGGTCATTCATACCTTATACATAATGTATGAACATTGAAACTTCTTTTCCTTTGGTTGATAGATGATCTTTGAAGTTCACGAAGCTTGAGATCTTGACATATATAAAAGCTTGAACTTGAGACCTTTTGAAGCTTGAATTTGACTAACATTGAAGCTTGAGCTTGAGGTTCAAAGTATAGGAATTTTGTCTTGACTTGAAGCTTAAACTATGAATCTTGAAACATTGAATTCACACTTGATGTTGTACTCGAACATGAACATGTAATCTTGCTTTTGAAGCTTTGGCAGTAAAGACCATTGTCCTTGCACTGTCTTAAATATATTGATGCGTTACACAAGACATAGATTCCAAGATGTTTTGGCACTACAAAATTTAAAAATTATAGGATCTAGAAACCATGACACTTACAATGGGCAGTGCCATAACTCCACATTCTTCAAGTTACAAGTCCACAATCTTTTGGAACTGCCTGATCGAAGCCAAATTGATGGGCAAAATGGCTAACATAGTATGGTTCTCTCTAGAATTATGTCCCCTCCCTCGATGGAAGATTGCATGATCTAATCGACAGGAAGAATCTCCTTTCTCCTATGCTAAGTGATTCTGTGTCTGATTTCTTTGTGTCTACAGTGTAACAAAGCAGATAGAAATGAAAGTAATTTATCTTAGCATCAGAGGAGATGGCATCTTTTACCCAGTCATAGGATCTCTTTGTCATGGCTCTCTTTTGGAAAAGCCAGAGAGGTATATGAGAAGGATGGACGTAAGATTTTTCTGGCACTTTGAAAGTCCAAGGGAAATAGACACCAAACCAACCAAAAAAGTAATGCCATGGCATATAAGTAGAAGCAGAGCCGACAGAGGGGTTTTTTACGTGAGAGGCAATCTCTCCGAAACCTCTATAAATTGAGCATAGAGTGGGAGGAGTAAGAGAATATTTGACTCCCTCAACCATGGCACCTGCTACTACAAACAACGAAGGGCAGATGGCGTCTGCTGACATAGAGCTTGGGAAGACCACTATGCTAAGCCAGTGAGCAATGAATGTTGCAAGCTCACCATAAACTGAGTACTTAGCATGATCTTTCAAACCCTTACTGTTGGAGCATAAAAATCCATAAAGAAGGATTGAAGATTAGAAACTAGACGTGGAGTGAAGAAATGAGAAAGAAGCAGAGTGCTTTGATTAACTGTTACATGGGCCGCGCAACCAGTTACAGAGGTTGTGTGGGTAGCGCAATTAGTATAATGTGTTCGAAATAGATTTCATCTGTTACGAGAATCGGCAACTGAGTGCACCCTTTCACGGACCGCGCAACCAGCTTTCTCTTACACATGTAGCACAATCAAGATTAGAGAGTGATCAAGATGAATCGTCAGATCTGATGCAAAGTGGGCCCCATGGTACAAAGATCGAGGGTTGGCCATGTGGAGGCCTATAATTACCCCACTCCCCCTCTCATTTGAGATAATAGAAGAATTCTAGAAGAAGGCCATAGCTCTGAAGGTAAGGAGTGAATAAGAAGATTGGTTGCGAGGGTTGCGCAACCCATTAATTGATTGCGTGGACCGCGTAACAGATAAACTTGTTGCGCGGGTAGCACAACCAGACTGCTATGTGGCCAGTTCTAAAAGGGAACGAGGTGCTGCCAAAATCATCCGATTCAACCGATATTGCTCCAAGCTATCCTTTGCATAAAGGATAATCTCAAAAGAGGATGAATTCACGAATATGATATTCCTCCTAGGGAGATGACCGGAGCAACTATCGAGATGCTGCCGAACTTGAGATTCAAAATATATAAGCTTTGTTAATTCTAATTTATGTATTAAAAATGATCTATCTTAGAATCAAGGGATACTGGAGAGATGTAAATGAACTCAGTACTAATAAAATATGATGTTTGTTCTTAATACTATCTATCTGTTCTGTTTGAATAAGATAATGTCCCAAATCGAATGCATTTGTTTCTTGTTCGAAACAAAATGGCAACTCTGCTGGGGACTTTTTATCTTATTCAACAGTAATATCGAGATAGTTAAGAAATTTCATCATAGTTTGGCATCTGTCTGACGATAAAATGGCGACTCTCAGTGGGAACATCCTCCCCTTCATCTCTAAGATAGATTATTCAATTCTTTAAACACTAACTATAGTTATGTTTCATGACTGAAGGTTTCTGAATCCAACTGCAAATTACATCCAATGGCAACTTCCGTAAGCAAAGTAAGCTTCCGTTTCACTTCGACCGGGTTCGTGATAGAATACACATCGAGCTAAACCCCAGAGTACATGACTCGATTTGCTTCAAGCGAAAACAGCCTGACTCAAGTGACAACTGGGGTTGTATCTGCTTCGCCTCAACCACTGGAAGGTGATAAAGATTAGACTGTTATAATATCTCATAGGACGAAAGCACGGAATGAAAGAAGCCCTAGAACAAATCTGCCTTCGCCAAGAGTCAGAGGGCAGATAACGCGTAATGCAGCTACAAGGAATCCTGAACTAGCCCCTCCTGCGATATACCCTGAGCAAGTGGTTCCACAGTTGGCATCGCGCGACTTTTCGGCCCTGGTCGCCCCAAGGATCAGATGGATGAGAGAGAAGAAAGGTAAAGCACTAATGGCAAGTTCACAAGTATCCGTATCGCCCCGGACAAGTTCACTGATGTCTGTATCACCCCAATCGATCAATAGCACCGGAAGTGTACAGAAATCGAATGAAACTCTATCCTCTCTTCTCTTTGTAAGCCCTATTACATCGACGTACTCTCGCCCCATTCCAACTACAGCTTCGTCGAAGAGTGGAGAAGCTGTAATACATATGGCGGGGACAAATCAAGATGATATGCCAACTAGAAAAGATCACATGAATGCAATGGCGGAAGCACAAAGAGCACTAATGGAAGAGTGCAAAAATCTTAGAGAGGCCTTGGCAACCCTTGCGCACAATGTAGCCCAGATAGTGGCTCCACTGATGATGGGCACAATGAATGGACAAGAAAACTAGCCTGAAGGCTCTCAACCATAAGGGGGTAGGATCACAAGGGTCTGTTCCAACCACAAGAACCGTAACACAAGACGAAGTGAGATAACTCATTGAAGAGGCTATCAGAGTAGAAAGAGAACGTGAAAATACTGGCCGTTTTAAGTACTGAACACCGTATCAAGGGAGGTAGAAGATATCCCCTTTCTAGCCAACTTTAAGCATCTAGATTTTCAAAAGTTCAATGGAGGAGGATCGCCAGAAGAACACTTAATGCACTTCATTACTAGCATGAGGAATTTTTCTACAATATCGTAGTATTGCTTACGATTATTCGGGTCATTACTGACACACAAAGCATTCCGATGGTATTCCAGCCTGACCCCAGGATCGATACGTACTTGGGAACAAATGCAAGATGCCTTTATGTCAAACTTCTTCTCTTTGGAATGTGATATTAGTATTACGGAATTGGCTTCCGTGCGGCAGAGAGAAGGAGAATCGGTAGAAAAGTTTATAGACAGGTGGAAGACATTGGGAGCCTCATGTAGGCAGTTGCCAGAAGAAAGGGAACAAGTCAATATGTGCTTAAACTCTATGAAGACGGGAATCACGTTTGGACTCACCAGCGCGGACATCAGAACTTTTCATGACCTGGCCATTAAAGCTCGTGCTTTGGAATTGATGACCAGTAAGATGCCAGCATTTCACCATGAGACAGCTAGGAAAGCACCCAGCAGGATGTCCGTAAACACCGTCGATCGTGACAAGAGAAGTAAATATACGAGGGACTCCAGGGAAAAGAGGCCGGAACGAAAAGAAGAATGGAATCAGCCAAGAAATAGATACAGTAGAAAGAGGCCCAGGATGCTCAATTGTCATGAAGGGTTCACGTTTGACAAGGAAGATGTCATTCCCATGATGAACTAACTGCTAAAAGCTGGCACGATAGAGTTACCAGAACCTAAACGCCCTGAAGATGTCACAAGAACCAGAAGAGATTTTTACCACTATCATCGCCTGGTGGGGCATCCAACGAAGAATTGTTATACATTGAAATGTATAATACAACGAATGATAGATAGGGGCGAAAAAGTAATTGGTAAAGAAAAATAAAGGGGTACAATGGCGACGGTGAATATGCTCACAATCCAAGAAAAGGTCCGAGAAATAAAAGAGAAAGAGGACCGAAAGATGACAAAGAAAGTAGCAGTGATTACATTACGATCGAGAAAGAAGATGATGAGCCCTATGAAGCAGAAAGCATGGATTATAAGAAAAGAAGTTGTTGAAAGGCAAAGCAATGATGATGAGAATGAAAAGAAGAGTGAGACAGTAAAGGGCATACCAGCTCGGTTAAGCATCTATAATGCGCTTAAGTTATCAGAGGAATTTCAGCAGAGCTTGGTCTAAGCATTGTCTAATCATAATATCAGAGAAACCTTACTGGCAGAGATGGGTCGTGAGGAGCAAGATGAGCAAGAAAACTGCTTACCAGTCATTTCCTTCTCCAATGATGATTTAATTTGTGAGTTACGCATAATAGGTCGCTAATGATAGAAGGCCATATCCGTGGGAAGAAAGTTAAGCGGATTATGATAGATAATGGGTTTACAGTGAATCTCCTACCTCTCTCAATGTTGAGTAAATTGGGTTATCGTCATTCAGATGTACGCCCTAGTGGAATGTTGATACAGGGCTTCAATCAAGATGGGGCAACGCGCACTCGGTAAGATTACAGTGACGCTAGAGATAGGAGAGCTAACCACTGATGTCGTATGCCATGTTATAAACGCCATGACAATGTATAATCTTCTCTTGGGAAGGCCATGGATACATCAGTACAGCATTGTACCCTATACTCTGCATCAATGCTTCAAATACTGTAAAGATGGAATACATTATAAAGTAATGGCCAATGCGAAGCCATATACAGAGGCTGAGTCCTTCTTTGCAGATGCCAGTTACTATAAAGGGTTTACTAAAGAAGAAAGAAAGAATGATGAAAGCAAAGTCCTAAAGGACATTCAAATAAATGTGATTAAAGAAGAAACAGAAAAAGCAGGATCATCCAGAACTACAGAAGCAAAGAAGAATTTATATTTTGAGTCAAAACATCTGAGATAACCAGGGCAACTGCCGCTAACCCTGTTATCGCCCGAACAGTTGAAAATTTTGCAGTCTAATTATACAGTGTCATTGCCGTATGTTGAAAGGAATAAGCCATTTTTGGCCGCTCCAGGAAGATTTTAGGTCAAGGCTGGCGTAAAGCATCTGGAACCAATAAAATTTTACGCTGTAGTGGAAACAAAGGTTGAAGAAGAGACTGAGAATAATGGTACCGCGATAGGCTGACATCATAAGATCTTTAAAAATATAGCCCGGTAAGCAAGAATATCCTGAATACATGGGTTTCGATTATGAAGAACCCACCGGCCTGAATTGGGAGAGGAATTCAAATTCCTATCGGGGTTGGTACAGAAAAGCAAAAGAAATTTCAAGGACTGGGGGCAGAGTCATCAGTGAACACGGTTACAACCGCACAGTCATCAGAAAAGGATCCCAAGACAATCGAGCATCCTGAAATGGCTTCAAAGCAGATAAAAGATGGGGGGTAGCCGACAATAGACAGTTTGCGAGAGATAAATCTGGGTACGGAAGATGTAAGACCCGCATCTTAGACCGTACCGTTCCGTAGGTTCCCGCGGTCTTTCCGGTCGAATTTCGGCAACCTTCGACCCTTAACCGGCATTACGCGTGACCCTGATTCACATGCTGTCAACCCGAGTCGACTCAACCCGAGACTTGTACCAATGCGACCGCACCGTTGCCGCGGTTCCGATGCCGCGACTCGCGCGCCGAGGCGATACTCTGGCTAGGAGATGTAGGCCAGCGTTCGGTGCGAGGAAAATGCCGCGCGTTGTGGATCCCAAGAGAATCTCAACGGCTTGTCACATCCATCAATCAATCAATCCATCCCATCATGTCAAGTACACATCACCTCACACCCTTCCCCAAGTAAGCTCCAAAGTAAAAAAGGCTCTTACACACCCATGCCTTTCTTACACAAATGGCCAACAAAGTCAAAAAGGTGCTCTTACACCTATCACTCACCACATCCATCACTCCATCAAACATCACCCATCTCTCTCCCTTTTACAAACCTCTCTCTCATTTTCAAACTTCATTCTCAAGCAAGAGAGAAAACTCCCATACATATGAGCCTCTCCCTCTCTTCCAAAGCTCCAAGTGTGGCCCACCTTTCCATCCCAAGATCTCCCATCCTAGCCATCCATTCATCATCTCCTCCGTCGGAATCGAAGCAAAGGAACAAAGGAAGCCTTGGGACCAAGAAGAAGCCGGTGGGTGTTCGTAGATCTTTGTTTCTCATGCATTTTGGTTTGATTAAGGGTCCACATATGTGGGACCCACCTTGATGTATATTTGTATGCAAGAGGGGCCCATAGTGGCGGGGTCCCTCCATCCTCACCGATGTCTCTCTCTCTCTTGTGTATGATGGCTTGTGTCCCACCTTGAAGCATGAGATTATCCACCTTGTCTACCCATCAAAATGGTGTGGCCCACTTGGATGGACCCCACCATGAGGTAGGCATTGTATCCAAGCCTCTTATAAGTGGGGCCCCTTTTGAATGTGTTATCCCCACACCATCCATCATTTGGTGGCCCACCTAAATAGGGCCCACCTCAGAGCATGTGTAAAGGAGAGCCGTCCAGCGTCCAGGGACGCTGGACGTTACTGGGTAAACTCAAGTATTGGCTTTTCCAAGCCGGTAAGGTGGTCCACTCTTATAGGCCCCACCTAGATGTATGTATTCGATCCACGCCATTCATTTCTTTCACAAGACTATTTTAGGCGTTGAGCCAAAAAATGGGGCTAATCTGACATTCAGGCGGGTCATAGCATAGAAAACAGTGTATCCTCCGTTGAAATTCACCCTGTTGTTTTGATGTTCCAAAACATAGTGAATTTTGGGCTCATATAGCCTGTCTTGGGCCGTGGAATCCAACGGTCGGGGAGGATTTTGCTGAAGCGGACCCCACCTGTGAAAAACCGTGGAGGAATCTTTAAGAAAGAAAAAAAAAGAGATGCAGCAGCGCCTGCTACTGTCAGATGGCACAGGGGCTGCCTGCGCTGACATTGGCGGACGGGCGGGCTGGCAGCACCAACGGCTCCTGCCGTGGGCCCCACCATGATGCATATATTTCATCCATCCCGTTCATTGGGTGGGGCCCTCCCTGGAGTGGGTCCCCTCCAAAAATCAGGTCCATCCGATTTTTTGGCGGCCCACACCAAAGGAAACAGTGAGAATTGAGGGTCTACCATTGAAACCTTTTTGGGGCCCACAGAAGTTTTGGATCAAGATGAAATTTGTGTTTTCCCTTCTCCTGGGTCTGCGTGACCTTATGAACGGGTTGGATGGCATGTAAACATTACAGTGGGCCCCACGTGGAGCCCACATGAACGGTGTGTTTTACCCCACCGTCCGCTGGACGGTGGAGCCCGCTGGACGGTGCACGTGCTGGATGTGCACGTGTGTGTGCGTGCATGTGTGGGTGGATACGTGTGCATGATGGGTGTGTGTGTGGTGTATGTGCACGTGTGTGTGCATGTGTGGGTGCATGCGTGTGCATGGTGTGTGTGCGTGTGATATTTTATATATATATATATATATTATATTATAGTATATATATATATGTATGTATATATTTATTATATTATGTAATATAATACACATTATGGTGGGCCCTCAATTGGACCCCCACCGTGATGCTTATGTTGCATCCAATCCATCTATCCATTTTGAAGGATCATTTTATGGCATGAGCTAAAGATGAGCCAGATCCATAGTCCAAGTGGACCCCACCTTGGCATGTTTTGAAGTCCATCTTAATGTATTTGTGGTAGATCATTGGGGCCCACTTTGATGTGGATGTAAGGCCCATGACCTTAGGCCATTTGATGTGAATGTAAGGCCCATGTGATACGGCCCATTTGATGTATCTAAGGCCCATGGGTTATGACCCATTGCAATGAACATAAGGCCCATTGGTGAGGCCCATTATTGCGGCCCATTTAATGTGAATGTAAGGCCCATGTGATACGGCCCATTTGATGTATTTAAGGCCCAATGGGATGTACCGAAAGTCCATTGCAATGTGTGATCCCAACATGATTTATGTAATGATGTTTACGACAGGCAATGCCTTGGGAGCAATGTTGGTTTGACGTCCACATTGTAGAATAATGTTGGTTAAATGTCCGCATTCTGATTCTCCCTAGGGCCCATTGTTGGGCCCATACTTGTAGGTCGTCTAGGCCCATCTCCTTATGAACAACATCTATCCCATATAACATGTTTAGTATAGTCCCATGATTCATGATCATACACATCATATGTATGCTTGGTGGCTGATCATAGCATATGCCTTCGGGCAGATTGTTTAGGGGCTCCCGTTTAGGCGGTGTTACCCCACATGAGCGCACGAGACGCGCAGGAATTCTGCATGACTGGAGAGTGTGATTCATGCATTCGCATTGTGTGATATGGTTACTGTACGCCCTAGCGACATCAGGGCCGTAGTCGCCACAGTCATATCGTGGTTGGCAGGATTAGATACCGAAAATCTTGTTCTACATGGGGTGCTATAGATATCCCTGGGTGAAAGTCCCTAAACCCTTATGGTACCAAGAGGTTGCTCCAACGTCTAGACCGAGTAGGTGCATGAGCGCCGATGGCCGATTACCAGGAGGCTGCACTTTCCACTGTGTCATGGTCGGTTGGAAGGGGGTGCGGCCTTACCCGCCCGAGAGGAGGGGGCAATGCTAGGCTGAGTCTGACCAGCTCGAGGAATGGGTCCGCTACCGATGAGCTGAGCCCGATATTGGCAGGCGGGTAGTGAGGTCTTTTCCCCTTACCTTATTGTGCGCGATGGGGTGGCAATCTGGTTTAGAGTGTACTAGACCCCGGTGATATTCCAGATTTGAGCTGTATTGATATGTGGATATAGATGAGGATTTGTATGCTTGAGTTGCATCTCGCATCGCATGGCCTTGGTATGGCCGACATCATTCATGTCTTGCATCGCATAGCCTCGGTACGGCTAACGGTATTCATGGATTCACCAACATGTTCTGCATTACTCTGATACTGCATATCTGCATTACTACCTTGCGCACACACTTTCACCACCCTCTAAGCTTTCTATATGCTTATGCATGACCGTTGCGTGCAGGTCACGCGAGGACGCAACAGCGCTGAGGCCGGAGCGCAGAGCAGATCTTTTGGAGCTTTTTGTCCTTTCTCATTGTATTTCCCTTTATGCTCATTGTATTTGTAAAGTTTTTTATCATAGTGGAAATGTGATGGAGTTTTTGGTTGTTGTTTGTGGGTTATGCATTTGGTTATGCTTATTACAAATTAAACGGATGTTGAAAAAAAAAATCCTCCTTGTAGCATCCCAGGATCGGAACCTAGCGTATGGGCGCTGGGAGCCGAGAATGGGGTTCTACGGAGGCTGTCGGCGCTGGATTCGGCGATCGGGAATTTTGTGAGCCTGGTTTCCCAGTTTGGGGCGTGACAGAAGTTGGTATCAGAGCATAACTCGGGAATAACCAAGAACAACATTGCATGTCTGCTATGAGTTTGGGATGATTAAGTCCCAAGTCCAGATAGCTTAGCAATCTTTATTACCGACCCTTAACATTCGTACCTTCGAGAGTTCCAAGTTGATAGACGCCTTCGATATTCCTGTAGGACATGGCGCGACAGAGAGTGACCCGATCGACTCCCGCACCACCGCCTGAGATTCCTGCACTATCACCCACGACCCCTGCCCCACCACTGGAGATTCCTACTGCCCAGCATATAGATGCAGATCCTCTACCAAAGATTCCTACTACCCATCCGGAGTATGCTGCTCCTCCACCAGAGACCGGTGTGGATCTGACGGTATCCGTGAGTGCTTCCCAGTTACAGCAGATGTTGCAGGCTGTGACGGCTGCACTTCAAGGACAGGGCAGACACCCTGTTGTTTCACCGGAGCAGGCCGAGCAGGATCGCGTGAGTGTCCTCCTTCGGGAGTTCCGACAACATGATCCCCCGCATTTCCAGGGTGAGCCAGACCCTGCGGTAGCTGAGAGATGGCGCGCCGATGTGGAGAAGATATTCGAGACGATGGGATGCACGACCGAGCGGCGAGTCCGATTAGCCGTATTTCTTCTTCATGGTGAGGCTGAGCATTGGTGGGCGTCAGTCTCCCTAGCAGCAGGTGCTGATTTTGTACGGACTTGGGAGGATTTTGTGGATCGATTCGACCGACAGTATTTTCCTGATCACATCTGACGATAGCGAGCGTTGGAATTCGAGGCCCTGGTGCAGGGTGATATGACAGTGGCTCAGTATGCCGCCCATTTTGTAGCACTGTCTAGATTTGTACCATATCTAGTAGATGATGAGGGGCGGAAAGTCCGCCGATTCGAGGACGGTTTACGTTACGGTCTTCGAGGCCGTGTTATTGGGCATGAGCTCCCGACTTTTGAGGGAGTAGTACGGAAGGCCCAGATTTATGAGGCTAAGTGGGCCGGTTCTCAGTCTGATCGCGGTCAGAGGAGAGACCGGAAGAGGCCCGCTCCTTCCGGTGACTCGCAGCAGCATCGACCGCAGCAGCAAAGGCGCAAAGGTTGCCCAGCCTTCCGAGCGCCAGCAGCACCTCCAGCAGCACCTCCGAGGCAGTTCACCGGCACCTGTTTTGGGTGCGGTACGATGGGGCACCGCATGTGGGAGTGTCCCCTCCCCCAGCAGCAGCAGCAGAGGCCCCCACAGCAGCAGCAGCAGCCGAGAGGTCCACAGTAGCCTCCACCACAGTAGCAGAGATCCGCACAGCAGCAGCAACAGCAGCCCTCACCACCGAGGCCACCTCAGCAGCAGCATCAACACCAGCCTCCGAGGCCGCAGCAGCAGAGGCAGCAGTTTCGATCGCCTCAGCGACCCCAGCAGCAGCAACACGTTCAGAGGGGACAGGCACCTCCCCAGCCAGCTCAGGCTAGGTTTTACGCGGCTCAGCAGGATCCGCAGTCATCTGGAGGGGTTGTCGAGGGTATGCTTTTAGTCTCTGCATGCGCTGCACGTGTGTTGTTTGATTCGGGTGCATCATATTCTTTTGTGGCCGAGAGTTTCTGTCGATCGACTGGCCTACCGTTGGAGTCTACTCGTGAGAGTCTGTCAGTATTGACTCCCTTGGGGAAGACTGCAGTGTTGGGCCGATTTTGCTCGTCTTGCCCCGTTCTAGTCGGGGAAACCTTTTTACCTGCCGATCTGTTTGCATTGCCGATGTCTGAGTCCGATGTCATCCTAGGCATGGATTGGCTTACCGAGTACTATGCCGTATTGGACTGCTCCGCGAGGACCGTCACATTCTGTATACCAGGCTTGCCACAGTTCCAGTTCGTTGCAGAGCCCCGAGGAGAGCCGTTGTCTTGCTTGTTGTCTTACGCCGTTGAGGAGCCTATTGCCGCTTGTATTGATCAGTTGTCGATCGTTTACAATTTTCCCGATGTGTTTCAGGAGATTCCGGGATTACCGCATCGCCGACTCACCGAGTTTCAGATTGATCTTGTACTCGGTACCGCGCCTATTTCGAAGGCCCCGTATCGTATGGCACCGTTGGAGTTGCGGGAACTGCAGAAGCAGTTGGACGAGTTACGCGAGTTGGGTTTTATCCGTCCGAGCAGTTTGCTGTGGGGAGCGCCGGTACTCTTCGTGAAGAAGAAGGATGGATCGTTGAGGCTCTACATTGATTACCGTGAGCTCAACAAGGTCACGATCAAGAACAAGTACCCGCTCCCGAGGATTGATGATTTGTTTGATCAGCTGCAGGGTGCACAGTTCTTTTCGAAGATTGACTTGCGTTCTGGTTATCATCAGATTCGGGTCCGAGAGGAGGACATTCCGAAGACGGCATTCAGGACGTGTTATGGTCATTTCGAGTTCCAGGTCATGTCTTTCGGACTGACCAATGCGCCCGCGGTATTCATGTAGTTGATGAACGAGGTCTTCCGCCCTTATTTTGATCAGTTTGTTGTAGTCTTCATCGATGACATTCTGATCTATTCGAGGACCCGTGAGGAGCACGAGCAGCATTTAGAAGTTACGTTACAGACCCTCCGCGCACACCAGCTGTATGCGAAGCTGGAGAAGTGCGAGTTCTGGCAGGAGGAGGTGAAGTTCCTCGGTCACGTGGTGACGAGGGAGGGTGTCGCAGTGGACCCCTCGAAAGTCGAGGCAGTGCGTCAGTGGAGCCAGCCACGACCGCGTATGAGATCTGCAGTTTCCTTGGTTTAGCGGGCTATTACCGGCATTTCATTGAGGGCTTCTCCCGTATTGCAGCCCCACTGACCAGGTTGACTCGGAAGGGTGCGGAGTTTATTTGGAGTGACGCCTGCGAGCGAGCATTTAAGGAGTTGAAGGACCGTCTGACCTCTGCTCCTGTCTTCACTCTTCCCTCTGGGAGTGACGGATTTATAGTATTCACTGATGCCTCGCATATTGGTTTGGGTGCTGTCCTGATGCAGCACGGGAGACCAGTGGCCTTCGCATCTCGTCAGCTCAAGATCCATGAGCTGAACTACCCCACGCATGATTTGGAGCTGGCTACAGTTGTCTTTGCACTGAAGGTGTGGAGGCACTATCTCTATGGGGTTAGGTTCGAGCTCTTCTCTGACCACAAGATCTTGAAGTACCTCTTCTCGCAGTCTGAGTTGAACATGAGGCAGAGACGCTGGACGGAGGTCCTGAAGGACTATGACTTCGATCTTCTGTACCACCCGGGTAAGGCGAACGTGGTGGCGGATGCCCTCAACTGTCGGCCACGAGGCCTGGTGGCGCATATGATGATTCAGGAGTGGCGGATATGATGATTCAGGAGTGGCAGATGCTTGAGGATGTAGTAGAGTATGATTTTGAGTTCGGCCTGCAGTCTTCTATCGTGCAGTTATCGAGCCTGTCGATTCAACCCTCTCTCGTCGTAAGGGTGATCGAGGCTCAGCAGGCTGATGAGTCGTTGCAGAGTTATATGGCAGAGGCTGCATCCGAGAGTCAGGTAGATTGGCAGATTGGTACAGATGGTGGACTTCGCTTCAGAGGCCGATTATGTGTCCCGGATATTCTTGAGTTACGCAGAGATCTTATGACCGAGGCACATCGATCGCAGTTTTCTATCCATCCTGGCTCGACGAAGATGTACCATGATATGAGGCGACAGTATTTTTGGATGGGGATGAAGCGCCAGATCGTTAGTTTTGTGGCCGAGTGTGACACGTGCCACCGTGTCAAGGCCGATCATCAGAGACCCCCTAGTCTATTACAGCCGTTGAGTATCCCGATGTGGAAGTGGGAGCACGTGTTGACAGATTTCATTATGGGCTTGCCGAGGACTCAGCGTGATCATGACGCCATTTGGGTTGTTGTGGATCGTCTGACGAAGTCGACACATTTTCTCGCGATGCGTGCGACTTGGTCTATGGACCGACTTGCGAGGTTATTCCTCGATGAGATTGTGAGACTGCATGACGTTCCAGTCTCGATCGTTTCTGACCGAGATTCGAGGTTCACGTCTCAGTTTTGGGGGAGCTTCCAGAGAGCGATGGGGACTGATTTGCAGCTTAGCACCGCGTACCACCAGCAGACCGATGGCCAGACCGAGAGGGTCAACCAGATCCTTGAGGATATGCTTCGGGCTTGCGCGATTGATTTCAGGGGTAGCTGGGATGAGCATCTGCGATTAGCTGAGTTCACATACAATAACAGCTATCAGGCGACCATCGGCATGGCTCCTTTTGAGGCACTATATGGCAGACCATGTAGATCACCGAGTTGTTGGACCGAGGTTGGAGAGCGCCGTCTCCAAGGTCCCGAGCTTGTGCAGGAGACGTCAGAGGCTATCGATATCATCAGGCAGAGGATGCGCACAGCTTAGAGCCGGCAGAAGAGTTTTGCTGATCGTCGGCGTCGTCCCTTGGAGTTTGATGTAGGGGACCATGTGTATCTCAAGGTCTCACCCATGAAGGGTGTAGTTCGTTTTGGAGCGAAGGGCAAGCTTGCCCCGAGATTCATAGGACCTTTTGAGATCACTAGGCGCATTGGCGCCGTGGCCTATCGGCTTGCCTTGCCATCTTAGTTGTCTGGCGTCCACAATATTTTTCATGTCTCTATGTTGAGGAAGTGTGGGTCAGACATCATTCCGGTTATTGATTGGCAGTCGCTGGAGGTTCGTGAGGACGCTTCCTATATCGAGCAGCCAGTTCGTATCCTTGATCGTAAGGAACAGGTCCTCCGGACCAAGGTCATTCCGTTGGTGAAGGTTCAGTGGGGTCACCATTCTGTTGAGGAGGCTTCGTGGGAGCGCGAAGCCGAGATTCGAGAGCGTTATCCCCATCTATTTGATGATTGATCATGTGATGTATTTTGTATATTATCTCTGGTTTTATATAGTGATGTTATGTTTCTTATTCCTCGCGAGTTATAACTAGTTGCAATAATTGTGTAAATTTCGAGGACGAAATTTTTATTAGGAGGGGAGACCTGTAAGAACCGCATCTTAAACCGTACCATTCCATAGGTTCCCGCGGTCTTTCCGGTCGAATTTCGGCAACCTTCGACCCTTAACCGGCGTTGCGCGTGACCCTGATTCACACGCTGTCAACCCGAGTCGACTCAACCCAAGACTTGTACCAATGCGACCGCACCGTCGCCGCGTTTCTGATGCCGTGACTCGCACGCCGAGGCGATACTCTGGCTAGAAGATGTAGGCCAGCGTTCGGTGCGAGGAAAACGCAACGCGTTGTGGATCGCAAAAGAATCTCAACGGCTTGTCACATCCATCAATCAATCAATCCATCCCATCATGTCAAGTACACATCACCTCACACCCTTCCCCAAGCAAGCCCTAAAGTCAAAAAGGCTCTTACACACCCATGCCTTTCTTACACAAATGGCCAACAAAGTCAAAAAGGTGCTCTTACACCTATCACTCACCACATCCATCACTCCATCAAACATCACCCATCTCTCTCCCTTTTACAAACCTCTCTCTCATTTTCAAACTTCATTCTCAAGCAAGAGAGAAAACTCCCATACGTATGAGCCTCTCCCTCTCTTTCAAAGCTCCAAGTGTGGCACACATTTCCATCCCAAGATCTCCCATCCTAGCCATCCATTCATCATCTCCTCCGTCGGAATCGAAGCAAAGGAACAAAGGAAGCCTTGGGACCAAGAAGAAGCCGATGGGTGTTCGTAGATCTTTGTTTCTCATGCATTTTGGTTTGATTAAGGGTCCACATATGTGGGACCCACCTTGATGTATATTTGTATGCAAGAGGGGCCCATAGTGGCGGGGTCCCTCCATCCTCACCGATGTCTCTCTCTCTCTCTTGTGTATGATGGCTTGTGGCCCACCTCAGAGCATGTATAAAGGAGAGTCATCCAGCGTCCAGGGACGCTGAACGTTACTGGGCAAACTCAAGTATTAGCTTTTCCAAGCCGGTAAGGTGGTCCACTCATATAGGCCCCACCTAGATGTATGTATTCAATCCACGCCGTTCATTTCTTTCACAAGACTATCTTAGGCGTTGAGCCGAAAAATGGGGCTAATCTGACATTCAGGCGGGTCATAGCATAGCAAACGGTGTATCCTCCGTTGAAATTCACCCTGTTGTTTTGATGTTCCAAAACATAGTGAATATTGGGCTCATATAGCCTGTCTTGGGCCGTGGAATCCAATGGTCGGGGAGGATTTTGCTGAAGCGGACCCCACCTGTGAAAAACCGCGGAGGAATCTTAAAAGAAAAAAAAAAAAAAGAGATGCAGCAGCGCCTGCTGCTGTCAGATGGCGCAGGCGCTGCCTGCGCTGACGTTGGCGGATGGGCGGGCTGGCAGCACCCACGGCTCTTGCCGTGGGCCCCACCATGATGCATATGTTTCATCCATCCCGTTCATTGGGTGGGCCCCTCCCTGGAGTGGGTCCCCTCCAAAAATCAGGTCCATCCAATTTTTTGGCGGCCCACACCAAAGGAAACAGTGAGAATTGAGGGTCTACCATTGAAACCTTTTTGGGGCCCACAGAAGTTTTGGATCAAGATGAAATTTGTGTTTTCCCTTCTCCTGGGTCTGCGTGACCTTATGAACGGGTTGGATGGCATGTAAACATTACAGTGGGCCCCACGTGGAGCCCACATGAATGGTGTGTTTTACCCCACCGTCCGCTGGACGGTGGAGCCCGCTGGACGGTGCACGTGCTGGATGTGCACGTGTGTGTGCGTGCATGTGTGGGTGGATACGTGTGCATGATGGGTGTGTGTGTGGTGTATGTGCACGTGTGTGTGCATGTGTGGGTGCATGCGTGTGCATGGTGTGTGTGCGTGTGATATTTTATATATATATATATATATATATATATATATTATATTATAGTATATATATATGTATGTATATATTTATTATATTATGTAATATAATACACATTATGGTGGGCCCTCAATTGGACCCCCACCGTGATGCTTATGTTGCATCCAATCCATCTATCCGTTTTGAAGGATCATTTTATGGCATGAGCTAAAGATGAGCCAGATCCATAGTCCGAGTGGACCCCACCTTGGCATGTTTTGAAGTCCATCTTAATGTATTTGTGGTAGATCATTGGGGCCCACTTTGATGTGGATGTAAGGCCCATGACCTTAGGCCATTTGATGTGAATGTAAGGCCCATGTGATACGGCCCATTTGATGTATCTAAGGCCCATGGGTTATGACCCATTGCAATGAACATAAGGCCCATTGGTGAGGCCCATTATTGCAGCCCATTTAATGTGAATGTAAGGCCCATGTGATACGGCCCATTTGATGTATTTAAGGCCCAATGGGATGTACCGAAAGTCCATTGCAATGTGTGATCCAAACATGATTTATGTAATGATGTTTACGACGGGCAATGCCTTGGGAGCAATGTTGGTTTGACGTCCACATTGTAGAATAATGTTGGTTAAATGTCCGCATTCTGATTCTCCCTAGGGCCCATTGTTGGGCCCATACTTGTAGGCAGTCTAGGCCCATCTCCTTATGAACAACATCTATCCCATATAACATGTTTAGTATAGTCCCATGATTCATGATCATACACATCATATGTATGCTTGGTGGCTGATCATAGCATATGCCTTCGGGCAGATTGTTTAGGGGCTCCCGTTTAGGCGGTGTTACCCCACATGAGCGCACGAGACGCGCATGCATTCGCATTGTGTGATATGGTTACTGTACGCCCTAGCGACATCAGGGCCGTAGTCGCCACAGTCATATCGTGGTTGGCAGGATTAGATACCGAAAATCTTGTTCTACATGGGGTGCTATAGATATCCCTGGGTGAAAGTCCCTAAACCCTTATGGTACCAAGAGGTTGCTCCAACGTCTAGACCGAGTGGGTGCATGAGCGCCGATGGCCGATTACCAGGAGGCTGCACTTTCCACTGTGTCATGGTCGGTTGGAAGGGGGTGCGGCCTTACCCGCCCGAGAGGAGGGGCAATGCTAGGCTGAGTCTGACCAGCTCGAGGAATGGGTCCGCTACCGATGAGCTGAGCCCGATATTGACAGGCGGGTAGTGAGGTCTCTTCCACTTACCTTATTGCGCGCGATGGGGCGGCAATCTGGTTTAGAGTGTACTAGACCCCGGTGATATTCCAGATTTGAGCTGTATTGATATGTGGATATAGATGAGGATTTGTATGCTTGAGTTGCATCTCGCATCGCATGGCCTTGGTATGGCCGACATCATTCATGTCTTGCATCGCATAGTCTCGGTACGGCTAACGGTATTCATGGATTCACCAACATGTTCCGCATTACTCTGATACTGCATATCTGCATTACTACCTTGCGCACACACTTTCACCACCCTCTAAGCTTTCTATAAGCTTATGCGTGACCGTTGCGTGCAGGTGACGCGAGGACGCAGCAGCGCTGAGGCCGGAGCGCAGATCAGATCTTTTGGAGCTTTTTGCCCTTTCTCATTGTATTTCCCTTTATGCTCATTGTACTTGTAAAGTTTTTTATCATAGTGCAAATGTGATGGAGTTTTTGGTTGTTGTTTGTGGGTTATGCATTTGGTTATGCTTATTACAAATTAAACGGATGTTGAAAAAAAAATCCTCCTTGTAGCATCTCAGGATCGGAACCTGGCGTATGGGCGCTGGGAGCCGAGAATGGGGTGCTACGGAGGTTGTCAGTGCCGGATTCGGCGATCGGGAATTTTGTGAGCCCGGTTTCCGAGTTTGGGGGTGACAGAAGAAGAACCAAGAAACACATTTGTCAGCATCGGTCTTTCTGAACAGGAATCTAAGGAATATGTTCGACTTCTCAAAGAAAATAAAAACGTCTTCGCTTGGACATACCCAGAGATACCGGGCTTGAAACCTTCCGTAGCAATGCACCGATTAAATATTTCTAAAGAGAAAAGGCCAGTTAAACAAGCACAAAGGCGATTTCATCTGGACTTGGCTCCCCTAATATAAAGGTCAGGTTTATCAGGGAGGTCAAATATCCCAGGTGGATATCAAACATTGTCCCTGTAAAGAAGAAAAGTGGACAAGTCAAGGTGTGCAGCAACTTCAGGGATCTGAATGAGGCCTGTCCAAAAGATGATTTTTCTCTCCTGATAACTGAATTACTGGTTGATAGTACGACTCAGTATGCTATCATGTCCTTCCTGGACGGCTACGTAGGGTATAATCAAATTAGAATGACACCTAAAGATGAAGAAGCAACAGCGTTTAGAACTTTGCTGGGAATTTATTGTTATAAAGTTATGCTTTTTGGTCTCAAAAATGTTGGGGCAACATATTAGTGGGCAATGCAGATATCTTCCAAGACATAATGACAAGCATGTTGGGTGCTATGTCGATGACTTGGTGGTAAGGTCAGGAGATCATCAAGAGCATCACTGTAAGTGTTACGGTCTCATGCTCCTTTGGTTGTCAAATTTTGATGTGTCAAAACATCTATCTGTGTCCTGTGCTTGTATAATGATTTATATGAATTCAAGACACTGCATAAACACTTCAAGAAGCTACAAGTTGAACTTTTCAAGAAGCTACATATTGAAGTTCAAGAAGATACATATTGAAGTTCAAGAAGCTACATGTTGATGTCTCAAGAAGCTACAGTGTTGAAGTTCAAGTCTTAAGAAACAACTCATGACTTCAAGACTAATAAGCAATGCATGAAGTTGTTTTTTTTTATGCTGATGAAGATCTCAAGTTTAAAGCTACAACAAGTTCATGATCTCAAGCCTGATATGGTTCAAATAAATCTACATTCGTTGAATGGTTGAAGTTCAATGTCCATACGACATGGTTCAGGTTTGAATGACCTTAGGTTGACCCTTTAAGTAGGTCACTTTGGATACATAAATCAAATGTTTATTTTACATAAGTTTGGTCTATTCTACGACCAGTCCTAGCTCTTGTTCGACCAGTCCTAGCATTGGTTCGACTAGTCCAAGAAATTCCACGACCAGTCCTAAGTAGTTGAAGATTTTTCGGAATTTTTAATACGCCCACGACCAGTCCTGGAGGTCCTACGACAGGTCGTAGGTGTGGCTTCGACTCGTCCACGACCAGTCGTAGAGCTACGACTCAAAGTCCAGCAACGTAATCTATGGTCCTACGACCAGTCGTAGAGATCCACGACCAGTCGTAGGTGACCCACGACCAGTCGTAGGCTACTTATGACCAGTCGTGGAACAACTTTCAAAGATCGCGCTCAATATTTCAAAAATCTGTTAGAGCTACGACCAGTCGAAGGTTTCTAAGACCAGTCGTAGGAACGATTTTTGCTTCTATAAATTGAACACGAAATTCAGAGTTTTCACACTTCAACTAGATTCAATTCAAGAATTTTCAAGTGATCACTCTGAGATAAGTCTGTGTTTATTTTAAGCTACATTGTGCTTATTTAATATTCCTTTTTGCTAGCTTATTTAATTTGATTTTGTTTCTATATTCCAATCTTATTTGAAAAGAGGAATTATCTTATTCCTTCTTCTTAAATCAAAATCAAATATAGCTACGCCCAACAAGTTAAATCTAAAATCTATTAGAATTTAGAACTTTATGAATGTGAGTATTGGAAATTGAACTTTGACATTCAATCATCTACTCCGATTGGTTCTACCGGGCTGCTACGAAAAGGAGAAATCCAGGTATTTTACAATTCTGT
The DNA here is from genome assembly GCA_021015155.1 of Magnolia officinalis. Classification (NCBI taxonomy): domain Eukaryota; kingdom Viridiplantae; phylum Streptophyta; class Magnoliopsida; order Magnoliales; family Magnoliaceae; genus Magnolia; species Magnolia officinalis. The sequence goes on from JAJHSJ010000019.1 coordinate 12,819,750, forward strand.
AAAATTTATTTACTTTTGGTTTTGTTTGAGGTTAAGCCAGAAAAATCTCATTGTATTGGTTTTGTTTGAGGTTGAACCAGAAAAATCTCATTGTATTGGTTATCTGAGGAGAACCAGAAAACTCAGAAAAGAGGGGTTTTTCAATTGTGTAAGCCCAAGTGAAAAAGACACAATTGTAAAGGTTTTTGGTGAACCTGTGAAAACCTATTTCATAGTGAACGCTAATATCTCCTATGTGAGGATATTAGGAGTGGAGTAGCTTTCTGTGTGGCTGTTGAAAGACAGTTGGTGTACACACAGGCGAACCACTATAACTCTTTATCTTGTGGATTGAATGCTTGCTTAATTTTCATATCTTTTATCATTTGATTGTGTGGAATGTACAAGTGGATGTGAATGTTGTAACTATTTACATTTCAAGCAAGTGTGGGGATTGTTGTAATAATTTAGATCTATATTTCTGCATTTAATTTCAATTCCTTGCTATTTTATTTACTTCTATTAAAATTGAGTCCTTGATCCAAAAGATGTTCTAGAAATAAGGTTGTCCTACCATAAGCCCTTGTTTATTATGGTGTAAGGTTGTCCTTAGAACTGAATTTGTATCAATCTCTCAATACTTATTTATCAAGGTGATTTAAAATTAGCATTGTGAATTGATTCATAATTGTAAGGATATTGGTTTATTCTATTTCCGCTGATTTTATTTTAAATTTGGCATAGTCCTATTCACCCCCCCCCCCCCTCTAGGACATATAGCTTGGCCTTTTCAAGTGGTATCAAAGCCTAATAGCTCATTTTTGTTGCTTTTTATTTGGATTTATTTCCTGAGCTAACGATCTAAGCTATATAAAAAGATGTCAAATTTTGATAGCCTTTCAGTTACTAGGCCTCCACCCTTTGATGGCTCCAACAATGCCTATTGGAAAGCCAGAATGAGGATCTTCCTCAAATCAATGGATGAAAGTGTGTGGCAAGCCACAGTGACTGAATGGAAACCTCCTATCATGGAAGTAACTGGTGTTGATGGTTCAAAATCTATGAAAATTACACCGTATTTCCAATGGACCACACTTCAGAAAAATGAGAGTAGTGCTAATGCTAAAGCACTAAATGCAATCACTTGCGCACTATCACCGGATGAGTTCAAAAGAATCATATCCTGTGATACTGCAAAGCAAGCCTGGGATATTTTAGAAATGACACACGAAGGTACATCAATTGTCAAGAAATCTAAAGTCCAACTCCTCACAACTAAATTTGAAGAAATTCATATGGAGGAAAATGAAATGTTTATGGACTTTTACACTAGATTGAATGACATTGTAAACTCAATGTGGGGTCTTGGCGATAAGATTCCAGAAAGTAAAGTGTGTGCAAAAATACTACGCTCTCTTCCTGAACGGTTCAATTCTAAGGTAACCGCAATCCAGGAACTTCGTGATACGGATAATATGAAGGTAGAAGAATTAGTTGGTTCTTTACAAACCTATGAATTAAGTTTTAAAGCTCCTAAAGGTAAATCTATTGCTTTGAAGTCATCTAAAAGTATTACTCAAGAAAATTCAGATTCAGAAAAGTCTGAAGATGATATGGCCCTTTTGGCGAAAAAGTTTTATAAGATTTTCAAAAGTAAGAGAAGAGTCGACTTTCAAAAGGCAAATGAAAAGAAACGTTCTAAACCTAAGTCTAAAACTTGGAAATCATTGAAAGATAGTCAATGTTACAACTGTCAAGAATATGGGCATTTAGTAAACAAATGTCTTAAAAAGGACATATCCAAAAGGAAGGGTATGTTGGCTACTTGGGATGAATCGTCTGATTCTGAAGCCTCTTCTGAATCAAAAAATTCAGAAACCGAGTCGGGCAGTGAACTTTAGGCCCTTATGACTCTAGCCAAGTTTACTTTTTCCGATCACGATGATTCAACAAGTGAAGAAAATTTGGATAGTGATCATGAATATGATGAAGATCTTCAAGATGCTTACAATGCCTTATATAAGGAAAGTTGTAAAATTGCTGTCAAACTTAAACTTCAAAAAGAAAAGTTTTTTAAACTTAAAGAATGTTTTGAAACCCTTGTTTTAGAAAAATCTCAAATTTCAGATTGTTTTGAAAAATCAAAGTGTGATCTAGAATTCAAAACCTCCCTAATTGAAAATTTGAAATCTGAAAATGAGAAACTTAAAAAAGAAGTATCTTCTCTTCTGAGTTTGAAGGACACATGGAGATATGCCCAAGGTGATCCAAAATTAGAAAAATTATTATCCGGATCAAGAAAATGTGGCGATCGATCCGGGTTGGGCTATGATAAAAACACATCTCCTAAACAAAAGAATACTCCTTCCAATTTTGTGAAAGAAGAGACTTCTAACTCAAAAGGAAAAGGTAATAGTCAAGTTTTTTCTAAAAATACAAAAACTTTTCAAAAACCCAAAAGCAGCTATATAAATCAGATTCGAAACCCACTAGCTGAAAAAATTGTTGATTTACTTAAGGAGCTATTAAAATCTAACTCAGTAGGTCACTCTTACAACTATAAACAAAAGAAGACCAATTATTCTCCTAAACCCAAAACAGTACTGAAATGGGTTCCTAAGGTTGCCTGTTTGGTTGCTCACACTGCTTTCAAAGCTTCAAGCCATTCGAAATGGTACCTAGACAGTGGATGCTCCAGACATATGACAGGCGACAAAGCACTATTCACCGATCTTAAAGATATGACTGATGGGTCAGTCACATTTGGTGATGGTAGCAACTGCAAGATAATTGGCAAAGGTACGGTCCAACTCTATAACCTTCCCTTATTTAAAAATGTTTTATATGTTGAGGGTTTAAAACACAACCTGTTGAGCATATCTCAAATATGCGATAACAACCATAATGTTAAATTTTCTAATCAAGGTTGTGAAATTATAAATGAAAAGGGTTCTGTAATATTAACTGGTCGCAGAACTTCTGAAAACTGCTATATAGTAAGCAATGGTAGCTCATCTAAACAAATGTGCTACATGGTCCATACCGATGAGACAGAATTATGGCATAAACGCCTTGGACATGTACACTACCGAAATTTATGCAGATTGAGCAAAAGTGAACTAATTAGAGGTCTACCTAAGATGCAAAAAGTAGACAAGATTTGTGTTGAATGCCAGTATGGTAAACAAACTAGGAGCTCTCACAAAAAGGTGAACTCCAATATCACCACAAGACCACTCGAGCTTCTCCACATGGATCTTATAGGACCAACAAGAACGGAAAGTCGAGGTGACAAAAAGTACATCTTAGTTATTGTAGATGATTATACAAGATACACTTGGGTTTCATTCTTGAGAGACAAATCAGAAACCCTTGATGAAGTGAAAAAGATTATAAAACGGATTCAAACTGAAAAATGTTCTCAAGTCAACAAGATCCGTAGTGATCATGGATCCGAATTCGAAAATAGCGGTTTTGAGAAATTCTGTAGTGATCAGGGAATATCGCATGAATTCTCTGCACCTAAAACTCCTCAACAAAATGGAATTGTCGAGAGGAAGAATAGAGTGCTTCAAGAAATGGAAAATGTTATGTTAAATAGCATGAAGCTTCCTAGGAATCTCTGGGCTGAAGCAGTGAATACAGCCTGCTACATTATTAACCGTGTTTATATTTGTAAATCTAATAATAAAATGGCTTATGAAATGTGGTTTAAGAAAAAGCCTTCTGTCAAATACTTTCGAGTCTTTGGCAGCAAGTGCTATATTTTGCGTGACCGTGAAAATTTGGGAAAATTCGACACTAAAAGTGATGAAGGGATCTTTTTAGGATATTCTTTAAACAGTCGTGCATATCGTGTTCTGAACAACAGGACCGGTGTGATTCAAGAGTCAATAAATGTTGTGATTGACGATCTTTTGAATACACCTGTCCCTAGTTCAGATAATGATGAAGTTCTTATACTTGAAAAACAAGAAATTTCATCAAGTGAAACTAATCCTGAATTAAGGACTGTTAAAGATCATCCAACTTCTCAAATACTTGGAAACCCTCTCACTGGTGTGCGCACTCGTAGACAATTAGTGGACATATGTAACTACGTATGCTTTACTTCCCAGATTGAACCGGTTGACGTAAAAGAAGCACTTTCGGATGAAAACTGGATTCTTGCGATGCAAGAAGAACGTAATCAGTTTGTTAGAAATGATGTCTGGTACCTTGTTCCTAGACCTAAAGATAAACATATTATTGGAACAAAATGGATTTTCAAAAACAAATCTGATGAAGTTGGAAATATTATACGAAACAAAGCAAGACTAGTTGTACAGGGGTATACACAAATTGAAGGTATTGACTATAATGAAACATTTGCCCCTGTAGCTCGTCTTGAATCAATCAGACTTTTTATCTCCATTGCTTGTTTTAGGAAGATTAAAATTTATCAAATGGATGTAAAGAGTGCCTTTCTGAATGGTGATTTACATGAAGAGGTATATATTGAACAACCTACAGGGTTTGAAGATCCTAAATTTACTGATCATGTGTATCGTTTTAAGAAGGCTCTCTATGGTCTGAAACAAGCTCCCAGAGCATGGTACGAAAAACTGACTAAGTTTTTACTGAGTCATAATTTTCAGATGGGATGTGTTGATAAGACGCTCTTTGTTAAGAAACATAACGATGATATTCTAATGGTTCAAATATATGTTGACGATATTATTTATGGATCAACCTGTACTAACATGACTGTTGAGTTTGCAGATTTGATGAAGTCTAAATTCGAAATGAGCATGGTTGGAGAATTAAACTATTTTCTAGGGTTGCAAGTAAAACAACAACCTGATGGAATTTTTATCTCTCAAACCAAATATGCTCTGAGTTTAATTAAGAAATTTGGATTTGAGAAAGGTAAAAATTTTGATACTCCTATGAGTACAACTTTGAGACTTTCAAAAGACTCTACAGGTAATGATGTGGATCCTAAATTGTATCGTAGTTTGATTGGTAGTTTGCTTTATCTGACTGCTAGTAGACCAGATATTGCTTTGAGTGTTGGTATTTGTGCTCGTTATCAATCAAATCCTAAAGAATCTCACTTAACTACTGTTAAGCGGATTATGCGATATGTCGCAAGTTCTACTAAACTGGGTCTCTGGTATCCACATAAGACTAATGTTCAATTAGCCGGGTACGCAGATGCTGACTGGGCTGGAAACATTGATGATAGGAAATGAACCAGTGGTGGTTGTTTCTACATTGGAAATTGTCTTGTTTCTTGGTTTAGCAAGAAGCAAAGTTCTATATCGCTATCAACAGCTGAGGCTGAATACATTGCTGCTGGAAATGCATGTACTCAACTTGTTTGGATGAAACGAATGTTAAGCGATTATGGAATTACTCAGGATTCTATGATTTTATTTTGTGATAATTCCAATGCAATAAATATCTCTAAAAATCCAGTTCAACATTCACGTACTAAGCATATTGACATTAGATTTCATTACATTCGTGAATTAGTGGAAGAAAAATTAATATATTCGGATTACATTCCAACCGAGACTCAACTTGCGGACATTTTCACTAAACCGCTCGACAAAAGCAGGTTTAATAAATTAAAGTTTGATCTCGGTATGTGCAATTTAAATTGAATTTGCATGATTTGGTGTATCATAATGTACATAAGTTTGATATTTTATTTGCTTAAATTTGAAAATTATTTGAAAAATTGCAAATTTTGTGTCGGTACTCGACCAGTCGTGAGTGTACACGACCGGTCGTGATACGACCGGTCGAACACTTACACGACCAGTCGTGAAACTCGGGATTTCACTTTAATTTGGGGATTTTGACTCTTCTTCTTCATTTCTTTTTACTCTCCAACGGTTCTAGCTACGACCGGTCGAACCCACCTTCATAGTACTTCAAGGTTAGTGGTTCTTTTGCATTTTTCTTGTAGATTCTTGCTATTAGTGTTTCAAATCTCATTCTTGTGGAATCTATTTGGTCGTTCATTGCATGTTTGGGGTTTTATCTTAAAAAATCTATTCTATCTAAACCCCATTTCTTCTATCTTGCATCTTGTTGTTTACTTGAAATCCTTCTTTGAAAATGGATGCTAGAGGTAAAAAGAAAACTACTCGAGGTCCCTCTTCATCTAGATCAGCTTCTATTGTACAACGTCATCTTCGCTCTCCCGAAAATGATCCCTCTAATGCTCGGGATTTGCGTATGCGCAATGTTATTGTTGAGCGTCCTGTTAATATTAATCACATTGCTTCATTTGGTATCCCTCCTCTGTTGGAATCTGTGGGATGGGATAACATCTTACATTGGGGTGGAGCTGCATACCAGTCCATTGCCCAATCCATGTTTGCATGTATCTGTGATTTTTCTCTTGAGAATTTAACTTTTCAAGTTAATACTCAAGAAGGATTGTTTTTAGTGGATCGACATTTGATTGCTGATATTATGGAAATACCTGTCAATGATGAGAGCATTCCAATTCATATTTTACATGACAGTCTCTCAGAATCTGAACGAAAAATGCTTACTAGAGATTTATGTAATTTGGATGTTCATTGGACTCATAAAGGTCATGCACTTCCCTCAAGGTATTTATTACCCAGACACAGAGTACTTCATAGGATATTCATCTCAAATCTTTATCCACGTTCTGGTAATAAAACCGAACTCACTGCTTTCATGGTTCGTGTTTTACATTCTGTCATCTCTGGTGCAAAAATATGTCTACCTTCTTTAATTTGTCATTCCATTATTCTGTCTCGTCACCATCCTGGACATAGTGATATACCCTTTGGTTATTTATTGACTATGCTGGCAAATCATATGCTCGTGGCTATGCCTACTAGAGAAAAACCCATCCATCATCTCCCTTTTAATAATTCCAATATTAACAAGATGAATTTAGAATTGGCTGATGGCCAAGTGGATGCTGGTAGCAGTGGTGGTGAAGCAGGAAATGCAGATCAAGCTGGTGATCTTCCTGAAGACGTGAATATGGATGATTTATTTGAAGAACTTGAGTCAGACTCGGCTGATGATCCTGATTTTCAGCCTTCTGATTTTGATGAGAGATTGAATTCCCTTCAAGAGCAGGTGGCTCAAATTCGTGTTACCCAAGACACGTAATTTTCTTATTTACGTAAATATATGAGGCGGATTGCTAAGGGTTTACACAAAATTGATCCATCTAATCCTGCACCCTCTTCTGGTTCTGACTGAATTTTTATTTGGTCTGTAATATTTTTTTTACTGAACTTTACATGCTTACTGACTTTTATAATTATGCACTATGCTCTCTTGAATCAACTCCTATTTTCATTATTATTGATGCTCTTCTTCCTTTGTCATTTTGTGTCAAAAAGGGGGAGAAGTTTTGGAGGCTTTTGATTTATTTGAATTTAATCTTTATGATGTGCTCCTATTACTCAGGCTATTACTCAGGGGGAGTTAAGCTTCTCAGGGGTAGTTATGGGAGAATGATGCTAGTTATTACTTATCATATCTATATAACTGTGCATGCTTCTCTATTGTGAACCTGTTGTGTCAGTACTTCTCTTATGTCTATTGGAAGTATTATTACTTGGGTGTTTTGTCACAAATTTGACAAAGGGGGAGATTGTAAGTGTTATTGTCTCATGCTCCTTTGGTTGTCAAATTTTGATGTGTCAAAACATCTATCTGTATCCTGTGCTTGTATAATGATTTATATGAATTCAAGACATTGCATAAACACTTCAAGAAGCTACAAGTTGAACTTTTCAAGAAGCTACATATTGAAGTTCAAGAAGCTACATATTGAAGTTCAAGAAGCTACATGTTGAAGTCTCAAGAAGCTACAGTGTTGAAGTTCAAGTCTTAAGAAACAACTCATGACTTCAAGACTAATAACCAATGCATAAAGTTGTTTTTTTTATGCTGATGAAGATATCAAGTTTAAAGCTACAACAAGTTCATGATCTCAAGCCTGATATGGTTCAAATAAATCTACATTCGTTGAATGGTTGAAGTTCAATGTCCATACGACATGGTTCAGGTTTGAATGACCTTAGGTTGACCCTTTAAGTAGGTCACTTTGGATACATAAATCAAATGTTTATTTTACATAAGTTTGGTCTATTCTACGACCAGTCCTAGCTCTTGTTCGACCAGTCCTAGCATTGGTTCGACTAGTCCAAGAAATTCCACGACCAGTCCTAAGTAGTTGAAGATTTTTTGGAATTTTTGGTACGCCCACGACCAGTCCTGGAGGTCCTTCGACCGGTCGTAGGTGTGGCTTCGACTCGTCCACGACCAGTCGTAGAGCTACGACTCAAAGTCCAGCAACGTAATCTATGGTCCTACGACCAGTCGTAGAGATCCACGACCAGTCGTAGGTGACCCACGACCAGTCGTAGGCTACTCACGACCAGTCGTGGAACAACTTTCAAAGATCGCGCTCAATATTTCAAAAATCTGTTAGAGCTACGACCAGTCGTGGAACAACTTTCAAAGATCGCGCTCAATATTTCAAAAATCTGTTAGAGCTACGACCAGTCGAAGGTTTCTAAGACCAGTCGTATGAACGATTTTTTCTTCTATAAATTGAACACGAAATTCAGAGTTTTCACACTTCAACTCGATTCAATTCAGGAATTTTCAAGTGATCACTCTTAGATAAGTCTGTGTTTATTTTAAGCTACATTGTGCTTATTTAATATTCCTTTTTGCTAGCTTATTTAATTTGATTTTGTTTCTATATTCCAATCTTATTTGAAAAGAGGAATTATCTTATTCCTTCTTCTTGGAATCAAAATCAAATATAGCTACGCCCAACAAGTTAAATCTAAAATCTATTAGAATTTAGAACCTTATGAATGTGAGTATTGGAAATTGAACTTTGACATTCAATCATCTACTCCGATTGGTTTTACCGGGCTGCTACGAAAAGGAGAAATTCAGGTATTTTACAATTCTGTAAAATTTATTTACTTTTGGTTTTGTTTGAGGTTAAGCCAGAAAAATCTCATTATATTGGTTTTGTTTGAGGTTGAACCAGAAAAATCTCATTGTATTGGTTATCTGAGGAGAACCAGAAAACTCAGAAAAGAGGGGTTTTTGAATTGTGTAAGCCCAAGTGAAAAAGACACAATTGTAAAGGTTTTTGGTGAACCTGTGAAAACCTATTTCATAGTGAACGCTAATATCCCCTGTGTGAGGATATTAGGAGTGGAGTAGCTTTCTGTGTGGCTGTTGAAAGACAGTTGGTGTACACACAGGCGAACCACTATAACTCTTTATCTTGTGGATTGAATGCTTGCTTAATTTTCATATCTTTTATCATTTAATTGTGTGGAATGTACAAGTGGATGTGAATGTTGTAACTATTTACATTTCAAGCAAGTGTGGGGATTGTTGTAATAATTTAGATCTATATTTCTGCATTTAATTTCAATTCCTTGCTATTTTATTTACTTCTATTAAAATTGAGTCCTTGATCCAAAAGATGTTCTAGAAATAAGGTTGTCCTACCATAAGCCCTTGTTTATTATGGTGTAAGGTTGTCCTTAGAACTGAATTTGTATCAATCTCTCAATACTTATTTATCAAGGTGATTTAAAATTAGCATTGTGAATTGATTCATAATTGTAAGGATATTGGTTTATTCTATTTCCGCTGATTTTATTTTAAATTTGGCATAGTCCTATTCACCCCCCCCCCCCTCTAGGACATATAGCTTGGCCTTTTCAATCACGCACATTTGACATCGGTATTCCGTCGACTCAGAAAGAAACAGTTAAAGATGAATCCAACTAAACTTGCATTTGGGGTGTCTTTGGGTAAATTTCTCAGTTTTGTTGTCCGACATAGGGGCATTGAGATCGATCCAAGGAAAGTCAAAGCTATTCAAAATATGCCGCCACCAACAACATTAAAGGAATTAAAGAGTTTGCAAGGAAAGCTGGCGTACATTCGTCGTTTCATTTCAAATCTGGCAGGGAGATGTTAGCCATTCTCCCTTTTAATGAAGAAAGATATAGAGTTTGTATAGGACCAAGCCTGTCAGAACGTATTTGATTCAATAAAAGAGCTGCTGAAACAGCCGCCGGTACTAACAGCTCCGATAAAAGGAAAGCCGCTTATTCTGTATATATCTGCAGCTGAGAATTCTTTAGGCGCTTTGTTGGCTCAGGCAAATGAATCTGGCAAAGAAACTGCTCTTTGTTATTTAAGCCAAACTCTGATGGGTGCAGAATGCAACTACTCTCTGATCGAGAAAGAGTGTCTGGCACTGATATTTACGGTTCAGAAATTGAGACATTATTGTCTCTCCCATGACATAACTTTGATTTCTAGAGCAGATAAGATAAAGTTTTTTATGATGAGGCCGATGTTGTCTGGAAGATTGGCCAAATGGATTCTGTTACTTTCGGAATATACTATTACGTATGATCCGGCAAAAGCAGTAAAAGGACAAGCAGTGGCGGACTTCCTTGTAACACACCCTATAGCAGAATGCGAAACCATCAATGATGACTTTCCGGATGAACGAGTTATGTTGGCTGAGTCACAAAGCCCATGGCAGACGTATTTTGACGGTGCTGCTCGAGCATCAGGAGCGGCGGCAGGAGTGATATTCATTACACCTCAAGGTGATTTCTTACCGTACTCCTTCACGTTAGGCACTACATGCACAAACAATGAGGCTGAGTACAGAGCCCTCATCATTAGAATAGAAATGGTTCAAGAAATGGAGATAAAAATGCTGCATATCTTTGGAGATTCTAAGTTAATTATAAATCAATTGACAACTGAATTCGAGGTAAGAAAGTAAGAACTTTTGCCATACTGCCTAAAAGTACAACAGTTGCTAGAACAGTTTTGTCATGTCGAAATCAAACACATACCACGGTCTAAAAATGCAAAAGCAAACACTTTGGCCAGCCTGGCGGTGTCTCTATCATGTCCGAATAGAAGCCCTCTCCAAATAACTATGGAAGAAAGAAGATCTTTACCATCTTCAGAGGTCATCGAAGAGATTATCGAAACACTTCATGTATCGTGTTTAGAGATAATGACAAATGACTGGCGTCAGCCCTTCATCGATTATCTCAAATATAATATCCTGCTAGAAGATCCAGCACAGAGGCAGCGAATCAAGCAACGGTCAAGCAGATTCATCATAGGTAGTGAAATATTATATAGAAAATCTTACAATGGAATATTGCTACGTTGCTTAGACGAACAAGAAGCAGGCCAGATGTCGCGAGATGCACACTCTGGGGAATGTGGAGCACATCAAGCTGGCCAAAATTTATTCCATAGAATACATTGAATGGGGTATTATTGGCACACCATGTTCAAAGATGCGATAAATTATGCAAAACGGTGTTATGAATGCCAAATTCACAGAGACGTTATACACATTCCTCCAGAAGACTTACATCAGTCGATCGCTTCTTGACCCTTCTCTGCCTGGGGACTTGACGTCATCGGTCCTATAATCTGCCTTCGTCCAAAGGAAAGTAATACATCTTGGCAGTGACAGATTATTTCTCCAAGTGAACAGAAGCAGTTGCTTTACGCAATGTCAAAGAAAAAGATGTGGTTAATTTCATCCAGCTTGCAATAATATACAACCATGGTATTCCGAAGAAAATCGTTACAGATAATGGCACTCCCTTCAAAAACAGAGGTAAGAAAAAACTATGTCAGAAATTTAGCATTCATCATTCGTTTTCAACACCTTACTATCCACCGGCCAATGGATTAGCAGAGGCATTTAATAAATCGATAGTCAAAATACTGAAGAAAATAGTAACAGGGAACAAACGTGATTGGGATGAAAGGTTACAAGAGGCATTGTGGGCATATAGAACTACTCATCGGACAGCAACAAGTACGACACCGTATTCGTTAGTCTATGGTGTAGAAGCAATGATCCGGATTGAAATACAAGTAACTTCACTCAGAGTGGCAGTACATCAGTCCATGATAGATGATGAAAATGCAAAAATAAGGCGAAAGAATTGGATTTGCTTGATAAAGAACACTTGGCAGCCCAATAGTGATTGCAATCGTATCAGGAAAGGATATCGGCTGCCTTTGACAATCGTATTAAATATCACTCTTTCAAGAAAGAAGATATAGTGTTGATGTTGAAAAGACCTACATGGGATGGGCCGTATATAATAAAAGAAGTATAATCCAATGGCGCATACAGAGTCGTGGATCAAGATGGACAAGGTATCAGTATACTGGTCAATGCTCACTTCATCAAAAGATAGTCCCTGAAGATGCTACTGATTTTGATCCAGAATATTATCAGCATAATGATTTTATATCAAAGGGGGCAAGAATAAACAAGACCATGGCTATATTCCGTCAAATGAATGAATAAAGAAGAAATTCACGAGCATATCAAGACTATGTATTAGTAAGCGTTGCAAAAAAAAAAAAAAAAAAAAAAAGAAAGAAGAAGAAAGTGACCATCGACATCATCAAGCGAGCTCTGCAAAATTCTATTGAAATTGGCATCATCACCAAGCTGATATATTATGAACAACACAAGCAGATATATTATGAACAACACAGACGGATACCGTTGAAGATATTAGCTAAAGTGGTGACGTATCAATCTCAGTCAGAGATATCTATCATTCTTGCAGCAATGATGATCACACCTACTATTGTCTTCTAAGGCATTTTAAGGCAGTCTAGCCAAGCCCTAAAAGGGCCAACTATGCATAAGACCTATCATCTTCGCCATTCGAGCAGCAATGAGAAGCCAGTGGCCCTAAAAAGCTGGTGAAGGCCATCATATGCATACCCATGTGGGTAGCTGACGGAGCCAGTGACTAAAAGCCTAAAAGGCCAAAAAAGTCCTCAACAGCCAGTCACGCGTGAGACCAATGCCGTTTGTATAGCTTTTCGGTAGCATCACGAGGAACGGAGGAAAATGCCCTCCTGTGAATGGCCTCGACCTTACAGACTTAGGAAAAGCGGGCCTCAGTGTGAGCTCTTTGGCTATGTCCATAGATAGGCCAACCATGCGTAAGACCCCCCAGTCTTTGGTTTGATTTCAGTACTAACTCATGAGGAATGGCTTAAACCTACTCATTGACGGACTGGCGACCCTAGATTTGGTACCCCAAAGGTCGCCTTACGAGCTCTGTGAACTCTAGAGAGTTACCGTAGCCAACCCTGTTGGTAATCCAACCAAGCTCACGGCCCCGATAGCTTCACTGGGCCCCTCTGATGGATCGCGGTTTGTGAAATCACCAAGCCATGAGAAGTCCAATGAACTCCTAAGAGTTGTAGAGACCATCACGTGAGACCCAACTCCACTACTCAATAGTCTAAAAAACTGTGTGGGCTCCACTACTCAAGAGCTTAAACTATGTGTAACTGACTAAATTAAAACTTAGTACTACTAATTAAAGCAAAATTCATAAAGAAAATCCCGCACTGACAAGCATAAAATGCTAAGTGTTTTATATCAGTTCTTCATTATATAATATGTTAAGATTATTGCATGGATAGACGTGCTTGCAATGTATCATGATAAGAATATATGGCCATATATTTGGCTAAAATATACTGAAATATGTCAATTGTTTGATATTATGACAGGAATCACACAAAACTTCATATGCAAAATATCCAATTATATTAAGTCAAATCAAAATATCCAATGCTTGGTATCTTTTAATCTGAAGTTAAATGTTTCAGAATATATTTATTCTTCCGAAGAAGATGAGTCTTCGATGATAATATGATTATCCTTCTGAGGTAGATGACGACGTCCTGACATTTCCTGCTTTTCTAATGAAGGAGAATTATTGCGTAATATCTGTAAAGGCGGAGGAGGGTAAAACTGTAAGGAATCGTCATTCTTTACAGGGAATTCATGAGTATTCGTCAGAGGGGTGCCGAAAGTCATCCATCCTTCAAGGGCATCAGCAAGCTTTGCTTCATATATGGCATTTTCTAAAGAAATCCTCATACCAAGTTGATCTGGAAAGGGGGGAGACTCGTTTCTTCAAAATAGCCGATGCCCAGATCTTTCTGACAATCCCTAAGGCAAGGAAGGGGAATCCTGATGAGGGTCAAATATTGCATATCAGACCCCGATCATTACCAGATTTTACGTATATGATAATGCTTAATGGAGTATTTTAGTTGTATTTTGTTACAGGATGAAATCAGGAGCGTTGATTGAAAATGATGTTAAAAGCATGGATTTTACGCTCCGTAGACACCAGAGCAAGGAACGAACCTCAGAGGACCAATATTGAAGAATTTACATGCCAGGGACCCGAGGAAATCAAGCTGTTCACATTAAAGAGGCCCGAAACTGGTAAAAATGGCAAGATCACAGGTTTCCCACCATCCGATTGGCTCGAAGCTTCATACATGTGGTGAAGGCTATAAATTAACCGTACATATTAAATTTCATCTACTGAAGATCTCAGGAAGTGGGCCAACGGACAGATCAGCACTAAATCTCCAATTTGGGGCCCACCTGATATCTGGAACTGCCTCAATTTTAGTCCCAATGGTTTAATTAAGATGGGAAAAAGGATGGACGGTGCAGATTTCTCATAAACATTATAGTGGACCCCACACTATGGAGGGTGTACACCATGCACAGGTAGCCTGCCATGCACCGGACCAACTAAAGCGGTCAGCGAGCCGCTGACCTGCGCTCGACTGTCTTCTCAAACCGAGAAGACGCAAACAGCGTCTTCTCTGTTTTGGGTTTCGGTTGTGGGTCCACACCGTCCATCAAACCGCCAATCCGGACCGTCTATTAGCACTAAATGAAGGCTATTATCAAGGCCTAGGCGGAAATATTCGAAGAAACAAAGAGACGAGGATCCTGGCCGTTTAAATGTTGGACGGACGGAAGAAAATAACATCATGTGGGTCTAATCAACAATAGATGGAAATCACATATTTCTGACCAGAATTCCGAGAAGAATACGGTGGACGGGCTGGATTTCTCAAAAGAACTATGGAGTGGGCCCCACCAGAACGGACAGCGGACCGCGTCCCCGTTTTTGCGTCAGCGAAGGGACCGGCCGCTGGTCCATTTTGCGAATGACAGTGGGCCCCACACATGGCCCGTACGGCCGATCCTAGCCGTTCATCTTGTACACGGCCGCGAATACTACAAACCCATGTTGAAACTTTGCAACCATGCGTGCACATGTGTGTGATACAGAGGCCACAAAAGGGCTGCCCTGCAACGTTCAAATCTGATCTTTCTGTGTTTTCTTCTCTGGGCCGCATCAATGGACATTCAAAACCACCCATTCTTAACTGAAATTTCATTCTGAATCCAATGGACGATGAAGATTTTTCATAAAACACTTCTGTGGGGCCCACCGATCATGGCTGCGAAAATTTGTACTCCATGTCCTGCTACAACTCTGCCACCGACTCCAGCCCTCCAGCAGCTATAAAAGAGGAGTTTTGGACGTGGGAAAGGCATTCAGAAATTGGGGGAGCAGATCCAGAGCTCAGTTGGAAGGAAAAGAAGAAATAAGAAAGAAGAAAAGAGAAGAAAGAGAGAGATAGAGAAATTGGTTTGATGTTCTTTTATGAATTTTATTTATCCATCTGTTTAATGGATTTTATGGGTAACTAATCTCTCAGCTAGGGCTGAGATGAAACCCCTAATTTGAACATCCATTGTTCTATGTTGATTTTACTTTAATTAGATTGATTTGTTTCTTTCCCTAGTGTGCTTGATTGTTTTAAATTCTATACTTCTCCATCTATGAACTTTTATCAGAGTCTATGCATGGATGTGGTCTGGATGCTTATGCTAGGTACTTGTGTCTGATTATGAACAGGTTCCTATAGAGGAAGAGACAGGGTGCTTTAATGAACGGTATATTCCATGTGCCCGACAAAGGACATGGGATATGTTATTCATAGCATTGCTTGAAGGAATTAGACAATCTGTATGCCCGATTAAGGTCACAGATTGTGCTTTCTCTAGATAAGTTAGATCAATCTAAATTAAGGTGAATTAACAAACAAAACAAAGGTTAGGATGGTTAGGGGTGGATTCGAAAGTCCTAGTGCTCTCTCTGATTGAATTTTCTTCCCTGTTCTCAATTATTTTTCATAGATTTGTGTTAGTAATTTGCTCCATTATTTGCTGAATTAGTTAAGGAGAATCACAGATTTGAACTGTGACGATCAGTCCTCGTGGGATTCGACCTCGATCTTACCGAGTTTATTACTACATCACAACCCTATACTTGGGGAGTGAACAAGTTTTTGGCACCATTACCGGGGACTGTTTCGGTCCAAATTGAATTTAGGATTCTCTCTTATCATAATTCATAGCTTAGGATTTTACTAACTTAGAGTTCTTTTCTTTATTTTAGAAATTAACCTATTTCCTGTTTTGTAGGGTCCTGAGATAAACTTCTAATTTGGTAATCCCTTTCTAAATTCTTTACTTTTTCTAATATTTATTTTTAGAATTAGGTTTTTACTTTTTAGAAATTTTCTAATTCTAGAATTTCTTTTGAATTTTTAAATTTTCTATTTTTAGATTTAGATTTTTCTCTTAAGTAACTTTCTATTTTCTAGTTTTAGAAATTTCTTTTTCCTTTTTAGAAACTTAGCTTTTTATTTTTAGAAACTTTCTTTTTTTAGAAATTAACCGTTGCTTAGGATTTTTCTATCATTATTTTAGGAAACTTGATTTGTTTTTTGTTTCTATTTTCAGGAATTGAGGAAGAAAGCTACTAAGTGAGGAGGAGCTTCTTAAAATCAATCATCTCCTTTTTCCGGGTTCTTTCTTCCCATTCTTATTTACATAGTTTTAACTTGTTTTAGAATATCATAGTTTCTAGTTCTAGTTTTCTTTATCTTAGGTTGTTACTTAGTTTATGCTAGGACGTAGATCTCTAGATATAGAACTAGCGTCTTGTGATCATGAAATAGAAAGAACATTCCATAGAAGATTGAGAGACATCCCAGTTGAAATGGCGAACGAGAATGAAGTTAAAGCGCTTAGGGATTATTCAGCCCCTGTCCAGTTTAATGCACCTTCATGTATATTGTTGCCAGCCACAACGGCAGCACACTTTGAACTTAAACCTGGGGTCATACAATTGTTGCCCTCTTTCTACGGTTTAGACAAGGAGGATCCATATCATCATGTGAAAGAATTCCTAGACATTTGCTCTACCTTTCGGTTCCAAAACTTCTCAGATGAATCAATCCGTTTACGCCTTTTTTCTTTTTCTTTGAAGGATAAGGCAAAAGCATGGTTGAATTCTCTAGAAGTTGGGTCTATCACTACATGGGACCAACTGTCTAGGAAGTTCTTAAACAAGTTTTTCCCTGTTCACAAAACTAATGCCATCCGTAGAGAAATCACTAACTTCACACAAAAAGAGGGCGAGCACTTTCATGAATGTTGGGAAAGATGGAAGGACTTTCTTCTTAAATGTCCATACCACGGTTTTGAGAAGTGGCAACAAGTGCAATACTTTTATGACGGTTTGACACCCCAAAATCGTCGCATGGTTGATGCCACTAGTGGAGGCTCCTTCATGACCAAAAGCGATACCGAAGCGTGGAAATTCTTTGAAACCTTGTGTGAAAACTCCCAGCAATGAGACTATTCAGATAGAGGTGAAAGAAGTCCTCAACCACAAAAGAAAGGTGGTATATATGAGATAGGAGTCACGCCTGATCTCTATGCCAAGATTGATGGCCTGACAAAGAAGGTTGATGCTCTGATATTGCATAATGGACCTCCACAAACAACTCAAGCCGAGGCTTGTGCCATATGTTCTAGTCCTGCCCATCCTACGCAATCTTGCCCATCTGGTGCAGCATTTCCAGAATTCCTCTCTGAACAAGTTCATGCTTTGAACACCTTTCAGAAACCTGGGAATGATCCTTACTCGAACACATACAACCCAGGGTGGGCTAGACATCCAAATTTCTCATGGGCGAAGGGACTGCAACAAGGAGGACCATCTGGAAATCCTCCTTTGCAACCTTACCATCAAGCTGGCAATCAACAACCTCAGCAGTTTTCGCAGTATCAACAAGTTCCTTCACAATCACGAAAACCATCTCTTGAAGACACTCTCAGTCTTTTTATGCAGAGCTCTCTCCAATTCCAAAAAGACACACAACAAACCTTACTAGCCAACCAGCAAAGCTTACATGCAAATGCGCAATCCATTGCTAAGTTGGAAGTACAATTGGGTCAACTAGCTACCGCATTGAATGAGAGAGAGAAGGGTAAGTTCCCTGGCCAACCTGTGGCTAATCTAAAGGGACAGTATGAGATTGGCTCTAATTCCAATCAAGGGCAATACCATGAGCAAGTCAAATCGATCATTACCCTTAGGTCAGTCAAACAGATTGACAACAGAATAGAGATGCCTAGGGATGAATCAAATTCTAAAACAGAAGATCAAGATGAAGTAGAGAGTCACACCAATGCATCCAAAGTCCAAAAGATCTCCGACTCTCCAAGAACCACGGATGTGCCACCTTACGTGCCCAAAGCACCCTTTCCTCAACGTCTGGCACCAATGAAGAAAAGAAACAACTTTGATGAAATCCTGGACGTGTTTAAAAAAGTGCAAGTCAACATCCCATTGCTTGACGCTATCAAACAAGTCCCTACGTACGCTAAGTTTCTTAAAGACTTATGCACTCAAAAGCGTAAGCAGAATGTTCATAAGAAAGTCTTCCTTGCTGAGCAACTTAGCTCCATGATTCAACATAACACCCCTCCTAAATTTAGGGATCCAGGAGCTCCCACCATTTCTTACGTCATAGGAGATCATAAGATCGGGAAGACATTACTTGATTTAGGGGCAAGCGTGAATTTGTTACCATATTCGATTTATGAGCAACTAGGACTTGGTGAGTTGAAACCGACTAAAATAACGTTACAGCTAGCTGATAGATCTGTCAAGGTGCCCCGGGGTGTTATTGAAGATGTGTTAATCCAGGTTGATAAGTTTTATTTTCCAGTGGATTTCATAGTTATAGATACTCAGCCTGTCTAGAATCCTCATAGTCAGATCCCAGTCATCTTAGGTCGTCCATTTTTGGCCACATCTAATGCTATTATAAATTGCAGGAATGGAGTTATGAAGTTGCCATTTGGTAACATGAATATTAAACTCAATGTTTTTAATGCAGGACAACAACCCGCAGATTTGGAAGACATATTCGAAGCAGACATGATCGATAGTCTAGTGCAGGATTCCTTCCTCAAATCTTTTGAAGATCCACTTGAGACCTGCTTAGCACAACATGGCATGGAATTTGATATGGATAGTCCCATTCACGAAGTCAATGCACTGCTCGACTCTACTCCGATATTGGAGACTGAAAAATGGAGAGCGAAAGTGGAACCTCTTCATCCCTCTGAGACTCTTCCTGACAGCACAGTTTCTAACTTTGAGAAGGCAAAAGAGAGCAGGCTACTTAATGTTCTTAGAACATATAAGGCAGCAATTGAACGGAGGATAGCGAAAATACAGGGAGTATGCCCCACTGTATGTATGGATCATGCTGCGGGAATGTCGCGTGAAATATAAAGGAAGCGTGATCCTAACATGGAAGAAGTCGTTCGAGCAGAAGTCCTTAAATTATTTGACGACAGTGTCAGTTACCTCATTACAGATAGCACAACTCATGGGAACTCACATCACTTGTCTGGGATTGGTTAATCAAGGTGTTGAGGTAATTTATGTGGCGGACCCTGGTTATAAAGATTAGTTAATTCATGGTCCGTTCTTGTCTGGCTGAAGACGTTAAACTTAGCGCTCCTGGGAGGCAACCCAACGTTTCATTTGATTTCTTTTTCCTTGTTAGTTAGTTCAATGTTTGTGGGTAACATTACTGCAAACCCTCACGAGACTACAACTCGTCCACTAGGGGTAACCTAGGGGTTTAAAGGCTTGTTGCATACGCTAAATGCAATCGCGAGCACCTGCGAAAGTGGTATAGGTAGGGTTTTTCTTTTTGTGATTTTATTTTATTTTACTGATTTCTCTCTTGTGCTGACCTACTTTTACGTTGATATTTTTGGGAAAGCCTCTTGATTCTTCATCCAGGTACTATCTTTCCCTCACTCCTCTTTTCTTTTCGTTGTCTCATCTACATCGCATGCTTATTTCTTTTACATTGAGGACAATGTAGATTTTAGGTTGGGGGTGGGAGATGAGGTTACCTAATCAGTATTTTCTTGGTCTTGAGCAAAATTGTAAAAAAAATTTTAAATTTTTCTGGAATTTCTGTTGAATTCAAAGTGATGTTGAAGGATAGTTGTGATTTTGAAATTACAAGATGCGGAATGTGAGTAATTTATGACTCTTGGATTCAGTTGTCTGGCAGATTTCACACTTAAGTTTGAATTGTTAATCCATGATTAGAAGTTGTAAACATTAATTGAGCCAGGATTGCACATATCAGATCTCACTTACACATTAAGTTTTCAGTTCGATATTAAATGGTAATTTGGTAATCACTAAGCATGAAAGGAACCAGCTTGAAAAAACAAGATTTTTATCATCAGTTTATAAAGAAGAATTGAAAGAATAAGACGCATAATCGTCATCATAGGTTTTCCCCCTATAGATGAAGATTCGATTCCCCATAGTTGAGATGAGAAAAGAGTTAGGCGACAAGTTTTCACCATAGGTTTGCTCCCTATAGGTGCGGATTTGATTCCCCTCCGTGGCACCACTGTTTATAAAGGAAATCAAAGGCTGATAGAACGAAAAGATGATCTAAAATGTTAGTGTTGGTTTCAGGTTTAGTTGTCACGAATTACTAATAATATCATGAAATTGACAATTGGATCTTTTAATGATTGTAAGCCGAGATCACACTATACACACATGGAACTCAATGTTTAAAATTGTTCTAATTAATGGATTAATATTTTGAACTTGATTATGAAGTTTACTGTAAGCTTGATTTCAGGAGAAAAATCTTCTCACAATTCATGAATTTTAGAAAATTTCACATCCCAACTACCTGTTCACAAGTCACTTGAGTTTACAGGAATTGTCTTTTATTTCTGAAATTATTTTTCGCATGTTTTGCTCGGGACTAGCAAAATGCTGGTTGGGGGTTGTGATGAGGGTCAAATATTGCATATTAGACCCCGATCATTACCAGATTTTACGTATATGATAATGCTTAATGGAGTATTTTAGTTGTATTTTGTTACAGGATGAAATCAGGAGCGTTGATTGAAAAATGATGTTAAAAGCATGGATTTTACGCTCCGAAGACACCAGAGCAAGGAACGGACCTCAGAGGACCAATATTGAAGAATTTACATGCCAGGGACCCGAGGAAATCAAGCTGTTAACATTAAAGAGGCCCGAAACTGGTAAAAATGGCAAGATCACAGGTTTCCCACCATCCGATTGGCTCGAAGCTTCATACATGTGGTGAAGGCTATAAATTAACCGTACATATTAAATTTCATCTGCTGAAGATCTCAGGAAGTGGGCCAACGGACAGATCAGCACACTAAATCTCCAATTTGGGGCCCACCTGATATCTGGAACTGCCTCAATTTTAGTCTCAATGGTTTAATTAAGATGGGAAAAAGGATGGACGGTGCAGATTTCTCATAAACATTATAGTGGACCCCACACTGTGGAGGGTGTACACCATGCACAGGTAGCCTGCTGTAACGTCCTGAAAATTGGGGGTCGAGCATAAACTCAACTCCCGAGTTCCAGAACATCACTTATGCAACAAAATGAATGATGATTGAATGTTGGCTGTATTCGTGCATTGAACATGAGTGAGATTAAGCCAAAACAGCATATCATACTCCAGAGACAGTTAAGTTTGCAAGCGGAAGACTGTGATAGATAGATAAAATATATAACTTATGATGAGTCTCCAGAGTGTGATAACATTACCAGGTTATATAAATACAAGTGCAGTTCTAAAATGTACCAAATGTGAGGAAGTGTAATGCCTCCAATCCCATGTACCATAACCCCGTCAATACAATATCAGGTCTTCATTGACCTGCCAGAGAGATACAGATAGGAGAATTCCTCCTATCATCATAGAAGTAGTCCGGCTCTGCTTCACATGCATCGCCACCACCTGAAACTCAACAAATCTGGTGGGTGTTCGGAACACCGTCCCGTAACGTGGGAGTGAGTGATCAACTCAGTGGAACAGTAAAGCATAGGTTAACATGTTATCAATTCAATCAAGCAGTAATGATAAAGCAGTACAAATCAAACAATTCTAATTACTCTTATTAAATGGAAGAATGAAATGACATGATGCTTTATGCCCTTGCCAAACCACCCTCAAGCGACATCATCTTACGTTCGCGAATGCTTAACTCCCTCAGTGCGCCACATCTACAAAGCACATGCGGTGCGATGATGCTCATGATTACCAAGTTATTATTAGTCCATTTCAAACAGCAGTATTGGAAAACTAAGGTACCTCCCTTGTATCATTCCCAAACATGATCCATTCTAGGGTCGTCAATCCTAGTATTTCTCATACGATGTTATGGTTTGAGAAGCGTAGTGAAGGCATCGTAAAGGGCTCATCACTCGTCAGCGCGGATACAGATCTCACCGTATGCGGCTCAATTGCTGGCCGTCAGCTCGAGTACAGGTCTCACCGTACTCGGCTCAATCACTAGCCGTCAGCTCAAGTACAGGTCTCACTGTTCTCGGCTCAACTCACACTCTAGTTGCTGTGAAAGACTCGTGGCCAATCACAGACCCTTGGAGTGTACTCGATGATACCACGGAGGACTCGTCGCCCGTCAGCACGAGTACAGATCTCACCGTACTCGGCTCTCGCCGAAGTATCGACAGCTCGAATACAGTGTCCCATACCACCATATTCGGCTCACGAGTTGATTGCGCAATGGTCACTACGGGGAGGCACATGGCCCCAGCGTAGGCCGACAGCTCGACCACGGTGTCCCATACCACCATGCCCGGCTCATGCGACTTAGCGGATCTAGGTACCATGGTTAAACGGGGATCGCCACTGGTAAGTTTGGTACCCTAGGTTCAAGCAGTAGCGACCAAACAGGGTGAACATGCATAAGGCAGATCGGGTTACTTGATGAGCTCGACTAGCACGATCGCCCGTTGAGCTGCACGACATGAAGTGCATAAACAACTTCGTGTGGCCTATCCACTGCCGACAGGCAACGCACGACTCGAGTTCGTCGAACACATCCCACGTGGCAAATGAATCTCAGCCACGAGTTCAATCTTGTTACCGATTGCCTGGACTATAATCATAGCCCCAAACACAATCAATTACAGAGATATAAAGCAGTAATAGATCAGGATTCAAATCATACAATCAGTCTGGTATTATCCGTTTAGGGCTGCCAGGGCTGTTGCACGCACTCGTTGCTCCGCTCCCCCATCACCCATGACGGATCATACAACGTAAATATAGATTAAACATATGCATCACATAGTTAAAATCATAAAGCAGTTGAGCATGTTATGAATCACAACACAAGCATGAGTTTGTACATGTTCAATTCCTAATCACACAACTATCAAAGGAGATCATACACATAGTTTATAGAGGTTGAGAATCATGTCTCAACACCCTTATACATTACAATTTGCTAACTACTACTCACTCAGACATTTCAAGTTATACTTGAACTTACATACATCACATACATGACATATGTCGATCACATAGGCATCAGGCCAAATCCTTTCACTAGGGAGTTGCCCCAATCATAATACGCGTACACCCACGACGGATAGTCATGGCAAGTAGGAATCCAAGTTCCATATCCATTCAGTCATTTCCACAAACACTTGGGCCACACATTTTAGCATATATAGGGTATAATGGCCGTGGCGTGATTTAGGGCAAATCCTTTCGTCAAAGGGGGTATCGCCAATATAACAATCATGAATCCATGACAATTAGTCATGGCGAGCATGAATGAGAATTCCATACTCATTCAGCCATTTCCACAAACACTTAGAATACACTATTACAACATACATGTGTATGTTAGTAAAACATATATTAGGGTTATCCTTTAGCCAAGCTAGTATTTTATCCATGTATAATATATTACTACAGCAAATAATCATGATACATACATCTCCAAAATTTATACGTATACAGTATTTCTAGAATACACAATTTCAACATACGTAGCAATTACAGGTGAACATGTATTACGGCGATTCCTTTCGCCAAACTAGTATTTTATCCATATATAGTATAATCATACATTAAATAAACATGTCAAACACTTCTCCAAAAAAAATACGTATACGGTATTTCTACGTATATCTAGAGTATGTGAAATTCCACATTCTACAATGTTAATCGAAACAGGAAACGGAAAGCACTTTGTACATGTGCAATTGCATGCAGATCATGAATCTATCATTATCTGACATTGAAAGCGTTGAAAAATGTAACCTATACACTTAAAGTCCTCACCTTTTGTCGTAGAATCGTAATGGAGTTGATAGGTTTGCTAAGCTTCCGTATGCGGCAACTAGGCGACCTATAGAACGAAATAGGTTAGCTACTTCACAACCTACAACAGTCTAAACTCCAAAACAGATTAGGGTTAGGGTTTCTTACCTAGAAACGAGGCTGGAATCGCCGGGAAAGCGATGAGAAAGGGATGGTGCAGCCCGTGTGGTGGCAGGGAACGACGGCAGGGAGATTCTCCCACTTCTCCCTCACTTTCTCTCTCTTTTCCCTCTCTCAAATCCAAATTCGTATGGCTGGAATGGGAGAGGGTTTAAGGTCCTTATATAGCCTCAAAACTCACCGAAATAGACTCCTGTTCAAAGGTTACTGCTAATATAGGTAATTCGTCACTTTTCCAGCTCAAAAGAGAGGTTCTGGTGGCCCTCCTTGAGCCAAAGGTCGGACTTAAGCTCACCACACATGGATCTATGAGGGATTACGTTTTCGACTCGATCGGATTTCCAGATCGCACGTGGCGGACCACTTTCAGTTCAACGGTCAGTGGGCCACGATCCGAAATTCCAAGTACATGTAAATGTTCCTGAAATTTTGCTTAATCCGAGGGTGTAATTTGGTCTGATTCTGACGGTCTGGTTGCTTAATACTGATGCACAAGCGAATGGTGCCAGATCACTATTCCAGATATTTATTTTGGAAAGGGAATAGTGTTTTTCACACTCCCTCGCTCTGGATCGAAATAAATGACCGTGGGACATCGGTCGGAGCTGATTTTTGAGATGATTGTCAAGCCCAGTGGGGCGGTCCTAGTTCCTTAGCTTCGAGTTAATCGGACTCCCGATGTGCGATCTAAACCTAATACGAAGTTTCGTTTCATTCCCGAGAGCAGACGGGAAATGAGTTCGGTTCTAAACTTTAGGGTAACCTAGAGTCACATGTTTTACAAGTTTTGGGTCTTGCAGATCGTATTTAAAGCGATCCCAACGGATTTCATGGCTAATCGAGTTTGCACTTAGTTAACTTTGTTAAATTTCTAAAGGATTTAATCCTAATTGTTTTTTGGTTGAGATGGTACTTAGGCCTTTGCAGTTTGTATATAAAGTGATCCAAGTTTTACTACTTAGCTAGTTTAAGTTAGTGTCTAGGGCGAAAGTGCTTTGAAAAATTGAAAGCACAAGGTAGTAAAGGGGTGGGATTTGTGAAGGAAATGGGTTCAGGATCGATTTTAGACTGTGGGGTTCAGTTCTGACGAAATAATAAGGTGTTAGGAGCAACCCATTACCTAAGGACATCTAATCCCATGTTGGCAAAAATCCGGGATGTTACACCTGCCATGCACCGGACCGATTAAAGCGGTCAGCGAGCCGCTGACCCGCGCTCAACCGTCTTCTCAAACCGAGAAGACGCAAACAGCGTCTTCTCTGTTTTGGGTTTCGGTTGTGGGTCCACACCGTCCATCAAACCGCCAATCCGGACCGTCTATCAGCACTAAATGAAGGCTATTATCAAGGCCTAGGCGGAAATATTCGAAGAAACAAAGAGACGAGGATCCTGGCCGTTTAAATGTTGGACGGACGGAAGAAAATAACATCATGTGGGTTTAATCAACAATAGATGGAAATCACATATTTCTGACCAGAATTCCGAGAAGAATACGGTGGACGGGCTAGATTTCTCAAAAGAACTATGGAGTGGGCCCCACCAGAACAGACAGCGGACCGCGTCCCCATTTTTGCGTCAGCGAAGGGACCGGCCGCTGGTTCATTTTACGAACGACAGTGGGCCCCACACATGGCCCGTACGGCCGATCCGAGCCGTTCATCTTGTAGACGGCCGCGAATACTACAAACCCATGTTGAAATTTTGCAACCATGCGTGCACCTGTGTGTGATACAGAGGCCACAAAAGGGCTGCCCTGCAACGTTCAAATCTGATCTTTCTGTGTTTTCTTCTCTGGGCCGCATCAATGGACATTCAAAACCACCCATTCTTGACTGAAATTTCGTTCTGAATCCAATGGACAGGGTGGATTTTTCAGAAAACACTTCTGTGGGGCCCACCGATCATGGCTGCGAAAATTTGCACTCCATGTCCTGCTACAACTCTGCCATCGACTCCAGCCCTCCAGCAGCTATAAAAGAGGAGTTTTGGACGTGGGAAAGGCATTCAGAAATTGGGGGAGCAGATCAAGAGCTCAGTTGGAAGGAAAAGAAGAAATAAGAAAGAAGAAAAGAGAAGAAAGAGAGAGATAGAGAATTTGGTTTGATGTTCTTTTATGAATTTTATTTATCCATCTGTTTAATGGATTTTATGGGTAACTAATCTCTCAGCTAGGGCTGAGATGATACCCCTAATTTGAACATCCATTGTTCTATGTTGATTTTACTTTAATTAGATTGATTTGTTTCTTTCCCTGGTGTGCTTGATTATTTTAAATTTTATACTTCTCCATCTATGAACTTTGATCAGAGTCTATAGGTACTTGTGTCTGATTATGAACAGGTTCCTATAGAGGAAGAGACAGGGTGCTTTAATGAACGGTATATTCCATGTGCCCGACAAAGGACATGGGATATGTTATTCATAGCATTGCTTGAAGGAATTAGACAATCTGTATGCCCGATTAAGGTCACAGATTGTGCTTTCTCTAGATAAGTTAGATCAATCTAAATTAAGGTGAATTAACAAACAAAACAAAGGTTAGGATAGTTAGGGGTGGATTCGAAAGTCCTAGTACTCTCTCTGATTGAATTTTCTTCCCTGTTCTCAATTATTTTTCATAGATTTGTGTTAGTAATTTGCTCCATTATTTGCTGAATTAGTTAAGGAGAATCACAAATTTGAATTGTGACGATCAGTCCTCGTGGGATTCGACCTCGATCTTACCGAGTTTATTACTACATCACAACCCTATACTTGGGGAGTGAACAAATCCACATAGTATGATCTACTGAAAGATAATTGTCTACTAAGTAATGTTGGTGAACCCACCATCGCATCCAGCAGAAAGAAGCGTTAACTGGGTAATTATGGCCAGGAATTATGAAATGTGATCCAGTCTGAACGATCAAGAGTTGCTTCCATATCAGGGCCCATTTATATAGCCCAATGCCATAACTTCTCATTGCTCTTGTGACAATGTCATGAGTCTCAGGTACAGCTTGATCAAAGTAAAACTGGCGAGCAAATCTACTAGGGTAGTATGGTTCGTGCAAAAATATGCTACCTTCTCTCCATGGAAGAGTACTGGATCTAATAGAGACAAGGAAGGAATGCTCACTGAACGAGATAGAATCATCATCAATAGCTTTTATATCTTCAGGATGGCTGATTGATGGAAATTAGTGAAAGTCAATGGGATCATTGCTTTTTATTCTTCTATAAATCCATCCACTTGATTCCTTAAGAAGCAAAACTCAATATCATTATCCACTGCCGAGGCTGAATACATTGCTGCAGGAAGTTGTTGTGCACAACTCCTTTGGATGAAACAGATGTTGTTGGACTACGAGATTGAACAACCCATAATGAATCTTTTCTGTGATAACACAAGCGCTATCAATATTTCAAAAAATCCTGTTCAACATTCTTGGACCAAGCATATTGACATCAGTCATCATTTTATCCGAGAACTTGTTGAAGACAAGATTATTGTGTTGGATTATGTATCCACAGAAAAGCAACTCGCAGATATTCTAACTAAACCTCTTAATACAAATAGGTTTAGTGATCTTCAAAAATCCATTGGAGTATGCACTCATTGATGATATCCCAGTGACCATGATCCTCATAGGTAAATCTTCACGCTGGAATATTCATGGTTAAGTATCAGCCACAAATCTAAATATCATGAATTAACCATGTTAGTTTTGGGATTAAACAATGCCAGATTATCACATTCTCGACGATATCTAGACTGTGTCGATATCATCGATATTTAAAGTTCGATGATATGATATTCGCCATCGATGCAATCAAAGAATCTCGGGAATGCAAGGTTATAACCAGTGGTCCTTCCCAACGGTTGGACTGTCTCAGTTTCCATTGGATATTATCATCTTCCCAACGGTCATCGGCACAGTCTTTGATGTTATTATGAGCATAATTTCGATGTCATCGATAAGGACTTGATATCATCGACGACTCTAGTATAATAGAGAAGCGTCCATTCGATTTCAATCCACTCAACTCTTCTCTGCTCTAGTTGTCTCCTCTTGCCTTTACAATTTTTTTTCTTAGCAACAAATCATGGTCAAAGGCAAAGGAAAGTCCCTTCCTCAATCTTCAAAATCAAAGAACAAGCAACCTAAATCTAGTCAGTATCATCTCATTCCGGTAGAAAGAAGTCCAGCCACTATCTGTGAACGTCTTATCTTGAACAGTGCTATTGAGCCCTTTGGCGTGGATCTGCTCTTGGAAGTGATAGGATGACAGAATATCTTGAATCTTGGTGGATCTTTTCAACTAGGTTTGATCCATGAATTCTTCAATAGTTGTGATATCATTCGTGATGACCCTCCATGTATTCGAATCGTACATGTGCATCACTCTAAACTCATCACTCCCATCACTCTTGCACAACTTCTAAATCTTGAAGTCACTCGGATCATAGTAACAAATCAGAATCTAAATAGTCTAGGTGTCTGGGGAGAAATAACCTATGCATTATGTCATGGCACCACCGTCCCCCGAAATGATGACAATTCGCTTCACATCAATCATCTTGGACCCACTTTTAAAATTCTCCATAGCATTCTAGGGTCTAATGTATATCCATGTGATGTAAAGGGTCATCACCTTCCTCCCTTTGTACCGAATGTGCTTTATGATGTGTATCAAGAAATTCAAGTGTGCCTCCCAATGCTTCTTCTCACGCAACTAATTCATATCATCCAAGGCGATCATCGGGATACACTACCCTTTCCTGCGCGCATTTGTAAACTCGTTCACTATGTTGGCCTCCCTGCCACATCTGATGTCGTTCATCCAGAAGCATGGTTTGACAGTGACGCAGCCCAGGAGGCTCAATAGTTGTGTCTCACTTCATCTCTTCCCGAGAATAGTGCTCCCATGCAATCGACTGCTCAACATGCTCAACCTTCATATCCTCCTACTCCCTGGGGATCCAATCGAACATCGTTGCTCAGTCCAGAGTCTATCACAAATTGCCAAGCTCATCACCTCGAACGTCACCTACTTAACGGGATGGCTGATATGGAGGAACGTCTTTACAACTGTGAAAGGCGCCTCACTGCAATTAAAGAAAAAGTTGATGTCCTCGAGCAAACCAGCCAGCAAGTAGTGGACTTGCTCACGCATGGCGAGCCTCGTGAACGTTAGGTGCCAACTAAGAGGTACAATGTTGTTGTGGGTCTACACTATGTTTCTCTTTTTGTTGTGCTCATATTTGAGCCAAATTGGATGGTTTTGTTGTCTTAAACAGAATGATACTCCACTGTCAATCCTAGGCAATATATCTTTGTGAAAATTTTGGGCTATGGTTGTTTACATCATATATATCTTACTGCCATTTTGGTTTACTTACTGGTCTGGTTTGAAGAATGCTATCATCTGTGAACCTTTTCCTTGTTCTTCCTGGTTTATCTAATTTCTATCAACTATGCTTGTGATGCTTGATTTTTCTCTAAATTCTCTGCTTCAAGAAATGATCATTTGCATCTATTTTCTATGCTTATGTTATCTAAATTTAGGTTCTCCCAACTGCTTCAAACTTCAGTCAATATCAACTGTTATGTTATCCTTTGCCAATGACTGACAAAAAGGGGAAGAACAAATCCACACCTCGAAGGGAAATTGTGTGTATTTGTTTGTGGATGGTGGTGCAGGTTTTAGGGGGAGCAGTTGCAAGGAGACAGGGAGATTGCTATTAAGGGGAGTAGCTATTGAATGTGTGTTATGTGAAAACTAGATAAACTTTGCAAAATTGTGTAAAGTTCATGTACAAACAATTTAGGGTGTTAGTATAGATGTTGTTCTAGGGTCTTTTGGTGTTTTGTCACATAATTGACAAAGGGGGAGATTGAAACTACCTTGGTTTGTCAATTAGCATGAGCATTTAGTCAGCTAGACAGAAGAGCCCCACAGGAAGATTGATCAAGCGTCTGCCTGAACTGGATGTGTGTCAGAACTCGCCACAGGTAAATCTTAGCCTCACATCCCATGTCCCAAAACACCAGGTACTTAAACTCCTTAAAGTTGGATAGATCACCCTAAGGAATTAGGGTTAGAAAACTTTTTTTCAAACTCCAAAAAATCCCTAAGTTTTCTACCTTTGTCGATTTATCAACAAGTGGTTTGATGAAATCGAACACTGTTGTCGATGTTCTCAAAGCTCACTCGATATTATCGAAATGAGGACATAAGTTGTCCAACAACAATAAAAATATCTGGATAGAATTATCGATGTATCGATAGAGGTTTCGAGATCATCAAAATTCGAATCTCGAGTTCATCGAGTAGCCTCGATAAAATAGACATCGGGTTTGTTGTGCCCAATGTTTTGCTAAGGCAAATCATGTAATCTTCGATATATCGAATAGCTTCTCGATATCCTCGGAATTCAAATCTCGATGATATCGGAAGCCCTTTGATGATATCGTATTGAGACACATTTATTTCAGCAAGTTTTTCAGGATTGTTTTTTTCGGAT
The DNA here is from genome assembly GCA_021015155.1 of Magnolia officinalis. Lineage (NCBI taxonomy): Eukaryota > Viridiplantae > Streptophyta > Magnoliopsida > Magnoliales > Magnoliaceae > Magnolia > Magnolia officinalis. Next base: position 12,850,900 of record JAJHSJ010000019.1, read on the forward strand.
CGAGAGTCACTCGATAAAATCGATATTCAAATATCGATCATATTGAGGCATGGTCGATATCATCGAAGATGGACACAAACTGTCCAGCAAGCTTATAGGAAAATTCCTTAGAATTTTTGATGAATCGACACAACCCTCGATATCATCGATATTCAAATTCCGATGATATCGAGTGATGCTCAATCATATCTTTTTCCTGAAAATCCTCAAAGGCAAGTCTCTCACATTTTTAAATGTCGAGGAATCGAACCTTGCGATGAAATCGGAGTTCAAAATCTGATAACATTGACGCATGTTCAATTTCCTCAACCAGCTGGCAAAAGGTTTCAAAAGCGTTTGACATTTGAGTTCATGTCATCGAGCAGCCAGTCGATGGTATCGAGAGTATACGCTCGATGATATCGAACTCTATAAAAAATGTGACCATTTTTTATCCGTTGGAATCTTTTGCCTATTTAATGAGAGCTTGCCCTTAGTTGTTGGACAGAGAAAATAGAGAGTGCTTTTGTGTGTTTAACCCTAGATCATATACCCTAAGCCCTTTTCTCTCATGGGAGTTCATCCTCCAATCCACCCTCATCATTGACATTCAATAGAGTGGATTGGGGAATGAACTTCCGCATTTAAGGATCCTGCAGCTACCACCTTAATGGCAAATCATTAAGCTGGGATGCCTTGAATGCATAGATGATTGGAATCGCTCTATCTCCCTTATAAAAAAATATTTAATAGAGTAGGATTCTATTATAACCTTGACCCAACCCATCGCCATGTATTGGTACATCTTCTGAGTTGCAGTTCAAGGAAGCAGAAGATTGTTCATCATCAAAGGAGGAGATCTTCGACAACGCGTTGAATGGGACTCATCTACTTATCTATAAGTCATTAGAGTCCAGAGGACCCTTGTGATCATTCCTTTGTAGGATTGGGTTTAAGGTGTTTCTCACCCTTGCAAGTCCTCGTACGAGGACTCTGACAGGAGTGTACGTGGGAGTACTTTGTGCTGACCCTTGCTCTGTGGAGAGCATAAACTCTTACGTTCTAGTGTAGGTCATTGGCCGGTGTGGCCTAAAAGTTGGGTGCTATGTGTTGACCCTTGCTCATGGGAGCATAAACAGTGTCGTGTAGATACGTTGTGTCAGCCTAAGTGTAGGTTGTACTGGTTAGAGGTGAACCTGATTTAAAACCTCCAATTTGAGGTGAACCTGTTGTGAAACCTCCTTTAGTGAGATCTGGTACACTCAAGGGTTGAGTGCGTCCACCGGAAGTGGAGTAGACAAGTAGTCGAACCACTATAAAAATGACTGTGTTTGAGATTGTTATTATCTTGCTTGTGTGATTTCTTTAAATGCTTTCATACTTATTATCTGAGATCACATATCACACATGCACAGTCACATCTATCATAAACTGATATGCATTTTGTTTATCTCTTAAATAGGTTTATGATTGGATCCTCAACTAGGCTTAGAAGCTAGTAGAGTTACTCTGAAGTAATCCCAATACATGCTTACTGTTAGGATTAGAGTAATAGGATTTTAAATAACCATAAAAAATTAAAAAGTCCTATTCACCCTCCTCTAAGACATATCGGCATATTCCTACTTCAACTAAAGTGGGCATTACCACAATTTCATACATTATCCTCAATGTAAAAGATATGAGCATGCAATGCACATGAGGCAAAGAAAAGAAAGGAGAAGAGATGGAAAGGTCATACCTGAAGAAGGAGAATTGAAGCTTTTCTGAAGTTCTCAACATGTAGATTGGTTAGCATGAAGACTAAACTTATTGAAAAAGAAACTATCCTAATCCTAAATTTTATGAAAGCAATAAACCGAACTACACCTCCATCAAACTAGGAGGTCAATCCTGATACACAGGATCAATCAAAGGTATGGACATATCCTCTGAATCAAACTTCTCAATAACTGGCTTAAGTCGATGTCTGTTTACTTTGAAAACATTGTCATTCGTCAGATTCTTTATCTCGATGGCCCCATGAGGATAAACATTTGTAATAGTTAAAGGACCGGTCTAACGAGATTGAAGCTTATCCGGAAAAAGATGTAATTGAGAATTATACGGAAGGACTTTTTGACCAAGTGTGAATGATTTCGAAGGATGTTCCAGTCATGAAATACCTTCATCATGTCCTTGTAAATTCTCGCATTCTCGTAAGCGTCATTTCGGATTTCTTCGAATTCATTTAATAGAAGTTTACATAGCAAGCTAACGTTGTCCAAGTTAAAATTCATATTTTTGATAGCCCAGTAGGCTCTATGTTGCAACTCTATAAGTAAGTGGCAAGCTTTCTCTGACACAAGTCTGAAGGGAGACATTCCAATGGGGGTCTTAAAAGTTATAAGGTAATCCCATAAAGCATCGGTCAAATGGATTTACCAATCTTAACGGTTAGGGTTAACCATTTTTTTTCAAAATTTGTTTGATTTCCTTATTGGAAATCTCATCTTGCCCACTTGTCTACGGGTGGTATGGAGTGCTCACCTTATGAGAGATGTTGTATTTCTTCATTAAGTTCTCAAATGGCTTATTACAAAAGTGTGAACCTCCATCACTAATGATGGCTAGAGTCGTTCTGAACCAAGAAATGATGTTTTCTTTTAAGAATCTAATGACTATTCGATGATCATTATTCCAGCACGGTATCACTTCAACCCACATAGTGACATAGTCTACTAATAATAATATAAAGATGTTTCCAAAGGATTGGGGGAATGGCCCCATGAAATCGATGACCCAGTAATCAAATGCTTCAATGATAAGAATTGGGTTTAGTGACATATTTCGATGGGACAATCCTCACAATTTTTTACAACGCTCATAAGCTTTGCAAAACTCATGAGTATCCCTGAACATAATGGTCCAATAAAATTCGCACTGCAGAATTTTGGCCATGGTCTCTTTAGCAGAAAAGTGACGACCAAAGGTGTTCACAACCCCAAGTGTAGGATCGCAACGTAGTAATAATTTCAGTAGTACCGAGGTCGAATCCACAAGGACTAATCTCGTGAGTATTCTGAAAGTAACTAGAAGAAGAACTGGAAAAAGATGAAAACCTAAATCTGGACATATAGAGAGTAATTTTGAGAGATTTAATGAAAAACTTAAGAAATTCAAAGGTGGGAAACTAGGGTTTCCAAGGATCCACTTGCAGAGAGCAGGGAGATCTATGCTTGATTCAAGTCACACAATTGAAAATGGAGTCACATCCTATCCAATTGGAAGATATCTCAGTAAAATCAAATCTTAACTTCCTTTGACCTAGTTCTCAATGGATGAGAGGTGTGAGAATTGGAAGTAATTCTATCACAAAACCATGCCTAGGAGACAAGGCAAACAACAGGATTTACCAATCCCATAACCAATGTGGGAGAATTGTGAAAGTTAGGGATGATTCCATCATCCAACCATGCCCAAGGGACGATGGAGAACAATATGATTTCCTAATTTCACAATCTCAATACATGAAAAGAACATACTCAAAGCTATCGCAGATCTATTGTAATTTAAGTCACAACAAACCATTAAAAACTGAAAGTATTCCTTATAATCAAAATAAAATCAAAGAGAATTGAATATAAACATGAATCAAAGAAATAGAAACATCCCATCACGCTACAAGCTTTACCTCTTAGCCCTAGCTAAGAGGTTTAGCCAACCATAGACATGATTGAACTAGAATCTCTTAAGAAAAACATAAAAATAACTAAGGAAAAGGAAGAAAAAACTCTTGGCGACGGCTTCTCTACACATTTGCTCCACTACCCAAACCCTAGATGATGCCCAGGGGTGCCTTAAGGACCCCTATTTATAGTTTTGCAACTTAAACTTTCGCATTGAGTTGAAAATTTTTGGAAATCGCTTCAAATTTTCGCAATTTGTGTGCTATCTGCGTAATCCAAGACTAGTCAAGACAACCCTCGACTGGTCGAGGGTTTCCTTCGACGGGTCGAGGATGACTTGATTTTACCGATTTTGGTTGCTGAAGTTCGAGTCGAGGAATCCTCGACTAGTGGAGGAACTAGTCGAGGAAGGCGAATTTTTAGGGTTCTTTATTTTCTTTTCAAGTCTTCGATGCTCTTTCTTCCTCACTTGGTTTTCATGGATCTTTGGCATGTGAATTCTTCATTATCTATCTTATAAGATCTATCTTTGGGTTTGGTGATTCTTGAGCGTTAAATCCATGCTTTTAGCATCCTTTTCAATCCAAGCTCTTAAATTTACCTTGCAACACAAATATGATTAAAATAGAACATTAAGCATTATCATGTTCGTAAAATCAAGTAATAGTGTGGTCCAATATGCAATATTTGACCCTCAACACAATCCCCAACTAGCATTTTTTTAGTACTAAGCAAAGTATGTGAAAATTGAACTTTAATACGCAATATTTAAACCTTTTTCAGAAAACGATCTTTTGTATAATCAAGTATGAATGAGTAGACGCAAGATGAGAAATTGAGATTTTGAAAATTTTAGAGGCGAACCACATAAGCAATCGATCAAATAAGTTCTTTATCCATTAGGTCAGAGCATAGTTTGCATATCAAGTTTTTCAATGTGCCTAGTGAAAATACTATCTTTTCATAATGTTAGTCATGCTCACCACTTCAAGGTTGGTTGAAAACTCAAGTAATGATTCCGAACTTATCCCCGTTTCCTTCTTTTTCCAGTTTTTGATTTTGTATTGACGGTTATTTGTACTTATTCCTCTTCTTTAGACATTACATCTTTTTCAAAGACATTTTTCATTCCCCTCAAAGATGTTGTCATTCTTCTTTCTTTATGACCTCTTTATCAATCTCCTATTTTTTAACTGGTTCTTTTTCTTTTTTTAAGGTGGATAAAATTCTCCAGACTCAGTTCTCAATATCTTTCAATGATCATCATACTAACAATCAGAAAATCTAGTACTATTCATAGAAAACAATTTGAATAACATAGTATTCGAACTTTCTCTTAATCAATTGAATGCAAGAACTTAGGTTAGATGACTAGACTCCAACAATTCAAAATACAATCTCCATCTTATCATTGTTTCGATAAGAAAACAAATGGATTTGATTTGGGGGATTTATTCAATGATCACAAAGAAAGAATGAGAGAACATTGATCACATTTATTCTGAGTTCATTTACATCCTCGGATTTCCTTAATTCTGAAAACAAAGTACAATCAATCAAATCAGATAAGACAGCCCGATGGAAATTTTGGCAGCATTTCGACGCTTGTTTCAGTCATCTCTTAGGACTCAGGAGGAATTATTGAATCGATCAACCCATCTCGGACTTGAAATCAGTTCTGAGCATCCTTCCCGTCATTCTTCCTTGAATCCTCCTTGAAATGTGGAGCAGTCCCGTTAAACGGGCCTGAAAACTCATTCAGAATGTAAGATTACGAGGTTGCCACCATCCGATCAGCTCAAAACTTTACGTGTAGCCTTAAGACCACAAATTAGTCGTACACGTCAAATTTCAGCTCCTGAATCCTTTTGGAAATGGCCAAACTGACAGATCAGCCCCTGAAGTCCTGATTTGGGGCCCGCCTGACATCTGGATATGCTTCAAACTCGGTCTCAATGCGTTAATCATAGTGGCAAAGCAGATGGACGGAGCAGATTTTCCACAAACATCATGTTGGGACCACATGTACACGCAGCACGAGTGCACAAGCCGTGCACTGAATTCCTCAAGGTCGGTCAGCGCATGCTAACCGACGTCCTCTTCGTCATTTCAAAAGAATGCAACAGCGTCTTCACTGTGCATTTGCAATTTTCTTAGTGTGGCATACTCCATATTCAAATCATCAATATGTACCGTCCATTGTGTGCAGAAAGGAGATTTAACCCTTGCCAAGGTGGCCTTTTGAAACCATGCAGGCTATTGCAGAATTCTAACCATTGAACATGAAATGGACAGCGGAGTAGACAAACTTGTGGACTGCACTGATTCCATTCCAAAAACACTCCATTTCGGATGGTTTTTCGTACTGAAACTAATGGATGGGGTGGATTTTCCACTCGGCTTCAACAAATGAACCATCAAACTTCATCTATAGTGGGATGGTTTTTCGTACTGAAATTAATGGATGTCGACTCTGTTGCAAAACAGAGGCTTCGTTCATCTATAGTGGGCCACCATCATGCAACAAAGGACTGATCTGAATCATCCATCAGGTAGAAGGAGAAAAACCCATTGAAACCATGTTGATATTTGGCAACCATGCCCATTCGTACCATCGTTATGGTTATCATAAGCGGACCATTGAACTACCATTGCAACTCGATTATCTCGGTGGGCCACATCATCGGATGATCAAAATCATCCTTTCATGGTCGAAATTCTGAGAGGAAGACATTTGATGGTGTGGATCTCTCAAAGGACTGCTATAGTGGACCTCACCAGCAGCACAGTTAGAAGGAAGAAACTTTCTTCCTCTGTTTACGCACGTCTGAGGATTCAGTCGGTTGCGCGGTCCTGCCCAAAGGAAATCCTCCCTCGAACAGTATTACAGGGTGTATGACTCATGGGAAACCTCCCATTCCTGTTGCGCGGGGCCGCGCAAAGGATCTTTTCCAAATCCCTTGAAAAGTGGCGTGAAGGCCATCTTCACTTCAGTTGTGCGGTACCGCGCAAGCAACTCTCATTACACGGGTCCGCGGAATCAACTTTCGTTGCTCGGGCTGGCGCAAAGACTTTCTTCTCTCCCTTTTCTACCTTCCTTCTCTCTTCCTTTCTGGCCCACTAACTGATCTAAACCTTTAAATGGAGTAGGAGTGGGGTATTTATAGGCCCCACCACTCTTACAGAGTGGTGATCACCACCACTTATCCCTTCACATATGTACATCTTCTTCTCTTAAACCATGGTGTCCACCAAACTCTCTTAAATGGTGGTGTATAACCTTTTTTCATTAAAATGACACCTATGCACCCTTTATTACCAAAATATCCTTTTTTCCTGCCTTTTACTGAAATACCTAAACTACCCCTAGACATGAAATTTTACCAAAATACCCTCAGACATGGATTTTTACCAAAATACCCCCGGACATGGATTTTTACCAAAATACCTAAAATACCCCCGGACATGAAATTTTACCAAAATATCCCCGGACATGAATTTTTACCAAAATACCCACGGAGCTAATTTTTACCAAAATTCAGAGTGCACAACCCTGAAAAAGATCCGCACCATGGAATTCTCTGACCACTTTAATGGAATATTTTTTATGCCTCAACAGATGCCCCCTCGATCCTTCTTTGATTGATTTTTGAAATCAAATGGAGGATCGATCTTCCTCTGCCTGAAGAATCTTAAATGAATTACAACTAAAGGATGACTAGATGATCATGCTTGACCGGAAGACTGGATGGTCATACTTGACTAGAAGATCGAATGATCGCATTCGATTGGAAGACTGGAATGCTCGTGCTTAAACGGAAGTCTTGAATTATCACGCTCCAACTGAAGACTTGAATGATTGCGCTCAAACAGAAGACTTGAATGCTCACGTTCAAATGAAAGACTAGAATGATTGCGCTCAAACGGAGGACGAGAATGATTGCGCTCGAACGGAAGACAAGAATGATTACGCTCGAATGGAAGACGAGAATGATTACGCTCGAACGGAAGACTAGAATGCCCCCAGCTAGTAGTGTCAAGCAAATGTTTCACTATCGAAACACATCTCTGCGACAAGTGTGACGATTTCGTCTTTGAGTATCTTAACCAGAGAGCTATCTTTCAACATTGCTGCTGTTGCAACAGTCTCTTTGATCAACTCCAGCGATTCTTTCCTTCAACTTTGTATCTGGGGTTGTTCTTTAATGCTGCTCTTGCCGTAATAACTTTTTTTTTTATTATTTTCTTTATTCATGATCTGCATAATCCAACCTTTCGAATAATAGTTTTTCCTGCCAAATTAATCAGAATTAGTATCTCAATACATTATAATATTTCAATTTAGCTTTATGAAGCATTGATAATTATTTAAATATATTTAAAGCTTCTTCTCTCTTTAGGTTGATTGTGATATTCGCTTTGTCATCGTGCTTTGCATTGTATTCTTTACTCATCATATCGTACTTTTGGAGATTTCATCTTCAGCTCCAAAGGTTCAATCGCTAAGTCTTTTTTGTTGAGTCGTTTCTATCTTGTGCTCCTTGACATAGACTTTTCCTTGGATCTTTGCTGATTCTGAAAAATAGACAAGACTTCTTTCAATTTTCATTTAATGGCTTTCTAAGGAATATATAAGTTACCGATGATGATTCTGTTTGTTCCTTGTCTTCATCAAATCTGGTACTTAGAATCTTGCGATATTATTATTCATAATATTCAGCATATGAATTCCTTCGCCGCGTATAAGAAATTATCAGAAAGACTAAGGCATAGATTACTTTGAAGGCATAGATCTTGCCCCCTTTCCCAGTCAATGTCGCATAAAAATTTCTTCAGAAGATAATATTTTCGAAGTAAAGCCTACTGATACTCCTGAAGGATGGATAATCTTTACTGCTCCTTTTAAAGAATTTCGGTCCTTGTCAGAAGAATACGTATATTGCAATTGAAGGCTAGTAGTTGATCTTGAAGACTTAAACTTTTGAGTAGATAATTGCCAATATTTTGAAGGCATTTACTATAATTTTAACCTGCTTCAAGAGAAACGCATTTTTGCATGTTGTTTACTCAATATTTAAAATTTTTATCAGGCAATTGCATATTTGAGCATATCTAAAGTGAAATATGTATATGCAGCATTTTGAATGCTGCACATAGTTTATGCTTTTAAGCAATGGATATAGTATACTCTTGACTGACTATACTTTGACTGAACAGGACTAAACTAGACTTGACTTAACTTGACTGAACTTGACTTGACACTAGACATTACTAGACTTAACTGAACCGACAATACTAGACTTAACTGAACTGACATTACTGGACTGACACCTACACACACAGTTTAGGCTCTTGAGTAATGGAGCAATTTTTTTAGACTCCTGAGTAGTGGAGTCGAGTCTCACATGATGGTCTCTTTAACTCTTAGGAGTTCGCTTGACTTCTCACTGCCTAGGGAGTTCACAAACCGTGATCCATCAGAGGGGCCCAGTGAAGCTACCGGGGCCGTGAACTCGATTGGAATTACGCACAGGGTTGGCTACAGTATCTCTCTAGAGTCCACGGGGAGCACAAGGCGACCTTTGGGGTACCAAATCTAGGGCCGACAGTTCGTCAATGAGTAGGTTTAAGCCCTTCCTCATGAGTTAGTACTGAAATCAAACCGTAGATCTGGGGGTCCTTATGCACGGTTGGCCTATCTAAAGCTCACACTGCAGCCCTCATTTTCTTCATCTGCAAGTTCGAGCCCATTCACGGGAGGGCATTTTCCTCCATTCCCCGTGACACTGCCGGAAAGCTATACAGATGGCATGGGGGTTACGCGTGACTGGTCGTTTGAGGACTTTTAGCCTTTTTAGACTTTTAGTCACTGGCTCCGTCAGCTGCCTGCATGGGTATGCGTACGATGGCCTTCATAGACTTTTTAGGGCCACTGGCTTCTCACCGCTGCCCGAATGGCGATCTTGATAGGTCTTATGCTTAATTAGCCATTGGCTTGACTAGGCCGCATTTTATGATAAGCAACCATCATTGTCATCGACTTTATATGTGGTTGGCTATATAGTTTATTCCACTGCCAAAAGATGGTAGATCAATAATTGATATTTCACTGCTGCTGATAATGTTATAAGAACTTTTGTATCATGTTTAAAATAGTGTATCAGCTTGGCGATGATAGCAATTTTGATAAGTGATTGATTGGTGATGCGATAGTTGCTATTTTTTTAGATAATCATTGATACCTGGTGATTCTGACGGAAATCTTTGGCGTCGGCGACAATCGTTAATGCTTAACAGCAATCGTCATCGCTTGGCAACGATCTTCAACACTTTTCCATTTAGTGATGACTTAATATGCTTGAAAGCCTGCATTTCATTCATATACATAAAAGAAATACATTCTATTGTGAGAAATATATTTCACAATTTTTACTCACCTGTCTTGTCCCCTTTTGATTAGGAAGTATTGCTCTAGGAATCTTCGTAATCAAAATCACGATGTTGCGACCTTTAACATATATACTGATGTCGCATCATCTCATACTTTTTCCCAAGCTTAGCTTTGCCCCCGGTCTCGAACTAATCAAGCCTGTGTACTCTTATTTCTTCTTTTATGTCGCAGTCCTTAACAATATCACCTTTATCAACCATCTTCTATAACTTGTTCTTCAATTGAAGGAATTTTTCGTTCGATGTTCAGCATAGGAACTATATCATCTTCTTCGAGTGAATACATCCACAATCTTGGGCTATGCAAATTCTTTCTTCATTTTCTTGGCCATATATGTAGTCATATTTCTTATATCAGGTATTCCTTGCCCATTCACTTTTCTTTTTTTTCTTCAATTGTATCTCCTGAATTTATCCTCATTTGGGATTCTGAAATTTTGGCATTCTAAGACTTTGCTTATCTTGCCCCATGAATAATTGTGCCATAAATATTTTGAGTCAAAATGCTGTGATTCTTCTTGGTTAAAATGTTGTAATTCTTCTTGGTCAAAACGCTGCAATTCTTCTATCGAGTGACTCTTTTTCTGTCACGCCCCAAACTCAGAAAACGGGCTCACAAAATTCCCAATCGCCGAATCCGGTGCCGACAGCCTCCGTAGTGTAACGCCTTGAAAATTGGGGGTCGAGCAAAGGTCAGCTCCCGAGTTCCAACGCATCACTTATGTAACACAGATAATGATGATTATGATGAGAGCATTGAAACATGAATGAGATTATACCAAAACAACATATCATACTCTAGAGACAGTTAAATTTACAAGCAGAAGATTGTGATAGATATGTAAAATATATAAACTGTGGTGAGTCTCCAGAGTGTGATAATGTTATCAGGTTAATTCATTACAAGTACAATTTCAAATTATACCAAGTGGTGTAAGGTCATCTAGTCGATATCGCAGAAAGCCCCGTCGATCAGGACACGGCTCACAGGAACCCGCCTGAAACTGCATAAAGGAGGAATCCTCCTCATCCTCATAATAGTAGTCCAGCTCTGCTTCATAAGCATCGCCATCACCTGAAACTCAAACAAGTCTGGTTGGTGTGTACAACACTGTCCCGTAACGTGGGAGTCAGTGATCAACTCAGTAGAGCAATAAAGCATAGGTTAACATGTCATCAAAACAGTCAAGCAGTAATGATAAAGCAATACAATCAACAATCCTAAGCACTCTTGTTAATGCAAGTATGAAATGCTGTCATGATGCATGCCCTCACCACAACTCCCTCATGCGACACCATCTTACGTTCGCGGCATGCTTGCATTTCTCAGTGCTCCACATCTTCTAGGCACATGAAGTGCAATGATGAGCATGATTACCGAGTTGTTATTAGTCCATTTCAAATAGCAGGATTGAGAAACTAAGGTACCTCCCTTGTATCATTCCCAAACATGATCCATTTTAGGGTCGTCAAACCTAGATAATCTCATACGATAGTGTGGTTCTAGGGCGCTGCGAAGGTGTAATGACTCGTAAATTTCCAAACAATGGCTCGAGTACCACCTCGACCAGAAATCACTTAGGATTAAATCCTTTAGAAATTTGACAGGTTAACTAAGTGCTAAACTAGAGTAGCCACGAAATCTGTTTGAAACGCTTTAAATACGACCTACAAGACCTAAAACTTGTAGAATCATTGACGCTAGGTTACCCTAAAATCTAGGATTAAACTCATTACCCGTCTGCTCTGAGGAGCACATTGAAACTCCGTATCAGGTCTGGACCGCACATCGGGAGTCCGAATAATACGAGGTTAAGGACTTAGGACTGCCTCGCTGGGCTTGACAACCATCTCAGAAATCAGACCCAGACAGTGTCCCACGGCTATTCGCTTGAGTCCAGAGCGAAGGAGTGTGAAAACACTTGTTTTCTTTATAAAATAAATATCTGGAATAGTGATCTGAGACTTGCTACTTGCGATCAATTTGTAAGCTACCAGACCGTCAGAATCTGACCCAAATAGACCCTCGGATTAGGAAAAATTTCATAAACATTTACATGTACTTAGAATTTCGGATCGAGACCCACAGACCGTTGAACTGAAACTGGTTCGCCATGCGTGATCTGGGAATCCGATTGAAATGAAAACTTAACTTCACGTAGATCCAAGGTTGGTGAGCTTAAGTCCGACCTTTGGCTCAAGGAGGCCCACCAGAAGTCCTCCGTTGAGCTAAAATAATGCCACTTTGGTTATAACCTAAGTATACCTTGACATTAGGTCTAGTTTGGAGAGATTTTAGGCTATATAAGGACCTTAGAACACTCTCTCTCACAGCCATACGAATTTGAGAAAAACCCTAGAGAGAGAAGTGAGAAAAGAGAGAGAAAGAGTGAGAGAAGTGGGAGAATCTCCCTGCTACTGTTTCCTGTTACTACCCTAGCTCCACCACTCCGTTCTTGCCGCTTTCCTGGCGATACCGACTTCATTTTGAGGTAAGAAACCCTAACCCTAATCAGTTTTAGTGTTGTAAGGGTTGTAGGTTATAAAATAGCTAACCTATTTCATTCTTTAGGCTACCTAACTGCCAAATACGGAAGCTTGGAAAACCTAGCTGATCCGTTGCGATTCCACGGTATAAGGTGAGGACTTTAGGTGTATAGGTTACAGTTTTCAATGCTTTCAATGTCAGATAATGATAGATTCATGATCTGCTTGCAATTGCACATGTACAAAGTGTTTTCTGCTTTCTATTTCGATTAAAGATGTAGATTATGGAATTTTGCATATTCTAGGTATTTGTAGAAAATACCGTATACGTATAAATTTTAGAAATGTGTTTGACATGATTATTTGCTGTATGAATATACGATATATGGATAAAATACTTATTTGGCGAAAGGATTCGCCCAAATACATGTTTTACTAAAATACACTATGTATGTAGAAATGCTGTATTGTAGAAAGTATCGTATACATATATATTTTAGAGGTGTGTTTGCCATGATTATTTGTTGTATAAATATATTACATATACGTAAAATACTTACATGGCGAAAGGACTCGCCCTAACACATGTTTGCTAACATACACTAAGTATGTTGAAATAGTGTATGTTAAGTGTTTGTGGAAATGCTTGTGTGAGTAAGTGTTTGGATGTTGATGCCTTAGGAGGGTGTTGAGATGGGATTCTCAACTACCTTAGAGACATGTATGATTTCCTCCATGTGGTCGTTTGCTTAAACCACTTACTTGTGAAATGTATGTGTTTATATTCCTATTTATACAGTGCTTCATAACATGCTTTATAACATGCTTTATGACATGCTTACTAACATGCTTGAATTACTTTGTTTATTATGCTTTACTCCACATGATATGATCAAGGATTGACTGAGTTTGAGACTATGTTTATAGTCCAGACAATCGATACCAGACTTGAAATCGTGGTTGAGATTCATGTCGCCACGTAAGATGTGTTTGACGAACCCGAGTCGTACGTCAGTTGGCTACAGTGGTTAGGCCACTCGAAGTGCTTATGCACTTCATGTCGTTCAATTGATTGTGCGCTCGAGCTAGTCAGGCTCGTCAAGTAACCCGATATGTCTAATGTATGTTCACCATGTTTGGTCGCTACTGCTTGAACCTAGGGTATTAAACTTACCAGTGGAATCCCGTTAACCATGGTACCTCAATCTGCTAAGACTCATGAGCTGGGCATGGTGGTATGGGACACCGTGGTCGAGCTGTCGGCCTACGCTGGGGCCACGTGCCTCCCCGTAGTGACCAGTGAGCAACCAGACTCGTGAGCCGATTATGGTGGTATGGGACACTATATTTGTGCTGTCGGCCTACATTGATAAAGTGATGGGGGAGTGGTGCAACGATTCCGTGTAACAGCCCTGACAGCCCTTTGTAGTGACCTCGAGCATACTCTGAATTTGCGGTGAGGCGACGAGTTTTGCCACAGTATATAGAGTATGAGCTAGGCCTGTATCTATATAGTGATGAATCGTTAAAGAGGTGATGGGGGAGTGGTGCAACGATTCCGTGTAACAGCCCTGACAGCCTCTACTGCGACCTAGAAACACATTATCGTATGAGATTAACTAGGACTGACGACCCTTGAATGGATCATATTTGGGAATGATACAAGGGAGGTACCTTAGTTTTCCAACACTGCTGTTTGAAATGGACTAATAACTACTCGGTAATCATGCTCATCATCGTACCGCATGTGCCTGGTAGATGTGGAGCACTGAGGGAGGTACATATCCGCGAACGTAAGATGGTGTCGCATGAGGGTGGTTTGGCAAGGGCATTCATCATGTCATTTCATACTTGTATTTAATAATAGTAGTTAGGATTGTTTGATTGTACTACTTTATCATTACTGCTTGACTGAATTGATAACATGTTAACCTATGCTTTATTGTTCCACTGAGTTAGCTACTCACTCCCATGTTATGGGACGGTGTTGTACACACCAACCAAACTCTGTCGCAGGTATAGAGGATGCGTCGATTCAGGAGGCAGAGCCAGAATACGATGAGGACCAGGACGAGTTCTCATACATGCAGTACTCTGACGGCTATGCTTAGGCCGACTGGATCGCGGAGATTTCAGGATCTATCTTTTAGTTGTATTTTTACCTTTTGATTCAGAAACAATATATGTATATGGATACTCAGTTAGTGTTCATACTCTGGAGATCACGATGGTTTTGTTTCCTTACATACCTTATATATACAGTTTCAGTCATTCGCTTGCATTTATACAATTGATCTGGAGTATGAATTACTGTTTTGGTATAATTTCATTTATTTTATTGCACCAACACAGACAACATTCAATCTTCATCATCTATGTTGCATAAGTGATGTTCTGGAACTCGAGTGTTGAGTTGCTACTCGACCCTCGAATTTCAGGGCATTGCAAGTTGGTATCAGAGCATAATTTTGATTAAACCGGACCTGAGTTATATTCCCACGACGTACGCTGACGCATTACAACTTAGGAGGGTACAAGAAAATATAGAAACAGTCCTAGGTTTTCTCGATTTCGTCATTTGGCGAAGTTTATCGAAAACGAGCGTTTTGATCGAGTCCGTGCTTGATCCTGATCGTACGAGTCTATTCTAAATTACTTCTAGACCATTGACATGTCTAAATCACAATACACCTCATCCCAGCAGTAAAAAATCTATAAATACTAGTATGTATCCGAAAGTACCCGAAACTACCTGAAATTGAGCGAATCGGGGTCGGGGGCCTACCCACGTTGATCTAGGGGTACCCAGGGTGGGACCTAGTATTTTTTGGGGCCTAGGGGACTGGAGGACCATGCCCATGGGGCCCCCCTTTGAAAACTGTGAAGTTTGTCGGCGACGCCCTTGCCCGGTCGGCGAGGCCTCGCCGGTTTCTGGGCTGGGTCGGGCCCACGACTCGAGCTGATTCACTGTGGGGGTTTTATAAACCCCTGGCATACCTCCCGTCCTATTTCCATCACCCAAAACCCCACCTCCTTCATAAACTCCCTCTCCAAGCTCTCATTTCCTCTCCAAGCTGCTGTCCTCTCTCTCAAAACGCCCTTCCAAACGCTCAATCTCCCATTTTCGACCATCACCCATCCCTTTCATTCGTGCACAGCAGTCCACGCCCCCTACCCATTTGATTCCCTCTCATTTCGGCCCCTACACCACCCGTTTGAAGCTCCAAAACGTGTAGCCTCCTACCCTACCCCATTCCTCCCTCTTATCTCCTTCATTCTCTGTCACTCAGGCCTCTACAATATCTGTTGGGCCCTAAATCCATGGAGAAATCACTTTTTCAGCCCTTTCTCTCCACTTCTTTTGTTTTCCATGGCTTTTTTTGAAGTCATTACGGCCATCTTCTCCCTTTCCTCTGTCTTTTCTCTTATGACAAAGAGAAAGAGCACTGTTGATGAGGCTGGGACTAGTCACCCTACACGATCAAGGCGGCCGAGAGACACCGCCGCTAGCTCGAGCTTTACCCGGGAATTTCGAACGAAGCGGGACCTTGATCCCCGGATCCCTGCCGAACAAGCTCAGTTGGCAGCACTACCTCATGGAGTGTATGAGGACCGCAGGGTTCTCTTTGAAGCCTAGGTGGATGGACGACTCTTTGGGGAATACTACTCGTTCGATCAAGTGGAGGCGGCCCACTGGGGTCCGCTATTTGAGGCCAGAGGTCGCACTAATCCTAGTACTGTTCGAGCCTTCTGCGCCAACATTCGTGAGCCTACACTGGAACCCTTACAGTTCCGGCTCCTGGTTGGGGTGGATCTGTTTGTCACTGTTGATGTGAGAGTGATTGCGCGGCTTATGAATATGTCTCTTGGTGACGTACATGCTAGCGAGTAGAATCTGGGGACTGTTCGTGAAAAGGATCGTCGCACACGTTATCTTTGTGGTGGCCGACTGGCTGAGTGACAGCCGAACAAAAGCCTGCTAGCATCCCACATGTCAGACGACTTCTGCCTACTACATCATATCTTCACGTACAACCTCTACCCCAGGCACAATAATCGCAGCGAGTGCACGCGACTCATGGTAGACTTTCTGTACCAAGTGGGGCAGGGGACGAACTTGTGCATGCCTACATTCGTGTTGCGATAGATCGTGAATATTACACGCTCCACCAGGAGCTCTGATTTGCTTCCCTTCAGCCGACTCATATGCAGGATTGCAAGGGAGTTTGGCTACAGTCTGGGGGTGGAAAGGCCAGTACCGATCCACCAAATCGACGTAAGTACTCTCCATCAGATGGAACTTGGGGCATGGTGACGACGGACTCGACATGAGGAGAGTGAGGATGAAATAGAGAGTGAAGAAGAAGAGACTGGGGATGGTAGTGGCGATGAAATAGAAGAAGAGGAACCTGAGGCCCAGGATACAGAGGAGAGTTCACCTCCTACGGCTCAGGAGCAGGGCACCGATCGGGCTTCCATAGATGGGCGTTTAGCCCGTCTCGAGGAGGGCCACCCGTCTCGAGGAGGGCAAAGCCGCCCTGCGACAAGAAGTCGGCGGGTCCAAACCAAGCTCAGCAAGGTGTCTCGCACCTTGAAGGTCATCCTGTGTTGTCTACAGGACAAGAATGCTCCTCCTCCATTGCCTGATTCAGATGCCTAGTCATCCACGTTGTTGTTTGTGGTTGTTTTGGTTACCGCATTAGGCGGTTTATGTTTTCATGTTGATAATGTAGTAGTTAGTAATATGTTTTAAGTGTTTGATGTTGTGGATGTAAATGGCTCACATGTAATTCTGTCATGATTCATGTAACTCTGTAGTCCATGTATTATGACAATTTTGGGTAAATGAAAAGCATGTAGCCTCTTTTGCTATGAGATGTGTGGAATGCTTAAATTGCTTGTATAATGTGTTGCTATGCTTTATCTCACATATGTTGCACCCTATGTTGTATAGGGCATGTCGCCGTAGTATACGTGGAGCACGACACACCTCCTTCTTACTGGCTAGATGGACTAGACTCCTTCTGGTAGAGGTGGTCCTACGGACCGAGGGATAGACTCTGATCACCCTCCTGCTTGTCCTACTGGTGGCCTGCCACCTTATATACCCCAGGTTCGCGAGCAGAACCGGACATCCTCTTCTACGCCGTATGAGCCGCAAGCTGCTCCAACTGCTGATAGGATTGAGCAGTTGATGTTGATGATGCATCAGCAGCAGATGCAGCAGCAGCACCAGCACCAACAGCTTATGGCCACTATTGGTGAGGCCTTATCTCAGGGTGGGAGTGCGACTCCACCTCCGACATCCACACGTCCTGTTGAGCATACAGAGCCTCCTGCTCAGTTTGAGGATGTGCCTCTGCCCGCACCCGTTGCACCCCCTACTGGAGATGTTGGTACTCGTGGCCTACTCGAGCGATTCCACCGCTTGAGGCCTCCCACATTCACGGGTTCTCACAGACCCGAGGAGGCTGAGTTTTAGCTAGACCGCATCTCCAAGATGCTACGGATGCTGCACTGTACTGAGACAGAGCAGGTCGAGTTGGCCACTTTCATATTCGAGAGGGAGGCCAGCCTGTGGTGGGCCAGTGTGCTGCGGTCTGTCGCAGCGAACTATGTGTGGACTTAGGCTGCATTCGAGTTCCACTTCCACGAGAAGTATTACCCGCAGACCTACAGACACGAGCGGGGGGGATGAGTTTCTACGCCTCAGGCAGGGAGGCATGACTATTACGGGTATGAGCATCGCTTCACCGAGTTGGGCCGCTTTGTCCCGACCATCCTAGTTGATGATCAGATGCGGATGCGCCGATTTTTTGGGGGTTTGCGACCTGATATATGGTTGAAGATGTGTTGCATCAGTATACCTTCTTATGCGAAGCTGGTTCACATGTCCATGATGGCCGAGAAGGATGTGGATCGGATGATACGTTCTCGTGGTACTATGGTTACGAGACCACGACTAGAGATGCAGAGTAGGCCTTTCTTAGGCAAGAGGCCTCATATCGACTCTCCCCCCAGGGCCGTGGCCCCAGTAGTTCCGATGCGGCGCCCCGGTGTGACCTGTTCTTTCTGCAGGAAGCTGGGTCATCCTGCAGAGAGTTATTTTTCACGTATGATGGCTATCGGGTTCTCACTACCGCAGAGGCTGGATCGCCCTGACCCTCAGGCTATATCAACTCCACCACTACAGACTACCCCTGCTCATCCTTCCTTCCGACCTCCTGTATCACGCTTCAGGCCGCCTCAACGGCCCTTGGTTCCACAGCAGAACCGTCAGCAGAGGCTTGAGTACATACGCTTGTTGTCGAGGCACCTGAGACGTCGATTCCGGCCTAGACGGCTTTTGAGGGTACGACCCACATTCACGATACTTCCGTCTCCTTGTTGGTGGACACTAGGTCCACTACTTCTATTATTTCATATGGGGTAGTTAAGCGTCTAACTTTATGTACTACTCCCACGAAGGGAATGAGACTCACTACGGCCACTGGGACTTTTTCGGATGTCGCACGGATATGTGAGGGTTGCTCCGTGGATTTGCGTAGCAGAACAGTGCTCGTCGACCTCATTGCTGCTCCAGAACAGTGCTCGTCGACCTCATTGCTGCTCCACTATGGCATTACGACATTATTCTCGGTATGGACTGGCTCTCGAAGATGAGGGCAGAGATAGATTGCGATACTCGAGTCGTGACGGCCTATGGATCTGACGACGCAGCTTTCACCTTTCCAGTGCAGGTCAGTTGGCCCTGCCGTGTTGACTGTTATACTACTTTATTAGCGCCGATCGATGGTCTGCAATTAGAAGATACGCTGGTGGTTCGGGAGTTTACAAATGTGTTTAAGACGATTCCTGGTTTGCCTTCTTGGCGCGAGATCGATTTCACCATTGATCTTACGCCTGGAGCGACACCTATCTCATTGCCGACTTATCGTATACCTCCATGTGAGTGGAGGAGCTGCGGAGACAGATTGACGAGCTAGTAGAGAAGGGTATCATACGACCTAGTGTGTCTCCTTGGGGAGCACCTGTCCTATTTGTGAAGAAGAAGGACGGGACACTACGGTTATGTATTGATTACCGTAGGTTGAACTAGGTCACGGTGAAGAACAAGTATCTTTTGCCCAGGATAGATGATCTGTTTGATCAATTGAAAGGGGCGAAGTATTTTTCAAAGATTGATCTACAGTCAGGGTATCATCAGCTGCGTGTCAGAGATGGGGACGTGCAGAAGACGGCTTTCAGGACATGCTTTAGGTACTACGAGTTTCTAGTGATGTCGTTCGGTCTTACGAACGCACCAGCCGTGTTCATGGACCTGATGAACCAAGTACTTCGACCATTGCTATACCGATTTGTCATCGTCTTTATTGATGACATTTTGATATACTCTACGAGTCGGGAGGAGCACGAGGAGCACCTGAGAGCGGTGATGGATACGTTGAAGAAGAACCAGTTGTTCGCGCAGTATAAGAAGTGCGACTTCTGGCAGGAAGAAGTCTAGTTCCTCGGACATGTGGTGTCCAAGGATGGGATAGTAGTGGACCTTGCTAAGTTAGCCGTGGTTCAGGATTGGCAGCAGCCTGGCTCGGTTACCGAGGTGAGGAGTTTCCTTGGTTTGGTAGGGTATTATAGGTGCTTCATTCAGGATTTCTCGAAGATTGCCAGGTCGTTGTCTCAGTTGACACGGAAGGACCTGAAGTTCGTCTGGAATGAGAAGGCGGAAGCAGCTTTCAAAGAGCTGAAGGACAGGTTGACGTTCGCCCCTGTGCTAGTATTTCCAGAGCAAGGGGTGAAGTACACGATATACACTGACGCGTCTCGCGTTAGTTTGGGTTGTGTCCTTATGCAGAAGGACAGGGTGATTGCGTATGTCTCGAGACAATTAAGGAAGCACGAGGAGAATTACCCTACACACGACCTTGAGTTGGCAGTTGTCATCTTTGCATTGAAGCTCTGGAGACATTACCTCTACGGAGAAGAGTTCAAGCTTTTCTGCGACCACAAGAGCCTTAAGTATATATTCACGCAGCGGGACTTAAATATGAGACAACGCCGATGGATGGAGACCTTGAAGGACTTCAAGTTCGAGGTTTCCTACCATCCGGACAAGGCAAACCTTGTGGCAGACACGTTGAGCTGCAAGAAGGCTATAACATTTGTGGCTCCGTTGATGATAGCAGAATGGGACATGGTTGAGTTCATGCGGGACTTCGAGCAGAGACTCACCGTGGTGGAGCCATTTGAGTGTGTTGCGCACACTCGAGTGTGACCACTTGTTGATGATAGGATCGTTGAGGCCTAGAAGGGCGATGTGCAGTTGTCTGAGCTTCGAGAGCATGCTAGCGACGCCGGGGACTCCGAGTGGAGAGTTGATTTAGATGGGGGTCTACGATTCTGTGGCCGCCTATGCGTTCCTGACATACCTGATTTGAGACAGGAGCTTCTTGAGTTTGCCCATAACTCGAAGCTTGCGATGCATCCTGGTAGCACGAAGATGTACCAGGATATGAGACAGTCGTATTGGTGGGATAACATGAAGGCCCACATCGCTGAGTTCGTTTCTCGATGCCTGACGTGCCAGCAGGTCTAGGTAGAACATCGCCGACCTCCTGGACTACTTCAGCCCATGCCCATAGCAGAGTGGAAGTGGGACTTCATCTCCATGGATTTCATATCAGGGTTGCCGAAGACGAGGAATGGACATGATTCCATTTGGGTGATTGTGGACCGGTTGACCAAATCAGCCCATTTCCTCCCTATCAGAGTCACGAACTCTGCAGACGAGCTGGCTAGATTGTACACAGAGAGATCGTCTGTCTGCATGGAGTTCCTTTAGAGATCGTGTCGGACAGAGACACTCGGTTCACATCTATCTTCTGGACTCGTATCTAGGAAGCGATGGGTGTGAAGTTGAAGTTCAGTACGGCGTTTGTAACGACCTGAAAATTTCCGTACATTGGGCCGAGTACCACCTCGACCAGAAATCACATAGGGTTAAATCCTTTAGAAATTTAACAAAGTTAACTAAGTACTAAACTCGGTTAATCATGAAATCCGTTGGGATCGCTTTAAATACGATCTGCAAGACCCAAAACTTGCAGAATTGGTGACTCTAGGTTACCCTAAAGTCTAGAGCCAAACTCATTACCCGTCTGCTCTCGGGACTGAAACGAAACTTCGTATGAGGTCTAGATCGCACATCGGGAGTCCGATTAACACGAAGCTAAGGAACCAGGACGCCCCACTGGGCTTGACAATCATCTCAAAAATCAGATGATTCCGATGTCCCACGGCCATTGTTTTCACTCCGGAGCGAGGGAGTGTGAAAAACGCTATTTTCCATCCAAATGAAAATATCTGGAATAGTGATCTGGCACCTTTTGGTTGCGCGTCAGTATTAAGCAACCTGACCGTCGGAATCAGACCAAATTACACCCTCGGATTAAGAAAAATTTCAGGAACATTTACATGTACTCAGAAATTCTGATCGTGGCCCACGGACCGTTGAACTGAAAGTGGTCCGCCACGTGCGATCTAGGAATCCGATCGAGCCGAAAACGTAATCCCACGTAGATCCGCAGAGGGTGAGCTTAAGTCTGACGTTTGGCTCAAAGAGGGCTACCAGAACACCCCTTTTGAGCTTGGAAAGTGGCGAACTGCCTATATATGCAGCCACCCTTGAACCTGAGTCTATTTTGGATATGTTCTAGGCTATAAAAGGGGCTTAGAACAGTCCCTCTCACAGCCATACGAATTTGGGTCCAAACCTAAGAGAGAAAGAGAGAAAAGAGAGAGAAACTTGTGGAGATCGAGGCCGATCTTCCTCCTGCTGCTTCCACTTCTCCCACGGCCTACACCGCTCTATTCCAGGGGATTTCCCGGCGGTTTCCACCCCATTTGAAGGTAAGAAACCCTAACCCTAGGTCTGATTTGAGCTTGATTAGTGATAGGTTAAGGAAAGACTAATTGAATGCGCTCTTTAGGCTAGGAAACTCCCGTATACGGAAGCACCAACCCTCTTGCTGATTCATTGGAATTCCAAGGGCTGAGGTGAGGACTTAAGCGTATAAGTTACGATTTTCAACGCTTTCAATGTCAGATAATGATAGATTCATGATCTGCATGCAAATGCACATGTACAAAGTGCTTTCCGTTTCCTGTTTCGATTAGCAATAAAGAATATGGAATTTTACATACTCTTGATATACGTAGAAATACCGTATACGTATTTTTGTTGAGAAAATGTTTAACATGTTTATTTAATGTTTGATTATATCATGTGTGGATAAAATGCTAGTTTGGCGAAAGGGATCGCAAAAATACATGTTCATGTGTAAATGTCATATATTTGGAAATTGTGTATTCCAGAAATTCCGCATACGTGCGGATTTTGGAAATATAATTGTGATGATTATTTGCCGTATGATTATGATATACACGGGAAAAATACTCTCGAGGCTTAGGGACAGCCCAATCACGAACTTGCCTAACATACGTCATGTATGTTGGAAAAGTGTATTCTAAGTGTTTGTATAAGTGCATGTATGTGTACTTGTGTATGTACTAGTGCCTTAGGTAGGCGCTGATATGGATTTTCCAACTCCCTTAGAGACATGTAGGATCCCCTCCATGTGGTGGTTCACCGCAACCACTTAATTGTATTGCACACACAATTGTATCCCCATGGGGATAGTGCTTTATTACATGCATTACAACATGCTTTATTTCACATGCTAACGATGAAAATTGTTTGAGTTTGGGACTATGAATATAGTCCAAACACTCGGTACCAGACTTGTGATTGTGACTGAGATTCATGTCGCCACAAAGGACGGGTCCAGCGAACCCGAGTCGTACTTCGGTTGGCGATAGTGGTTGGCCACGCGGAGTGCTTTTGCGCTCCATATCGCTCAACTTGTGGTGCGCTCGAGCTAGTCAGGCTCGCCAATGAAACCGAAGTGTAGTTGTGTGTTCATCCTGTTTGGTCGCTACTGCTTGAACCTAGGGTACCAAACTTACCAGTGGTGATTCCTGTTTAACCATGGTACCTAGATCCGCTAAGACGCATGAGCCGGGCATGGTGGTATGGGACACCGTAGTCGAGCTGTCGGCCTATTCTGGGGCCATGTGCCTCCCCGTAGTGACCATTGCGCAACTATCTCGTGAGTCGAATACGGTGGTATGGGACACTATATTCGAGCTGTCGATACTTCGGCGAGAGCCGAGTACGGTGAGATCTGTGCTCGTGCTGACGGGCAACGAGTCCTCCGTGGTATCATCGAGTACACTCCAAGGGTCTGTGATTGGCCGCGTGTCTTTCACAGCAACTAGAGTGTGAGTTGAGCCGAGTATGGTGAGACCTGTACTTGAGCTGACGGCTAGTGATTGAGCCGAGTACGGTGAGACCTGTACTCGAGCTGACGGCCAGCAATTGAGCCGCATACGGTGAGATCTGTATCCGCGCTGACGGGTGACGAGCCCTTTGCGATGCCATCACTAAGCTTCTCAAACCATAACATCGTATGAGAATAACTAGGATTGACAACCCTAGAATGGATCATGTTGGGAATGATACAAGGGAGGTACCTTAGTTTCCCAATACTGCTGATTGAAATGGACTAATAAAAACTTGGAAAACATGAGCATCATTGCACCGCATATGCTTTGTAGATGTGGCGCACTGAGGGAGTAAGCATTCGCGAACGTAAGATGATGTCGCTTGAGGGTGGTTTGGCAAGGCATACAGCATCATGTCATATCATTTTTGCATTTAACAAGAGTAGTTAGAAATGTTTGATTTGTACTGCTTTATTATTACTGCTTGGTTGATTTGATAACATGTTAACTTATGCATTATTGTTCCACTGAGTTAGCTACTCACTCCCACGTTACGGGACGGTGTTGTACACACCAACCAGACTCTGTCGCAGGTTTAGAGGGCGCCTTGGTTCAGGAGCCAGAGCCCGACGTTGATGAGGACCAGGAGGAGTTCTCCTTCATGCAGTACTCTGACGGCTACGCTTAGGCCGGCTGCATCGCGGGATTCTCGGGGCCTCTTTTGAGGATGTATTTTGGGTTTTTGACTTACAGACAGTACATGTATATTGGTGCTCAGCTAGTACTCATACTCTGGAGTTCAGAAAATTTTGTTACTTTACATATTTTGATAAAATTTCAGTCTTCCGCTGCTTTCAAATGCAATTGAACTGGAGTATGAATTACTATTTTGGTTTAATCTCATTCATGTTTATTGCGCTAACTCAGGCAACATTTAACCGGCATTGTGTATGTTGCATAAGTGATGCGTTGGAACTCGGGTGTTGAGTTCATTCTCGACCCCCGAATTTCAGGGCGTTACAGCGTTTCATCCTCAGACTGATGGGCAGACAGAGCGGGTGAATCAGATTCTGGAGGATATGTTGCGGGCATGTGTGTTGGACTTCAAGGACAGTTAGGATGACTGTCTTCCTTACGCAGAGTTCGCCTACAACAACAGCTTCCAGGCGAGTATTGGTATGGCGCCATATGAGGCCCTGTATGGTCATCCTTGCAGAGCACCGCATTGTTGGACTGAGGTCGGTGAGCGTAGTCTGATTGGCCGGAGTTGGTACAGGCGACCACAGAGAAGGTCGACATCATCAGGCGTCGACTTCTTACAGCGCAGAGCAGCCAGAAGAGTTGCACCGATATGAGGCGGCAACCTCTTGAGTTCGAGGTCGATGACCATGTGTTCCTCAAAGTTTCCCCTATGAAGGGAGTCCTTCGGTTTGGGAAGAAGGGAAAGCTCACACCGAGGTTTATCGGTCCGTTTCAGATACTGGATCGAGTGGGTGCTGTGGCTTACTGTCTCGCTTTGCCAACACCACTTGCAGCTGTACACAACGTATTTCATGTATCTATGTTGAAGAAGTACATTCCTGGTCCTTCACATATCATCAGATGGGAGCAGGTACAGTTGAGCGAGGATGCTACATATGAGTTGCGTCTGACGCGTATACTTGACCGGAAGGAGCAAGTACTGCGTAGCAAGGTCATTCCACTTGTGAAGGTACTATGGACGCATCATTCTAAAGAGAAGAGTATGTGGGAGACTGAGGCCAAGGTCAGGAAGAACTACCCTCAGATTCTCAAGGAATATGAAAAGGTACAAATTTCGAGGATGAAATTTTTGTTTAAGGGGGGTAGATTTAACGACTCGTAAATTTCCGTACAATGGCTCGAGTACCACCTTGACCAGAAATCACTTAGGATTAAATCCTTTAGAAATTTGACAAGTTAACTGAGTGCTAAACTAGAGTAGCCATGAAATCTGTTTGATTCGCTTTAAATACGATCTACAAGACCCAAAACTTGTAGAATCATTGATGCTAGGTTACCCTAAAATCTAGGATTAAACTCATTACCCGTCTACTCTCGGGAGCACATTGAAACTCCGTATCAGGTCTGGACCACACATCGGGAGTCCGAATAATACGAGGTTAAGGACTTAGGACCGCCTCGCTGGGCTTGACAACCATCTCAGAAATCAGACCCAGACAGTGTCCCACGGCTGTTCGCTTGATTCCGAAGCGAAGGAGTGTGAAAACACTTGTTTTCTTTATAAAATAAATATCTGGAATAGTGATCTGACACTTGCTACTTGCGGTCAATTTGTAAGCTACTAGACCGTCAGAATATGACCCAAATACACCCTCGGATTAGGAAAATTTTCAAAAACATTTACATGTACTTGGAATTTCGGATCGAGACTCGCTGACAGTTGAACTAAAACTGGTCCGCCATTCGTGATCTGGGAATCCGACTGAAACGAAAACTTAACTCCACGTAGATCCATGGTTGGTGAGCTTAAGTCCGACCTTTGGCTCAAGGAGGCCCACCAGAAGTCCTCCGTTGACCTGAAATAATGCCACTTTGGTTATAACCTAAGTATACCTTAACATTAGGTCTAGTTTAGAGAGATTTTAGGCTATATAAGGACCTTAGAACACTCTCTCTCACAGCCATACGAATTTGAGAAAAACCCTAGAGAGAGAAGTGAGAAAAGAGAGAGAAAGAGTGAGAGAAGTGGGAGAATCTCCCTGCTACTATTTCCTGTAACTACCCTAGCTCTACCACTCCGTTCTTTCCGCTTTCCCGGCGATACCGACTTCGTTTTGAGGTAAGAAACCCTAACCCTAATCAGTTTTGGTGTTGTAAGGGTTGTAGGTTATGAAATAGCTAACCTATTTCATTCTTTAGGCTACCTAACTGCCAAATACGGAAGCTTAGAAAACCTATCTGATCCGTTGCGATTCCACGGTATAAGGTGAGGACTTTAGGTGTATAGGTTAAGGT
>JAJHSJ010000019.1:12877923-12945160 GCA_021015155.1 Magnolia officinalis
GGTCATTGGCCGGTGTGGCCTAAAAGTGGGTGCTATGTGTTGGACCCTTGCTCAGGGAGCATATAAACAGTGCGTTGTTGTAGATACGTTGTTGTCAGCCTAAGTGTAGGTTGTACTGGTTAGAGGTGAACCTGATTTAAAACCTCCAATTTGAGGTGAACCTGTTGTGAAACCTCCTTTAGTGAGATCTGGTACACTCAAGGGGTGAGTGCGTCCACCGGAAGTGGAGTAGACAAGTAGTCGAACCACTATAAAAATGACTGTTTTGAGAGTTATTATCTGCTTGTGTGATTTCTTTAAATGCTTTCATACTTATTATCTGAGATCACATATCACACATGCACAGTCACATCTATCATAAACTGATATGCATTTTGTTTATCTCTTAAATAGGTTTATGATTGGATCCTCAACTAGGCTAGAAGCTAGTAGAGTTACTCTGAAGTAATCCCAATACATGCTTTACTGTTAGGATTAGAGAGTAATAGGATTTTAATAACCATAAAAAATTAAAAAGTCCTATTCACCCTCCTCTAAGACATATCGGCATATTCCTACTTCAACTAAAGTGGGCATTACCACAATTTCATACATTATCCTCAATGTAAAGATATGAGCATGCAATGCACATGAGGCAAAGAAAAGAAAGGAGAAGAGATGGAAAGGTCATACCTGAAGAAGAAAGAAGGAGAATTAGCTTTTCTGAAGTTCTCAACATGTAGATTGGTTAGCATGAAGACTAAACTTATTGAAAAAGAAACTATTCCAATCCTAAAATTTTATGAAAGCAATAAACCGAAAACTACACCTCCATCAAACTAGGAGGTCAATCCTGATACACAGGATCAATCAAAGGTATGGACATATCCTCTGAATCAAACTTCTCAATAACTGGCTTAAGTCGATGTCTGTTTACTTTGAAAACATTGTCATTCGTCAGATTCTTTATCTCGATGGCCCCATGAGGATAAACATTTGTAATAGTTAAAGACCGGTCTAACGAGATTGAAGCGATCCGGAAAAAGATGTAATTGAATGAGAATTATACGGAAGGACTTTTTGACCAAGTGTGAATGATTTCGAAGGATGTTCCAGTCATGAAATACCTTCATCATGTCCTTGTAAATTCTCGCATTCTCGTAAGCGTCATTTCGGATTTCTTCGAATTCATTTAATAGAAGTTTACATAGCAAGCTAACGTTGTCCAATTTAAAATTCATATTTTTGATAGCCCAGTAGGCTCTATGTTGCAACTCTATAAGTAAGTGGCAAGCTTTCTCTGACACAAGTCTGAAGGGAGACATTCCAATGGGGGGTCTTAAAAGTTATAAGGTAATCCCATAAAGCATCGGTCAAATGGATTTACCAATCTTAACGGTTAGGGTAAACCATTTTTTTTCAAAATTTGTTTGATTTCCTTATTGGAAATCTCATCTTGCCCACTTGTCTACGGGTGGTATGGAGTGCTCACCTTATGAGAGATGTTGTATTTCTTCATTAAGTTCTCAAATGGCTTATTACAAAAGTGTGAACCTCCATCACTAATGATGGCTAGAGTCGTTCTGAACCAAGAAATGATGTTTTCTTTTAAGAATCTAATGACTATTCGATGATCATTATTCCAGCACGGTATCACTTCAAACCCACATAGTGACATAGTCTACTAATAATAATATAAAGATGTTTCCAAAGGATTGGGGGAATGGCCCATAAATCGATGACCCAGTAATCAAATGCTTCAATGATAAGAATTGGGTTTAGTGACATCAATTTCGATGGACAATCCTCACATTTTTTACAACGCATAAGCTTTGCAAAACTCATGAGTATCCCTGAACATAATGGTCCAATAAAAGTCGCACTGCAGAATTTGGCCATGGTCTCTTTAGCAGAAAAGTGACGACCAAAGGTGTTCACAACCCCAAGTGTAGGATCGCAACGTAGTAATAATTTCAGTAGTACCGAGGTCGAATCCACAAGGACTAATCTCGTGAGTATTCTGAAAGTAACTAGAAGAAGAACTGGAAAAAAAGATGAAAACCTAAATCTGGACATATAGAGAGTAATTTGAGAGATTTAATGAAAAACTTAAGAAATTCAAAGGTGGGAAACTAGGGTTTCCAAGGATCCACTTGCAGAGAGCAGGAGATCTATGCTTGATTCAAGTCACACAATTGAAATGGAGTCACATCCTATCCAATTGGAAGATATCTCAGTAAAATCAAATCTTAACTTCCTTTGACCTAGTTCTCAATGGATGAGAGGTGTGAGAATTGGAAGTAATTCTATCACAAAACCATGCCTAGGAGACAAGGCAAACAACAGGATTTACCAATCCCATAACCAATGTGGGAGAATTGTGAAAGTTAGGGATGATTCCATCATCCAACCATGCCCAAGGGACGATGGAGAACAATATGATTTCCTAATTTCACAATCTCAATACATGAAAAGAACATACTCAAAGCTATCGCAGATCTATTGTAATTTAAGTCACAACAAACCATTAAAAACTGAAAGTATTCCTTATCAAAAAAAATAAAATCAAAGAGAATTGAATATAAACATGAATCAAAGAAATAGAAACATCCCATCACGCTACAAGCTTTACCTCTTAGCCCTAGCTAAGAGGTTAGCCAACCATAGACATGATTGAACTAGAATCTCTTAAGAAAAACATAAAAATAACTAAGGAAAAGGAAGAAAAAACTCTTGGCGACAGCTTCTCCACACATTTGCTCCACTACCCAAACCCTAGATGATGCCCAGGGGTGCCTTAAGGACCCCTATTTATAGTTTTGCAACTTAAACTTTCGCATTGAGTTGAAAATTTTCGGAAATCGCTTCAAATTTTCGCAATTTGTGTGCTATCTGCGTAATCCAAGACTAGTCAAGACAACCCTCGACTGGTCGAGGGTTTCCTTTGACGGGTCGAGGATGACTTGATTTTACCGATTTTGGTTGCTGAAGTTCGAGTCGAGGAATCCTCGACTAGTGGAGGAACTAGTCGAGGAAGGCGAATTTTTAGGGTTCTTTTTTTTCTTTTCAAGTCTTCGATGCTCTTTCTTCCTCACTTGGTTTTCATGGATCTTTGGCATGTGAATTCTTCATTATCTATCTTATAAGATCTATCTTTGGCTTTGGTGATTCTTGAGCGTTAAATCCATGCTTTTAGCATCCTTTTCAATCCAAGCTCTTAAATTTACCTTGCAACACAAATATGATTAAAATAGAACATTAAGCATTATCATGTTCATAAAATCAAGTAATAGTGTGGTCCAATATGCAATATTTGACCCTCAACACAATCCCCAACTAGCATTTTTTTAGTACTAAGCAAAGTATGTGAAAATTGAAATTTAATACGCAATATTTAAACCTTTTTCAGAAAACGATCTTTTGTATAATCAAGTATGAATGAGTAGACGCAAGATGAGAAATTGAGATTTTGAAAATTTTAGAGGCGAACCACATAAGCAATCGATCAAATAAGTTCTTTATCCATTAGGTCAGAGCATAGTTTGCATATCAAGTTTTTCAATGTGCCTAGTGAAAATACTATCTTTTCATAATGTTAGTCATGCTCACCACTTCAAGGTTGGTTGAAAACTCAAGTAATGATTCCGAACTTATCCCCGTTTCCTTCTTTTTCCAGTTTTTGATTTTGTATTGACGGTTATTTGTACTTATTCCTCTTCTTTAGACATTACATCCTTTTCAAAGACATTTTTCATTCCCCTCAAAGATGTTGTCATTCTTCTTTCTTTATGACCTCTTTATCAATCTCCTATTTTTTAACTGGTTCTTTTTCTTTTTTTAAGGTGGATAAAATTCTCCAAACTCAGTTCTCAATATCTTTCAATGATCATCATACTAACAATCAGAAAATCTAGTACTATTCATAGAAAACAATTTGAATAACATAGTATTCGAACTTTCTCTTAATCAATTGAATGCAAGAACTTAGGTTAGATGACTAGACTCCAACAATTCAAAATACAATCTCCATCTTATCATTGTTTCGATAAGAAAACAAATGGATTTGATTTGGGGGATTTATTCAATGATCACAAAGAAAGAATGAGAGAACATTGATCACATTTATTCTGAGTTCATTTACATCCTCGGATTTCCTTAATTCTGAAAACAAAGTACAATCAATCAAATCAGATAAGACAGCCCGATGGAAATTTTGGCAGCATTTCGACGCTTGTTTCAGTCATCTCTTAGGACTCAGGAGGAATTATTGAATCGATCAACCCATCTCGGACTTGAAATCAGTTCTGAGCATCCTTCCCGTCATTCTTCCTTGAA
Organism: Magnolia officinalis; assembly: GCA_021015155.1. Taxonomy (NCBI): domain Eukaryota; kingdom Viridiplantae; phylum Streptophyta; class Magnoliopsida; order Magnoliales; family Magnoliaceae; genus Magnolia; species Magnolia officinalis. The sequence continues at coordinate 12,882,238 of JAJHSJ010000019.1, forward strand.
TCCTCCTTGAAATGTGGAGCAGTCCCGTTAAACGGGCCTGAAAACTCATTCAGAATGTAAGATTACGAGGTTGCCACCATCCGATCAGCTCAAAACTTTACGTGTAGCCTTAAGACCACAAATTAGTCGTACACGTCAAATTTCAGCTCCTGAATCCTTTTGGAAATGGCCAAACTGACAGATCAGCCCCTGAAGTCCTGATTTGGGGCCCGCCTGACATCTGGATATGCTTCAAACTCGGTCTCAATGCGTTAATCATAGTGGCAAAGCAGATGGACGGAGCAGATTTTCCACAAACATCATGTTGGGACCACATGTACACGCAGCACGAGTGCACAAGCCGTGCACTGAATTCCTCAAGGTCGGTCAGCGCATGCTAACCGACGTCCTCTTCGTCATTTCAAAAGAATGCAACAGCGTCTTCACTGTGCATTTGCAATTTTCTTAGTGTGGCATACTCCATATTCAAATCATCAATATGTACCGTCCATTGTGTGCAGAAAGGAGATTTAACCCTTGCCAAGGTGGCCTTTTGAAACCATGCAGGCTATTGCAGAATTCTAACCATTGAACATGAAATGGACAGCGGAGAGTAGACAAACTTGTGGACTGCACTGATTCCATTCCAAAAACACTCCATTTCGGATGGTTTTTCGTACTGAAACTAATGGATGGGGTGGATTTTCCACTCGGCTTCAACAAATGAACCATCAAACTTCATCTATAGTGGGATGGTTTTTCGTACTGAAATTAATGGATGTCGACTCTGTTGCAAAACAGAGGCTTCGTTCATCTATAGTGGGCCACCATCATGCAACAAAGGACTGATCTGAATCGTCCATCAGGTAGAAGGAGAAAAACCCATTGAAACCATGTTGATATTTGGCAACCATGCCCATTCGTACCATCGTTATGGTTATCATAAGCGGACCATTGAACTACCATTGCAACTCGATTATCTCGGTGGGCCACATCATCGGATGATCAAAATCATCCTTTCATGGTTGAAATTCTGAGAGGAAGACATTTGATGGTGTGGATCTCTCAAAGGACTGCTATAGTGGACCTCACTAGCAGCACAGTTAGAAGGAAGAAACTTTCTTCCTCTGTTTACGCACGTCTGAGGATTTAGTCGGTTGCGCGGTCCTGCCCAAAGGAAATCCTCCCTCGAACAGTATTACAGGGTGTATGACTCATGGGAAACCTCCCATTCCTGTTGCGCGGGGCCGCGCAAAGGATCTTTTCCAAATCCCTTGAAAAGTGGCGTGAAGGCCATCTTCACTTCAGTTGTGCGGTACCGCGCAAGCAACTCTCATTACACGGGTCCGCGGAATCAACTTTCGTTGCTCGGGCTGGCGCAAAGACTTTCTTCTCTCCCTTTTCTACCTTCCTTCTCTCTTCCTTTCTGGCCCACTAACTGATCTAAACCTTTAAATGGAGTAGGAGTGGGGTATTTATAGGCCCCACCACTCTTACAGAGTGGTGATCACCACCACTTATCCCTTCACATATGTACATCTTCTTCTCTTAAACCATGGTGTCCACCAAACTCTCTTAAATGGTGGTGTATAACCTTTTTTCATTAAAATGACACCTATGCACCCTTTATTACCAAAATATCCTTTTTTCCTGCCTTTTACTGAAATACCTAAACTACCCCTAGACATGAAATTTTACCAAAATACCCCCAGACATGGATTTTTACCAAAATACCTAAAATACCCCCGGACATGAAATTTTACCAAAATATCCCCGGACATGAATTTTTACCAAAATACCCACGGAGCTAATTTTTACCAAAATTCAGAGTGCACAACCCTGAAAAAGATCCGCACCATGGAATTCTCTGACCACTTTAATGGAATATTTTTTATGCCTCAATAGATGCCCCCTCGATCCTTCTTTGATTGATTTCTGAAATCAAATGGAGGATCGATCTTCCTCTGCCTGAAGAATCTTGAATGAATTGCAACTGAAAGATGACTAGATGATCATGCTTGACCGGAAGACTGGATGGTCATACTTGACCAGAAGATCGAATGATCGCATTCGATTGGAAGACTGGAATGCTCGTGCTTAAACGGAAGTCTTGAATTATCACACTCCAACTGAAGACTTAAATGATTGCACTCAAACAGAAGACTTGAATGCTCACGTTCAAATGAAAGACTAGAATGATTGCGCTCAAACGGAAGACGAGAATGATTGCGCTCGAACGGAAGACAAGAATGATTACGCTCGAATGGAAGACGAGAATGATTACGCTCGAACGGAAGACTAGAATGCCCCCAGCTAGTAGTGTCAAGCAAATGTTTCACTATCGAAACACATCTCTGCAACAAGTGTGACGATTTCGTCTTTGAGTATCTTAACCAGAGAGCTATCTTTCAACATTGCTGCTGCTGCAACAGTCTCTTTGATCAACTCCAGCGATTCTTTCCTTCAACTTTGTATCTGGGGTTGTTCTTTAATGCTGCTCTTGCCGTAATAACTTTTTTTATTATTTTCTTTATTCATGATCTGCATAATCCAAGCTTTCGAATAATAGTTTTTCCTGCCAAATTAATCAGAATTAGTATCTCAATACATTATAATATTTCAATTTAGCTTTATGAAGCATTGATAATTATTTAAATATATTTAAAGCTTCTTCTCTCTTTAGGTTGATTGTGATATTCGCTTTGTCATCGTGCTTTGCATTGTATTCTTTACTCATCATATCGTACTTTTGGAGATTTCATCTTCAGCTCCAAAGGTTCAATCGCTAAGTCTTTTTTGTTGAGTCGTTTCTATCTTGTGCTCCTTGACATAGACTTTTCCTTGGATCTTTGCTGATTCTGAAAGATAGACAAGACTTCTTTCAATTTTCATTTAATGGCTTTCCAAGGAATATATAAGTTACCGATGATGATTCCGTTTGTTCCTTGTCTTCATCAAATCTGGTACTTAGAATCTTGCGATATTATTATTCATAATACTCAGCATATGAATTCCTTCGCCGCGTATAAGAAATTATCAGAAAGACTAAGGCATAGATTACTTTGAAGGCATAGATCTTGCCCCCTTTCCCAGTCAATGTCGCATAAAAATTTCTTCAGAAGATAATATTTTCGAAGTAAAGCCTACTGATACTCCTGAAGGATGGATAATCTTTACTGCTCCTTTTAAAGAATTTCGGTCCTTGTCAGAAGAATACGTATATTGCAATTGAAGGCTAGTAGTTGATCTTGAAGACTTAAACTTTTGAGTAGATAATTGCCAATATTTTGAAGGCATTTGCTATAATTTTAACCTGCTTTAAGAGAAACGCATTTTTGCATGTTGTTTACTCAATATTTAAAATTTTTATCAGGCAATTGCATATTTGAGCATATCTAAAGTGAAATATGTATATGCAGCATTTTGAATGCTGCACATAGTTTATGCTTTTAAGCAATGGATATAGTATACTCTTGACTGACTATACTTTGACTGAACAGGACTAAACTAGACTTAACTTGACTGAACTTGACTTGACACTAGACATTACTAGACTTAACTGAACCGACAATACTAGACTTAACTGAACTGACATTACTGGACTGACACCTACACACACAGTTTAGGCTCTTGAGTAGTGGAACAATTTTTTTTAGACTCCTGAGTAGTGGAGTCGAGTCTCACATGATGGTCTCTTTAACTCTTAGGAGTTCGCTTGACTTCTCACTGCCTAGGGAGTTCACAAACCGTGATCCATCAAAGGGGCCCAGTGAAGCTACCGGGGCCATGAACTCGATTGGAATTACGCACAGGGTTGGCCACAGTATCTCTCTAGAGTCCACGGGGAGCACAAGGCGACCTTTGGGGTACCAAATCTAGGGCCGACAGTTCGTCAATGAGTAGGTTTAAGCCCTTCCTCATGAGTTAGTACTGAAATCAAACCGTAGATCTGGGGGTCCTTATGCACGGTTGGCCTATCTAAAGCTCACACTGCAGCCCTCATTTTCTTCATCTACAAGTTCGAGCCCATTCACGGGAGGGCATTTTCCTCCATTCCCCGTGACACTGCCGGAAAGCTATACAGATGGCATGGGGGTTACGCGTGACTGGTCATTTGAGGACTTTTAGCCTTTTTAGACTTTTGGTCACTGGCTCCGTCAGCTGCCCGCATGGGTATGCGTACGATGGCCTTCATGGACTTTTTAGGGTCACTGGCTTCTCACCGCTGCCCGAATGACGATCTTGATAGGTCTTATGCGTAATTAGCCATTGGCTTGACTAGGCCGCATTTTATGATAAGCAACCATCATTGTCATCGACTTTATATGTGGTTGGCTATATAGTTTATTCCACTGCCAAAAGATGGTAGATCAATAATTGATATTTCACTGCTGCTGATAATGTTATAAGAACTTTTGTATCATGTTTAAAATAGTGTATCAGCTTGGCGATGATAAATTTTGATAAGTGATTGATTGGTGATGCGATAGTTGCTATTTTTTTAGATAATCATTGATACCTGGTGATTCTGACGGAAATCTTTGGCGTCGGCGACAATCGTTAATGCTTAACAGCAATCGTCATCGCTTGGCAACGATCTTCAACACTTTTCCATTTAGTGATGACTTAATATGCTTGAAAGCCTGCATTTCATTCATATACATAAAAGAAATACATTCTATTGTGAGAAATATATTTCACAATTTTTACTCACCTGTCTTGCCCCCTTTTGATTAGGAAGTATTGCTCTAGGAATCTTCGTAATCAAAATCACAATGTTGCGACCTTTAACATATATACTGATGTCGCATCATCTCATACTTTTTCCCAAGCTTAGCTTTGCCCCCGGTCTCGAACTAATCAAGCCTGTGTACTCTTATTTCTTCTTTTATGTCGCAGTCCTTAACAATATCACCTTTATCAACCATCTTCTATAACTTGTTCTTCAACTGAAGGAATTTTTCGTTCGATGTTCAGCATAGGAACTATATCATCTTCTTCGAGTGAATACATCCACAATCTTGGGCTATGCAAATTCTTTCTTCATTTTCTTGGCCATATATGTAGTCATATTTCTTATATTAGGTATTCCTTGCCCATTCACTTTTCTTTTTTTTCTTCAATTGTATCTCCTGAATTTATCCACATTTGGGATTCTGAAATTTTGGCATTCTAAGACTTTGCTTATCTTACCCCCTGAATAATTGTGCCATAAATATTTTGAGTCAAAATGCTGTGATTCTTCTTGGTTAAAATGTTGTAATTCTTCTTGGTCAAAATGCTGCAATTCTTCTATCAAGTGACTCTTTTTCTGTCACGCCCCAAACTCGGAAAACGGGCTCACAAAATTCCCAATCGCCGAATCCGGTGCCGACAGCCTCCGTAGTGTAACGCCCTGAAAATTGGGGGTCGAGCAAAGGTCAGCTCCTGAGTTCCAACGCATCACTTATGTAAGACAGATAATGATGATTATGATGAGAGCATTGAAACATGAATGAGATTATACCAAAACAACATATCATACTCTAGAGACAGTTAAATTTACAAGCAGAAGACTGTGATAGATATGTAAAATATATAAACTGTGGTGAGTCTCCAGAGTGTGATAATGTTATCAGGTTAATTCATTACAAGTACAATTTCAAATTATACCAAGTGGTGTAAGGTCATCTAGTCAATATCCCAGAAAGCCCCGTCGATCAGGACACGGCTCACAGGAACCCGCCTGAAATTGCATAAAGGAGGAATCCTCCTCATCCTCATAATAGTAGTCCGGCTCTGCTTCATAAGCATCGCCATCACCTGAAACTCAAACAAGTCTGGTTGGTGTGTACAACACCGTCCCGTAACGTGGGAGTCAGTGATCAACTCAGTAGAGCAATAAAGCATAAGTTAACATGTCATCAAAACAGTCAAGCAGTAATGATAAAGCAATACAATCAACAATCCTAAGCACTCTTGTTAATGCAAGTATGAAATGCTGTCATGGTACATGCCCTCACCACATACTCCCTCATGCGACACCATCTTACGTTCGCGGCATGCTTGCATTTCTCAGTGCTCCACATCTTCTAGGCACATGCAGTGCAATGATGAGCATGATTACCGAGTTGTTATTAGTCCATTTCAAACAGCAGGATTGAGAAACTAAGGTACCTCCCTTGTATCATTCCCAAACATGATCCATTCTAGGGTCGTCAAACCTAGATAATCTCATACGATAGTGTGGTTCTAGGGCGCTGCGAAGGTGTAATGACTCGTAAATTTCCAAACAATGGCTCGAGTACCACCTCGACCAGAAATCACTTAGGATTAAATCCTTTAGAAATTTGACAAGTTAACTAAGTGCTAAACTAGAGTAGCCACGAAATCTGTTTGAAACGCTTTAAATACGACCTACAAGACCTAAAACTTGTAGAATCATTGACGCTAGGTTACCCTAAAATCTAGGATTAAACTCATTACCCGTCTGCTCTGAGGAGCACATTGAAACTCTGTATCAGGTCTGGACCGCACATCGGGAGTCCGAATAATACGAAGTTAAGGACTTAGGACCGCCTCGCTGGGCTTGACAACCATCTCAGAAATCAGACCCAGACAGTGTCCCACGGCTATTCGCTTGAGTCCAGAGCGAAGGAGTGTGAAAACACTTGTTTTCTTTATAAAATAAATATCTGGAATAGTGATCTGAGACTTGCTACTTACGGTCAATTTGTAAGCTACCAGACCGTCAGAATCTGACCCAAATAGACACTCGGATTAGGAAAAATTTCATAAACATTTACATGTACTTGGAATTTCGGATCGAGACCCACAGACCGTTGAACTGAAACTGGTCCGCCACGTGTGATCTGGGAATCCGACTGAAATGAAAACTTAACTTCACGTAGATCCAAGGTTGGTGAGCTTAAGTCCGACCTTTGGCTCAAGGAGGCCCACCAGAAGTCCTCCGTTGAGCTAAAATAATGCCACTTTGGTTATAACCTAAGTATACCTTGACATTAGGTCTAGTTTGGAGAGATTTTAGGCTATATAAGGACCTTAGAACACTCTCTCTCATAGCCATACGAATTTGAGAAAAACCCTAGAGAGAGAAGTGAGAAAAGAGAGAGAAAGAGTGAGAGAAGTGGGAGAATCTCCCTGCTACTGTTTCCTGTTACTACCCTAGCTCCACCACTCCATTCTTGCCGCTTTCCCGGCGATACCGACTTCATTTTGAGGTAAGAAACCCTAACCCTAATCAGTTTTAGTGTTGTAAGGGTTGTAGGTTATGAAATAGCTAACCTATTTCATTCTTTAGGCTACCTAACTGCCAAATACGGAAGCTTGGAAAACCTAGTTGATCCGTTGGGATTTCACGGTATAAGGTGAGGACTTTAGGTGTATAGGTTACGGTTTTCAATGCTTTCAATGTCAGATAATGATAGATTCATGATCTGCATGCAATTGCACATGTACAAAGTGCTTTCTGCTTTCTGTTTCGATTAAAGATGTAGATTATGGAATTTTACATATTCTAGGTATTCGTAGAAAATACCGTATACGTATAAATTTTAGAAATGTGTTTGACATGATTATTTGTTGTATGAATATACGATATATGGATAAAATACTTATTTGGTGAAAGGATTCGCCCAAATACATGTTTTACTAAAATACACTATGTATGTAGAAATGCTGTATTGTAGAAAGTATCGTATACATATATATTTTAGAGGTGTGTTTGCCATGATTATTTGTTGTATAAATATATTACATATACGTAAAATACTTACATGGCGAAAGGACTCGCCCTAACACATGTTTGCTAACATACACTAAGTATGTTGAAATAGTGTATGTTAAGTGTTTGTGGAAATGCTTGTGTGAGTAAGTGTTTGGATGTTGATGCCTTAGGAGGGTGTTGAGATGGGATTCTCAACTACCTTAGAGACATGTATGATTTCCTCCATGTGGTCGTTTGTTTAAACCACTTACTTGTGAAATATATGTGTTTATATTCCTATTTATACAGTGCTTCATAACATGCTTTATAACATGCTTTATCACATGCTTACTAACATGCTTGAATTACTTTGTTTATTATGCTTTACTCCACATGCTATGATCAAGGATTGACAGAGTTTGAGACTATGTTTATAGTCCAGACAATCGATACCAGACTTGAAATCGTGGTTGAGATTCATGTCGCCACGTAAGATGTGTTTGACGAACCCGAGTCGTACGTTAGTTGGCGACAGTGGTTAGGCCACTCGAAGTGCTTATGCACTTCATGTCGTTCAATTGATTGTGCGCTCGAGCTAGTCAGGCTCGTCAAGTAACCCGATATGTCTAATGTATGTTCACCATGTTTGGTTGCTACCTCTTGAACCTAGGGTATCAAACTTACCAGTGGAATCCCGTTAACCATGGTACCTCAATCTGCTAAAACTCATGAGCTGGGCATGGTGGTATGGGACACCGTGGTCGAGCTGTCGGCCTACGCTGGGGCCACGTGCCTCCCCGTAGTGACCAGTGAGCAACCAGACTCGTGAGCCGATTATGGTGGTATGGGACACTATATTTGTGCTGTCGGCCTACATTGATAAGGTGATGGGGGAGTGGTGCAACGATTCCGTGTAACAGCCCTGACAGCCCTTTGTAGTGACCTCGAGCATACTCTAAATTTGCGGTGAGGCGACGAGTTTTGCCATAGTATATAGAGTATGAGCTAGGCCAGTATCTATATAGTGATGAATCGTTAAAGAGGTGATGGGGGAGTGGTGCAACGATTCCGTGTAACAGCCCTGACAGCCTCTACAGCGACCTAGAAACACATTATCGTATGAGATTAACTAGGACTGACGACCCTTGAATGGATCATGTTTGGGAATGATACAAGGGAGGTACCTTAGTTTCCCAACACTGCTGTTTGAAATGGACTAATAACTACTCGGTAATCATGCTCATCATCGTACCGCATGTGCCTGGTAGATGTGGAGCACTGAGGGAGGTACGCATCCGTGAACGTAAGATGGTGTTGCATGAGGGTGGTTTGGCAAGGGCATTCATCATGTCATTTCATACTTGCAATTAATAACAGTAGTTAGGATTGTTTGATTGTACTACTTTATCATTACTGCTTGACTGAATTGATAACATGTTAACCTATGCTTTATTGTTCCACTGAGTTAGCTACTCACTCCCATGTTATGGGATGGTGTTGTACACACCAACCAAACTCTGTCGCAGGTATAGAGGATGCGTTGATTCAAGAGGCAGAGCCAGAATACGATGAGGACCAGGACGAGTTCTCATACATGCAGTACTCTGACGGCTATGCTTAGGCCGACTGGATCGTGGAGATTTCAGGATCTATCTTTTAGTTGTATTTTTACCTTTTGATTCAGAAACAATATATGTATATGGATACTCAGTTAGTGTTCATACTCTGGAGATCACGATGGTTTTGTTTCCTTACATACCTTATATATACAGATTCAGTCATTCGCTTGCATTTATACAATTGATCTGGAGTATGAATTACTGTTTTGGTATAATTTCATTTATGTTTATTGCACCAACACAGACAACATTCAATCTTCATCATCTATGTTGCATAAGTGATGTTCTAGAACTCGAGTGTTGAGTTGTTACTCGACCCTCGAATTTCAGGGCATTACAAGTTGGTATCAGAGCATGATTTTGATTAAACCGGACCTGAGTTATATTCCCACGACGTACGCTGACGCATTACAACTTAGGAGGGTACAAGAAAATATAGAAACAGTCCTAGGTTTTCGCGATTTTGTCATTTGGTGAAGTTTATCGAAAACGAGCGTTTTGATCGAGTCCGTGCTTGATCCTGATCGTACGAGTCTATTCTAAATTACTTCTAGACCATTGACATGTCTAAATCACAATACACCTCATCCCAGCAGTCAAAAATCTGTAAATACTAGTATGTATCCGAAAGTACCCGAAACTACCTGAAATTGAGAGAATCGGGGTCGGGGGCCTACCCACGTTGATCTAGGGGTACCCAGGGTGGGACCTAGTATTTTTTGGGGCCTAGGGGACTGGAGGACCACGCCCATGGGGCCCCCCTTTGAAAACTGTGAAGTTTGTTGGCGACGCCCTTGCCCGGTCGGCGAGGCCTCACCGGTTTCTGGGCTGGGTCGGGCCCACGACTCGAGCTGATTCACTGTGGGGGTTTTATAAACCCCTGGCATACCTCCCGTCCTATTTCCATCACCCAAAACCCCACCTCCTTCACAAACTCCCTCTCCAAGCTCTCATTTCCTCTCCAAGCTGCTGTCCTCTCTCTCAAAACGCCCTTCCAAACGCTCAATCTCCCATTTTCGACCATCACCCATCCCTTTCATTCGTGCACAGCAGTCCACGCCCCCTACCCATTTGATTCCCTCTCATTTCGGCCCCTACACCACCCGTTTGAAGCTCCAAAACGTGTAGCCTCCTACCCTACCCCATTCCTCCCTCTTATCTCCTTCATTCTCTGTCACTCAGGCCTCTACAATATATGTTGGGCCCTAAATCCATGGAGAAATCACTTTTTCAGCCCTTTCTCTCCACTTCTTTTGTTTTCCATGGCTTTTTTTGAAGTCATTACGGCCATCTTCTCCCTTTCCTCTGTCTTTTCTCTTATGACAAAGAGAAAGAGCACCGCTGATGAGGCTGGGCCTAGTCACCCTACACGATCAAGGCGGCCGAGAGACACCGCCGCTAGCTCGAGCTTTACCCGGGAATTTCGAACGAAGCGGGACCTTGATCCCCGGATCCCTGCCGAACAAGCTCAATTGACAGCACTACCTCATGGAGTGTATGAGGACCGCAGGGTTCTCTTTGAAGCCTAGGTGGATGGACGACTCTTTGGGGAATACTACTCATTCGAGCAAGTGGAGGCGGCCCACTGGGGTCCGCTATTTGAGGCCAGAGGTCGCGCTAATCCTAGTACTGTTCGAACCTTCTACGCCAACATTCGTGAGCCTACACTGGAACCCTTGCAGTTTCGGCTCCTGGTTGGGGTGGATCTGTTTGTCACTGTTGATGTGAGAGTGATTGCGCGGCTTATAAATATGCCTCTTGGCGACGTACATGCTAGCGAGTAGAATCTGGGGACTGTTCGTGAAAAGGATCGTCGCACACGTTATCTTTGTGGTGGCCGACTGGCTGAGTGGCAGCCGAACAAAAGCCTGCTAGCATCCCACATGTCAGACGACTTCTGCCTACTACATCATATCTTCACGTACAACCTCTACACCAGGCACAGTAATCGCAGCGAGTGCACGCGACTCATGGTAGACTTTCTGTACCAAGTGGGGCAGGGGGCGAACTTGTGCATGCCTACATTCGTGTTGCGATAGATCGTGAATATTACACGCTCCACCAGGAGCTCTGATTTGCTTCCCTTCGGTCGACTCATATGCAGGATTGCAAGGGAGTTTGGCTACAGTCTGGGGGTGGAAAGGCCAGTACCGATCCACCAAATCGACGTAAGTACTCTCCATCAGATGGAACTTGGGGCATGGCGACGACGGACCCGACATGAGGAGAGTGAGGATGAAATAGAGAGTGAAGAAGAAGAGACTGGGGATGGTAGTGGCGATGAAATAGAAGAAGAGGAACCTGAGGCCCAGGATACAGAGGAGAGTTCACCTCCTACGGCTTAGGAGCAGGGCACCGATCGGGCTTCCATAGATGGGCGTTTAGCCCGTCTCGAGGAGGGCCACCCGTCTCGAGGAGGGCAAAGCCGCCCTGCGACAAGAAGTCGGCGGGTCCAAACCAAGCTCAACAAGGTGTCTCGCACCTTGAAGGTCATCCTGTGTTGTCTACAGGATAAGAATGCTCCTCCTCCATTGCCTGATTCAGATGCCTAGTCATCCACGTTGTTGTTTGTGGTTGTTTTGGTTACCGCATTAGGCGGTTTATGTTTTCATGTTGATAATGTAGTAGTTAGTAATATGTTTTAAGTGTTTGATGTTGTGGATGTAAATGGCTCACATGTAATTTCTGTCATGATTCATGTAACTCTGTAGTCCATGTATTATGACAATTTTGGGTAAATGAAAAGCATGTAGCCTCTTTTGCTATGAGATGTGTGGAATGCTTAAATTGCTTGTATAATGTGTTGCTATGCTTTATCTCACATATGTTGCACCCTATGTTGTATAGGGCATGCCGCTGTAGTATACGCGGAGCACGACACACCTCCTTCTTACTGGCTCGATGGACCAGACTCCTTTTGGTAGAGGTGGTCCTACGGACCGAGGGATAGACTCTGATCACCCTCCTGCTGGTCCTACTGGTGGCCTGCCACCTTATATACCCCAGGTTCGCGAGCAGAACCGGGCATCCTCTTCTACACCGTATGAGCCGCAGGCTGCTCCACCTACTGATAGGATTGAGCAGTTGATGTTGATGATGCATCAGCAGCAGATGCAGCAGCAGCACCAGCACCAGCAGCTTATGGCCACTATTGGTGAGGCCTTATCTCAGGGTGGGAGTGCGACTCCACCTCCGACATCCACATGTCCTGTTGAGCATACAGAGCCTCCTGCTCAGTTTGAGGATGTGCCTCTGCCCGCATCCGTTGCACCCCCTACTGGAGATGTTGGTACTCGTGGCCTACTCGAGCGATTCCAGCGCTTGAGGCCTCCCACATTCACGGGTTCTCACAGACCCGAGGAGGCTGAGTTTTAGCTAGACCGCATCTCCAAGATGCTACGGATGCTGCACTGTACTGAGACAGAGCAGGTCGAGTTGGCCACTTTCATATTCGAGAGGGAGGCCAGCCTGTGGTGGGCCAGTGTGCTGCGGTCTGTCGCAGCGGACTATGTGTGGACTTAGGCTGCATTCGAGTTCCGCTTCCATGAGAAGTATTACCCGCAGACCTACAGACACGAGCGGGGGGGGGGGGGGGGGGGGATGAGTTTCTACGCCTCAGGCAGGGAGGCATGACTATTACGGAGTATGAGCATCGCTTCACCGAGTTGGGCCGCTTTGTCCCGACCATCCTAGTTGATGATCAGATGCGGATGCACCGATTTTCTGAGGGTTTGCGACCTGATATACGGTCGAAGATGTGTTGCATCAGTATACCTTCTTATGCAGAGTTGGTTCACATGTCCATGATGGCCGAGAAGGATGTTGATCGGCTGACACGTTCTCGTGGTACTATGGTTACGAGACCACGACTAGAGATGCAGAGTAGGCCTTTCTTAGGCAAGAGGCCTCATATCGACTCTCCCCCCAGGGCCGTGGCCCCAGTAGTTCCGATGCGGCGCCCCGGTGTGACCTGTTCTTTCTGCAGGAAGCTGGGTCATCCTGCAGAGAGTTGTTTTTCACGTATGATGGCTATCGGGTTCTCACCACCGCAGAGGCTGGATCGCCCTGACCCTCAGGCTATATCAACTCCACCTCTACAGACTACCCCTGCACATCCTTCCTTCCGACCTCCTGTATCACGCTTCAGGCGCCTCAACGGCCCTTGGTTCCACAGCCGAACCATCAGCAGAGGCTCGAGTACATACGCTTGTTGTCGAGGCACCTGAGACGTCGATTCCGGCCCAGACGGCTTTTGAGGGTAAGGCCCACATTCACGATACTTCCGTCTCCTTGTTGGTGGACACTGGGTCCACTACTTCTATTATTTCATATGGGGCAGTTAAGCGTCTAACTTTATGTACTACTCCCACAAAGGGAATGAGACTCACTACGGCCACTGGGACTTTTTCAGATGTCGCACGGATATGTGAGGGTTGCTCCGTGGATTTGGGTAGCAGAACAGTGCTCGTCGACCTCATTGCTGCTCCAGAACAGTGCTCGTCGACCTCATTGCTGCTCCACTATGGCATTACGACATTATTCTGGGTATGGACTGGCTCTCGAAGATGAGGGCAGAGATAGATTGCGATACTCGAGTCGTGACAGCCTATAGATCTGACGACGCAGCTTTCACCTTTCCAGTGCAGGTCAGTTGGCCCTGCCGTGTTGACTGTTATACTACTTTATTAGCGCTGATCGATGGTCTGCAATTAGAAGATACGCTGGTGGTTCGGGAGTTTACAAATGTGTTTAAGATGATTCCTGGTTTGCCTCCTTGGCGCGAGATCGATTTCACCATTGATCTTACGCCTGGAGCAACACCTATCTCATTGCCGACTTATCGTATACCTCTATGTGAGTGGAGGAGCTGCGGAGACAGATTGACGAGCTAGTAGAGAAGGGTTTCATACGACCTAGTGTGTCTCCTTGGGGAGCACCTGTCCTATTTGTGAAGAAGAAGGACGGGACACTACGGTTATGTATTGATTACCGTAGGTTGAACCAGGTCATGGTGAAGAACAAGTATCTTTTGCCCGGGATAGATGATCTGTTTGATCAATTGAAAGGGGCAAAGTATTTTTCAAAGATTGATCTACAGTCAGGGTATCATCAGCTGCGTGTCAGAGATGGAGACGTGCAGAAGACGGCTTTCAGGACATGCTTTAGGTACTACGAGTTTCTAGTGATGTCGTTCGGTCTTACGAACGCACCAGCCGTGTTCATGGACCTGATGAACCAAGTACTTCGACCATTCCTATACCGATTTGTCATCGTCTTTATTGATGACATTCTGATATACTCTACGAGTCGGGAGGAGCACGAGGAGCACCTGAGAGCGGTGATGGATACGTTGAAGAAGAACCAGTTGTTCGCGCAGTATAAGAAGTGCGACTTCTGGCAGGAAGAAGTCTAGCTCCTCGGACATGTGGTGTCCAAGGATGGGATAGTAGTGGACCTTGCTAAGGTAGCCATGGTTCAGGATTGGCAGCAGCCTGGCTCGGTTACCGAGGTGAGGAGTTTCCTTGGTTTGGTAGAGTATTATAGGCGCTTCATTCAGGATTTCTCGAAGATTGCCAGGTCGTTGTCTCAGTTGACACGGAAGGACCTGAAGTTCGCCTGGAATGAGAAGGCGGAAGCAGCTTTCAAAGAGCTGAAGGACAGGTTGACGTTCGCCCCTGTGCTAGTATTTCCAGAGCAAGGGGTGAAGTACACGATATACACTGACGCGTCTCGCGTTAGTTTGGGTTGTGTCCTTATGCAGAAGGACAGGGTGATTGCGTATGTCTCGAGACAATTAAGGAAGCACGAGGAGAATTACCCTACACACGACCTTGAGTTGGCAGCTGTCATCTTTGCATTGAAGCTCTGGAGACATTACCTCTACGGAGAAGAGTTCAAGCTTTTCTGCCACCACAAGAGCCTTAAGTATATATTCACGCAGCGGGACTTGAATATGAGACAACGCCGATGGATAGAGACCTTGAAGGACTTCAAGTTCGAGGTTTCCTACCATCCGGACAAGGCAAACCTTGTGGCAGACGCGTTGAGCTGCAAGAAGGCTATAACATTTGTGGCTCCGTTGATGATAGTAGAATGGGACATGGTTGAGTTCATGCGGGACTTCGAGCAGAGACTCACCGTGGTGGAGCCATTTGAGTGTGTTGCGCACACTCGAGTGTGACCACTTGTTGATGATAGGATCGTTGAGGCCCAGAAGGGCGATGTGCGGTTGTCTGAGCTTCGAGAGCAAGCTAGCGACGCCGGGGACTCTGAGTGGAGAGTTGATTTAGATGGGGGTCTACGATTCTGTGGCCGCCTATGCGTTCCTGACATACCTGATTTGAGACAGGAGCTTCTTGAGTCTGCCCATAACTCGAAGCTTGCGATGCATCCTGGTAGCATGAAGATGTACCAGGATATGAGACAGTCGTATTGGTGGGATAACATGAAGGCCCACATCGCTGAGTTCGTTTCTCGATGCCTGACGTGCCAGCAGGTCCAGGCAGAACATCGCCGACCTCCTGGACTACTTCAGCCCATGCCCATAGGAGAGTGGAAGTGGGACTTCATCTCCATGGATTTCATATCAGGGTTGTCGAAGACGAGGAAGGGACATGATTCCATTTGGGTGATTGTGGACCGGTTGACCAAATCAGCCCATTTCCTCCCTATCAGAGTCACGAACTCTGCAGACGAGCTGGCTAGATTGTACATCAGAGAGATCGTTTGTCTGCATGGAGTTCCTTTAGAGATCGTGTCGGACAGAGACACTCGGTTCACATCTATCTTCTGGACTCGTATCCAGGAAGCGATGGGTGTGAAGTTGAAGTTCAGTACGGCGTTTCATCCTCAGACTGATGGGCAGACAGAGCGGGTGAATCAGATTCTGAAGGATATGTTGCGGGCATGTGTGTTGGACTTCAAGGACAGTTGGGATGACTGTCTTCCTTATGCAGAGTTCGCCTACAACAACAGCTTCCAGGCGAGTATTGGTATGGCGCCATATGAGGCCCTGTATGGTCATCCTTGTAGAGCACCGCATTGTTGGACTGAGGTCGGTGAGCGTAGTCTGATTGGCCCGGAGTTGGTACAGGCGACCACAGAGAAGGTCGACATCATCAGGCGTCGACTTCTTACAGCGCAGAGCAGCCAGAAGAGTTACGCCGATACGAGGCGTCAACCTCTTGAGTTCGAGGTCGATGACCATGTGTTCCTCAAAGTTTCCCCTATGAAGGGAGTCCTCCGGTTTGGGAAGAAGGGGAAGCTCACACCGAGGTTTATCGGTCCGTTTCAGATACTGGATCGAGTGGGTGCTGTGGCTTACCGTCTCGCTTTGCCAACACCACTTGCAGCTGTACACAACGTATTTCATGTATCTATGTTGAAGAAGTACATTCCTGGTCCTTCACATATCATCAGATGGGAGCAGGTACAGTTGAGCGAGGATACTACATATGAGTTGCGTCTGACGCGTATACTTGACCGGAAGGAGCAAGTACTGTGTAACAAGGTCATTCCACTTGTGAAGGTACTATGGACGCATCATTCTAAAGAGGAGAGTACGTGGGAGACTGAGGCCGAGGTCAGGAAGAACTACCCTCAGATTCTCAAGGAATACGAAAAGGTACAAATTTTGAGGATGAAATTTTTGTTTAAGGGGGGTAGATTTAACGACTCGTAAATTTCCGTACAATGGCTCGAGTACCACCTTGACCAGAAATCACTTAGGATTAAATCCTTTAGAAATTTGACAAGTTAACTGAGCGCTAAACTAGAGTAGCCATGAAATCTGTTTGATTCGCTTTAAATACGATCTACAAGACCCAGAACTTGTAGAATCATTGATGCTAGGTTACCCTAAAATCTACGATTAAACTCATTACCCGTCTACTCTCAGGAGCACATTGAAACTCCGTATCAGGTTTGGACCACACATCGGGAGTCCGAATAATATGAGGTTAAGGACTTAGGACCGCCTCGCTGGGCTTGACAACCATCTCAGAAATCAGACCCAGACAGTGTCCCACGGCTGTTCGCTTGATTCCGAAGCGAAGGACTGTGAAAACACTTGTTTTCTTTATAAAATAAATATCTGGAATAGTGATCTGACACTTGCTACTTACGGTCAATTTGTAAGCTACTAGACTGTCAGAATATGACCCAAATACACCCTCGGATTAGGAAAATTTTCATAAACATTTACATGTACTTAGAATTTCGGATCGAGACTCGCTGACACTTGAACTAAAACTGGTCCGCCATGTGTGATCTGGGAATCCGACTGAAACGAAAACTAACTCCACGTAGATCCATGGTTGGTGAGCTTAAGTCCGACCTTTGGCTCAAGGAGGCCCACCAGAAGTCCTCAGTTGACCTGAAATAATGCCACTTTGGTTATAACCTAAGTATACCTTAACATTAGGTCTAGTTTAGAGAGATTTTAGGCTATATAAGGACCTTAGAACACTCTCTCTCACAGCCATACGAATTTGAGAAAAACCCTAGAGAGAGAAGTGAGAAAAGAGAGAAAGAGTGATAGAAGTGGGAGAATCTCCCTGCTACTATTTTCTGTTACTACCCTAGCTCCACCACTCCGTTCTTGCCGCTTTCCCGGCGATACCGACTTCGTTTTGAGGTAAGAAACCCTAACCCTAATCAGTTTTGGTGTTGTAAGGGTTGTAGGTTATGAAATAGCTAACCTATTTCATTCTTTAGGCTACCTAACTGCCAAATACGGAAGCTTAGAAAACCTATCTGATCCGTTGCGATTCCATGGTATAAGGTGAGGACTTTAGGTGTATAGGTTAAGGTTTTCAACAATTTCAATGTCAGATAATGATAGATTCATGATCTGCATCCAATTGCACATGTACAAAGTGTTTTCTGTTTTCTGTTTCGATTAAAGATGTAGATTATGGAATTTTACATATTCTAGGTATTTGTAGAAAATACCGTATATGTATAAATTTTGAAAATGTGTTTGACATGATTATTTGTTGTATGAATATACGATATATGGATAAAATACTTATTTGGCGAAAGGATTCGTCCAAATACATGTTTTACTAAAATACACTATGTATGTAGAAATGTTGTATTGTAGAAAGTACCGTATACATATATATTGTAGAGGTGTGTTTGCAATGATTATTTGTTGTATAAATATATTACATATGCGTAAAATACTTACATGGCGAAAGGACTCGCCCTAACACATGTTTGCTAACATACACTAAGTATGTTGAAATAGTGTATGTTAAGTGTTTTTGGAAATGCTTATGTGAGTAAGTGTTTGGATGTTGATGCCTTAGGAGGGTGTTGAGATGGGATTCTCAACTACCTTAGAGACATGTATGATTTCCTCCATGTGGTCGTTTGCTTAAACCGCTTACTTGTGAAATATATGTGTTTATATTCCTATTTATATAGTGCTTCATGAATTAAATATATATGCTTTATGACATGCTTACTAACATGCTTGAATTACTTTATTTATTATGCTTTACTCCACATGTTATGATTAAGGATTGATTGAGTTTGGGACTATGTCTATAGTCCAGACAATCGGTACCAGACTTGAAATCGTGGTTGAGATTCATGTCGCCACTAAGATGTGTTTGACGAACCCGAGTCGTATGTCAGTTGGCGACAGTGGTTAGGCCAAGCGAAGTGCTTATGCAGTTCATGTCGTTTAATTGATTGTGCGCTCGAACTAGTCAGGCTCGTCAAGTAACCCGATATGTCTAATGTATGTTCACCATGTTTGGTCGCTACTGCTTGAACCTAGGGTACCAAGCTTACCAGTGGAATCCCGTTAACCATGGTACCTCGATCCGCTAAGACTCATGAGCCGGGCATCGTGGTATGGGACACCGTGGTCGAGCTGTCGGCCTACGCTGGGGCCACGTGCCTCCCCGTAATGACCAGTGAGAAACCAGACTCGTGAGCCGATTATGGTGGTATGAGACACTATATTCGTGCTATCGGCCTACATTGATAAGGTGATGGGGGAGTGGTGCAACGATTCCGTGTAACAGCCCTGACAGCACTTTGTAGTGACCTCGAGCATACTTTGAATTTGGGATGAGGCGATGAGTTTTACCGCAATATATAGAGTATGAGCTAGGCCTGTATCTGTATAGTGATGAATCGTTAAAGAGGTGATGGGGGAGTGGTGCAACGATTCCGTGTAACAGCCCTGACAGCCTCTGCAGTGACCTAGAAACACATTATCGTATGAGATTAACTAGGACTGACGACCCTAGAATGGATCATGTTTGGGAATGATACAAGGGAGGTACCTTAATTTCCCAACAGTGTTGTTTGAAATGGACTAATAACTACTCGGTAATCATGCTCATCATCGCACCGCATGTGCCAAGTAGATGTGGAGCACTGAGGGAGGTACGCATCCGCGAACGTAAGATGGTGTCGCATGAGGGTGGTTTGGCAAGGGCATTCATCATGTCATTTCATACTTGCATTTAATAAGAGTAGTTAGGATTGTTTGATTGTACGACTTTATCATTACTGCTTGACTGAATTGACAACATGTTAACCTATGCTTTATTGTTCCACTGAGTTAGCTACTCACTCCCATGTTACGGGACGATGTTGTACACACCAACCAGACTCTGTCGCAGGTATAGAGGATGCGTCGATTCAGGAGGCAGAGCCAGAATACGATGAGGACCAGGATGAGTTCTCATACATGCAGTACTCTGACGGCTATGCTTAGGCCGACTGGATCGCGAAGATTTCAGGATCTATCTTTTAGTTATATTTTTACCTTTTGATTCAGAAACAATATACGTATATGGATACTCAGTTAGTGTTCATACTCTGGAGATCACAATGGTTTTGTTTCCTTACATACCTTATATATACAGTTTCAGTCTTCCGCTTGCCTTTATACAATTGATCTAGAGTATGAATTACTGTTTTGGTATAATTTCATTCATGTTTATTGTACCTTCACAGACAACATTCAATCTTCATCATCTATGTTGCATAAGTGATGTTCTGGAACTCAAGTGTTGAGTTGCTACTCGACCCTCGAATTTCAGGGCGTTACAAAAGGCTGCCAGGACTGTTATATTGATTCGTTACACCACTCCCCCATCACCTTTTTAACGGTTCATCACTAAATTGATACAGGCCTAGTTCATACTCTATTCACTACGACAAAACTCGTCACTTCACCGTAAATTCAGAGTATGCTCGAGGTTACTACAAAGGGCTCGTCACCAATCAGTGTAGGCCGACAGCTCGAATATAGTGTCTCATACCACCATAATCGGTTCACGAGTCTGGTT
Source organism: Magnolia officinalis (assembly GCA_021015155.1). Lineage (NCBI taxonomy): Eukaryota > Viridiplantae > Streptophyta > Magnoliopsida > Magnoliales > Magnoliaceae > Magnolia > Magnolia officinalis. The sequence continues at coordinate 12,902,856 of JAJHSJ010000019.1, forward strand.
GCTCAATGGACACTACGGGGAGGCACGTGGCCCCAGCGTAGGCCGACAACTCGACCACGGTATCCCATACCACCATGTCCGGCTCATGAGTCTTAGCGGATCAAGGTACCATGGTTAACGGGATTTCACAGGTAAATTTGGTACCCTAGGTTCAAACAGTGGCGTCCAAACATGGTGAACATACATTAGACAGATCGGGTTACTTGACGAGCTCGGCTAGCTCGAGCGCACAACAAGTTGAACGACATGAAGTGCATAAGCACTTCGCGTGGCAAACCACTATCGTCAACCGAAGTACGACTCGGGTTCGTCGAACACATCCCACGTGGTGAATGAATCTCAGCCATGAATTCAATTCTGTTACCGATTATCTGGACTATACAATAGCCCCAATCACATTCAATTATAGAGAATCAAAGCAGTAATGGATCAAGATTTCACTCATATAGTCAAATATCCAATATTGTCCGCTTAGGGCTGTCAGGGCTGTTGCATGGAATCGTTGCACCACTCCCCCATCACCCTTCGCAGATTTATGGAATACAACTTAAACATGTGAAGTAATCAGAGCAAAATTAAATAAACAAGTAATTCAAACATATTAACAAGCATGTTATAAAACACAATGCAAACAGGAAATCCAATCACATACATTTCATAAACCAGTAAGTGATTAAACTAACCAACTAACATGAAGGAAATCATACACATCACTAAGGTAGTTAAGAATCCTATCTCAACACCCTTATACATTACAATTTACTAACTACTACTCAATCAGACATTTCAACAAACACTTTAGACTATATAAATCAACATATATGACGTATGTTGATCACATAGGTATTAGGCCAAATCCCTTCACTGGGGAGTTGCCCCAATTATAACACGCGTGCACCCACGACGAATAATCATGGCAAGTAGGAATCCAAGTTTCATATTCATTCAGTCATTTCCACCAACACTTGGGCTACACATTTTAACATATATAATGTATATCGGTCGTGGCGTGATTTAGTGCAAATCCTTTCGTCAAAGGGGGATCCCCTATACAACAATCATAAATCCATGACAATTAGCCATGGAGAGCACGAATGCGAATTCTTTACTCATTCGGTCATTTTCACAAACACTTAGAATACACTATTTTAACATACATAGTGTATATTAGCAAAAGCATGTATTAGGGCGAACCCTCTAGCCAAGTAAGTGTTATACACATATATAATATGTTCATACAACAAATAATCATGGCAAACGCATTTCCAAAATTTATACGTATACGGTACTTTCTACAAATACCTAGAATACACAAAATTCCATATTCTTCGTATTTAATCGAAACGAAAAACAGACAACACTTTGTACATGTGCAATTGCATGCAGATCATGAATCTATCATTATCTGACATTGAAAGCATTAAAAACCATAACCTATACAACTAAAGTCCGCACCTTTTGTCGTAAAATCGTAACGAATCTAATAGGTTTACTAAGCTTTCGTTTTCGGCAGTTTGGTAACCTATAGAATGAAATAGGTTAGCTATTTCATAACCTACAACTATCAAAACCCCAAAACAAGTTAGGGTTACGGTTTCTTACCTAAAAATAATGCTGGAATCGCCGGGAAAGCGATTAGGAGGAAGTGGTTAAGCATGGATAGCAGCAGGGTAGAGCATCAGGGAGATCCTCCCACATCTCCCACACTTTCTCTCTCTTTTCTCTCTTCTCTGTCCTAAGTTTTCTCAAATTCGTGTGGCTGAATGAGAGGGTTTTAAGGTCCTTATATAGCCTAAAAAGTTACCAAAATGGACTTAAGGTCAAGGTATACTTAGGTTATAACCAAAGTGGGTCAATTTCAGCTCAACGGAGGACTTCTGGCGGCCCCCCTTGAGCCAAAGGTCAGACTTAAGCTCATAGACATTGGATCTAGGTTTAGTTAAGTTTTCGTTCCAATCGGATTCTCAGATCAGGCATGACGGACCAGTTTCAGTTCAACGGTCAGTGAAACTTGATCGGAGATTTCGAGTACATAGATATGTTTGGGGAAATATCCCTGATTTGAGGGTGTAATTTGACCTGATTCTGACGGTCTGGTTGCTTAATACTGACCCGCAAGCGAAACATGCCAGATTTCATAAATTTGTATTTTATTTGTAATTAATTTCACATTTCTCACACTCTTCACTCCGGGCTCAAGCGAATTGCACTGGGACACTATCTGGATTTGATTTCCGAGATGGTTGTCAAGCCCAGCAAGGCGGTCCTAATTCCTTAACTTCATGTTAATCGGACTTTCGACGTGCGATCAAGATCTGATACGGAGTTTCAAGATGCTCCCAAGAGCAGCCGGGTAATAAGTTTGATCCTAGATTTTAGGGTAACTTAGCGTCAATGATTCTACAAGTTTTGGGTCTTACAGATCGTATTTAAAGTGATTGGTGCTAATTTCACAGGTACTCTAGTTTAACACTGGCTAATTCTCGCCTAATTTCTAAAGGATTTAGTCCTGTATGATTTCTATCGGAGGTGGTAGTTAGTCCTTTGTAGTTTGTATATAAAGTGATCCAAGTTATAATACATAGCTAGTTTAAGATAGTGTCTAGGGTGAAAGTACTTAGAAAAATTGAAAGAACAAGGTGGTGAAGGGTGGGATTTGTGAAGGAAATGGGTTCAAAAGCGGCTTTAGACTTTGGGATTGAGTTCTGACAGGTTAATAAGGTGTTAGGATTAACCCATTGCCTAAGGACGTCTAAATCCAAGTTGGCAAAAATCCGGGATGTTACACGTAGTACCGCATTCTCGGATCCCAACACCCATATGCCAGATTCCGAGGATTTTCAGTATGATTTTTTTTTTTGTAATGGGACATAACCACAAGCATAACCAAGTCACAAAACAACATCACCACATATCCACTATATCAAAAACTTTAAGTATAATGCTGAAAGGGAAATACATATGTCTAAAATCAAAAATCCAGAAGATCGTTGTACACTCCAAGCTCAACGTTGCAGCAACCTAACGCCACCTGCACGCATCTATCGTGCATAAGCTTATAGAAAGCTTAGAGGGTGGTGAAAGTGTGTGTAAGGTAAGTGTCAAGTATATAATATCAGAGTAATGCGGAAGTATGCGGGTAAGTCCATGAATGCTATCAGCTATACCAAAACTATGTCATGCAAGACATGAATGCTATCGGCCATACCAAGGCTATGCGATACGGAACATAATAAGACAATAATAGATGCTGAGGATGCAATGCAATATGCAAATCCTGACGGGCCACGAATACCATCAACCTCATCTAGGCCATATAAGTGCAAAAACATAGTAACCCAAAGTGCTAAGTACTGCGGATGCAATGTAATATGCGGTGCGAATGAAATGACCATACTGGAATGTGAAGTCGGGATGATAGTACGTAGTATCGCAGGCTACGGGGTCCACCACAAGGGACTTCTATCCAAACCAGTCCCATACCTAAATTTGGATAGTCCAACTCAATGTGGTAAACTCCTGATCTCCGGTTAGTCGCGCCTCCAACCGAAATCCTGGTCATGCGAAGGTACTCGTAACAAATAGTTACGCACCACCAACCCGAGTGGATAGTAAATGAATGAATGAATGGATATGCAATTCCTGCTCAATAAGTCCACATATCAGTACGGTTGCTCTCTGGGGAAATCACCAGGGTCTATTACACTTCACACCGATCGCCTCCTCCTTAGCTGCATAACCCTGCGAGTGGAAGAGACCTCACTATCCGCCTCGCCAGCAGTCTGTCAATACCTACTTAGCTCATTATCACCATTTACGAGCTGGTCATACTCAGCCCAGCTTATAGCCCCCTCACTCGGGCAGATAAGGCCACACCCCCTCCCAACTGACTACGACATAGTGGAAGACGCCGCCTACTGGTATTCGGCACTCGGGTGCTCATGTTCCACTCGGTCTAGACGTTGGAGCACCTCCTGGCCTCGGAGATTCTGGGATTTTCACCCAAGGATATCCTAAGTGCCCGTAGTGCTAGAACCAAGTATTTCTGGTGTCCCATTTAGCCAGCCATGATGTGCCTGTAGAGGCTACGGCCCTGATGTCGCTAGGGTGTACAATGATCAAGTCACATATATGCGAGATGCATGAGTCACACTATCCAGTCATGCAACAATCCTGCGCATACGGCGCGATAATGTGGGCACTCCGTCTCATAAGGAGTCCCATAAATAGCTTGCCCAATGGCGTATGCAATGATCAGTCACTACTCATATTAAGTATACATATGATGCGTATGGCATGAGTCATGGAATTATACTAAGCATGTTATAAAGTAATGAACTATCCTTACAACACAGATGGGCCTAGACATGTTATAAAGTATGGGCCTATCAATGGGCCCTAAGGAGAGTTACAATGTGGACATTTAACCAACATTATACTTACAATGTGGGCGTCAAAGCATCATTGCTCCCAAGGCATAGCCCACCATAAAGGTCAACACATAAACCACAGTGGAATCACATTACAATGGGCCTTATGTACATCCCATTGGGCCTCGACCCATGTGCCTTCATTACATCAATTGGGCCTCATAATGTGGCCTCATATATATCAAGGTGGGCCTCAATGGATGGGCCATAACTACATCATGATGGGCCTGTATATATATGGGCCTTATATATATACCAAGGTGGGCCTCAATAGACAGCCAGAAATGAATCAAGATGGGCCTCATATATATACCAAGGTGAGCCTCAATGGACGGCCACAAATGAATTAAGATGGGCCTCATACATATACCAAGGTGGGCCGCAACAACAGGCCACAAATACATCAAAATGGGCCTTATAAATATCAAGGTGGGCCTCAACAAATGGCCACAAGTACATCAATATATATAATATAATATATGAATCATCTCAAAAGATCAACTGGACCGCACCCCAAATAACAGTGGTAACAATGATTTTCCATCATTAAAATCCACAAGGCCCACCATAACATTTATTTTCCATCCAATCTAATTATAAGGTCACCCAGATTTAGTTGGGAGGAAAAACATATATCAAGTTAATCTAAAATTGTTGTGGTCCAAAAGGACTTCAATGATAAGCGTTCATCTCACCACTGTTTTTCTGTGGTGTGGTCCACCTAATAAATCTGCCTCATTTTTAGTCTTAAGCCTAAGATGAGCTTGCCAAATGGTGGATGGTTTGGATGCAACACATGCGTCATGGCGGGGGTCCACATGAACTATGGATCTTACTCAATCTTTAACTCATGCCATGAAATGAGCTTTCAAGATGGATGGACAGTTTGGATGCAGCACATGCATCATGGTGGGGTCCATTGATGAATGGCGTGGATGCAGAGGGGGGGCCCACAGAGCTTAGTGACACCATTCTAGCAGGCTGCTGGAGTGAGGTACACTAGCCATCCCACCCAGGGACGGTGTGGGTTATAATACATGCATCAGTGGGTCCCACGTGGGGCCCACCATAATGTTTACCTTCCATCCAATCCATTCATAAAGTCACGCAGACCTGGATGCATAGGAAAAACAAATTTCATAATGATCCAAGACTTCTGGGACCCACACAGGGTCTCAATGGCAGACGGTCAGTCCCACTGTTCCCTATGATGTGGGCCACCTGAGCCATGAATATGGATGATTTTTTGGAGGGGGCCCACTTCAGGAAGGGGCCCACCGAATGCACGAAGTGGATGTTGAACGCACATCATGGTGAGGCCTACAGTGGGGCCCACGGCCCTGGCCTCTTACGCCACGCACAGACGCGGCAGCGTCCTGCTGCAGCGTCAGCAGCAGCAGGCGCTGCCCATATTTTATTTTTCTTTAAACCAATCTTTCTGGGGTTTTTCGTATGCGGGCCCACATCGGAAGAATCCACCCCATCCACTGCTTCCCATAGCTCAAGACAAGCCAAATAAGCCCAATATCCAATATATTTTGGGGTGTGGGAACATCAGGGTGTATTTTAACTGTGAAAACCATTATTTTCTATGTTATGGCCCACCAGAAAGTTGGATTGACCCCATTTTTCGGCTCAACGCCTAAAATGGTCTGAGTAAAGGGATGGACGGTGTGGATTGAATCCAAACATCAAGGTGGGGCCTACATGAGCAACCCACCCCAAATTTTAAAACGAACTGTTGTTTTCATCACTGTCAGTTCACAGTTCACACTCCACTGACGTCCAGCGTCTAAGGACACTGGACGGTCTTAGATACAACACTTATCAAGGTGGGCCCCACCGTCAGACGTGCTGTCTAGGTGGCCCACCATATGCATGAATGTTATGGATAGAAATACATCAAGATGGGGTCCATCCAAGTGGGCCACACGGCCACATCATCACACACAAAAAAATATGAAAAAGAGAGGGGAAGAGAGAGAGAAAGAGAGAGGGACACGTGTGATGGAGGGCTCTGCCACTATGAGGCCTCCCTTGCATTCAATCATACATCAAGTGAGTCCCAATACATGTGGGCCCACCAAATCAAAGATCAACGGTGGAGATTCCTTCTCCACCCAAAATGGACGGTCTAGATGGCCCATTTTCATACAAAGAAAACAAACATCATGATGGGGTCCATGGAGAATGACCCCATCATGAAATGATCATGAGAATCAAGGTGGGCCATCGACCACACCTAGGGTCCAAAGTGAGATCCATACCATCAATTGGTAGGCCTCACTTGGCCCATCATCAAACATGCAAATCTAGCCTATAAAGCACCCACCGTTCGATCTTCTTGGTCCGATGGAACGCCGATCTCCTTGTTCTTCACTTTGATGGAGGGTGATGAGGTTTGAATGGCTAGGATGATGGTTCTGGGATGGGAAGTGGGTCACATACATCACACTTTTCTCTCCATGGGAAAGCTTAGACGTGCACTTTTTTGCTCTCTTTGGTTGCTTGGAAATTGTGTTGAGAAATGAGAGGGAGAGATGAGATGTAAGGAGAGAGAGTGATGGATGTGAGTGATGGGTGAGGTGATGGTGTACTTGACATGTATGGGTATGTAAGAGAGAGGGTGAGAAAGAGTTGACTTAGTGGTTGCTTGACTTGGGGAGAAAGAAAGCATTGATTGATTGATTTGAGTGATTGATTGATGGGACATGTTGTAGAGATTCTCTTGGGATTACAAACGCGCAGTGTTTTCTTCGAAATAAACGCCAGCCCACATCTCCCTACTAGGGTATCGGATTGGTATGCAAGACGCGGCGTCGGAACCGCGGCGACGGTGCGGTCGGAATGGTACAAGTCTCGGGTAAGCCAACTCAAATCTACAGGATATGACTTAGGATCGAGTACAAATGTCGATTATAGGTCGCAAGTTGCTAGATTTCACTGGGAAGGATCGCGGGAGTCGACAGAACAGTACGGACTATGATACGGGTCTTACGTTTTCCATCAGGATCATATATCATTACTTTCTCCTTTATTTCATATGACTTCTTTTATGACAATTTTACTAGGATATGGGTATTGTCAATCATATCTTGTAGAATACCTTTGAATACTGTAACTGTGGCAGTTTGATTGTCTCTGCAGCTAGCGATTGATTCCTCATAAGTAGTATATCGTTTTCTTCAACTGTATGTTTCTCTTAGCTCTTGAATTGTCCAAACTCTTCCTCTACTTTCTTGTCTGTAAAATCACTCATTTTCTCTATATTGGAAAATTCAAATCTTTACTTTTTGACGATCCTTCTTTTTGCTTTCTTTCGTCGGCAATATCTGCTGCTACTCTTTTAAGACTTTCAAGCAGCTGATTCATATGAAAATTGAGTAGCTTCACTTGCTCTTCTACTTTGGTAAGTTGTGACGATGCCTCGAGGGTTCTCTATTAACCGATGAATTCGTTAATTCATAAATTGATCCGTTTACTTGTTGGTGAGAGTCGCTTGATTCAGTCGAACTAACTTTTCATCTGAACGCTTTCCTCAAGATTTACTGTTGTTCACGGTAGTCACTGTTGGAAGAGTAAGGTCTTCAGTAATATGTTCATTTGGTGAAGGATGATGAACATCTTGTTGGTGGATTTTCTATTTTCTACACACTTCGAATGTACTAATATCCGTACTCGGCAGGATGATATTCCTTGTAAAAGAATATTGAACCCTTCATTTTTCAGAGATCACTATGTTCCGTTTTTTTTACCTCCATATGCACGAACTCTAAATATGCATGCCACGGGCCCATCTTTGATCAAATCTCAGACATCGTCATCAGCTTGATCGAATCACCATTGTCCTTGTACGCGCAGTACCCTATACCTTTTGCGCAGGTCTGCACAATTAATCATGGTTTGCGCGAGTTGGTGTAAAGGTCTCAACACACTTGTTAGTCCAATGTTACATAGGTGCATGCGACATCCTATACCATTTGTGCGGCCGCACACAACCGGTTATAACTTGCGTGGACGATGAAACACGTGAATTCCTACTCTTTACCTCATTCTTCTTTACGTATCCTTTCTTTCTATTCTTCTTTCTTCTTTCTTTCTTCTCTTTGATATGTTCTAATCTCTCAAAATCAACACATGATGAAAACTTTGAACACTTTTGTGCGTTAACACACTACCATCTGTTCTTCACTGTTTTGTTGTGTTACTAATGAAGCAGAAATTGCTTTCGATATTACTTGGCATTATCTATCTTCGATCGCAACTGATTTTGATCTTCTCTAATACTTTTTAGTGGAAGTCTATCGGATGTGAAGGAGAAAACTATATTAGTCGGGAGAAAGATCGCGGCAGTATATTTGTCATTCAGAACAGAGTGTTAGTTAATTTATTTAAATAAAATCGTACTTTATTTTCAGAGATGAAGGGGAGGATGTTCCCGTTGAGAGTCACCATTTTGGCGTCTTCACAGGCGCCAAAAAGTAATAAATATTCTCGGAATATTTTCTAAGTTACCATCGAATAATAAATCCCCAGCAGAGTCGCCATTTTGTTTCGACAAGAAAACAAATGCGTTTTATTTGGGGGATTTATTCAATGATAACAAAGAAAGAATGAGAGAACATTGATCACAATTATTTTGAGTTCATTTACATCTTGGATTCCCTTAATTCTGAAAATAAAGTACAATCAATCAAATCAGATAAAACAACCCGATGGAAATTTCGGCAGCATTTCGACGCTTGTTTCAGTCATCTCTTAGGACTTAGGAGGAATTTTTGAATTGATCAACCCATCTCGGGCTTGAAATCATTTCTGAGCATCCTTCCAGTCATTCTTCCTTGAATCCTCCTTGAAATGTGGAGCAGTCCCGTTAAACGGGCCTGAAAACTCATTCAGAATGTAAGATTACAGGGTTGCCACCATCCGATCAGCTCGAAACTTTACGTGTAGCCTTAAGACCACAAATTAGTCGTACACGTCAAATTTTAGCTCCTGAATCCTTCTAGAATTGGCCAAACTGACAGATCAGCCCCTGAAGTCCTGATTTGGGGCCCGCCTGACATCTGGATATGCTTCAAACTCGGTCTCAACGCGTTAATCATAGTGGCAAAGCCGATGGACAGAGCAGATTTCCGACGAACATCATGTTGGGACCACATGTACATTACATGTACATGAAGCACGAGTGCACAAGCCGTGCACTGAATTCCTTAAGGTCGGTCAGCGCATGCTGACCGACGTCTTCTTCTTCATTTCAAAAGAATGCAATAGCGTCTTCACTGTGCATTTGGAATTTTCTTAGTGTGGCCCACTCCATATTCAAATCATCAATCTGTACCGTCCATTGTGTACATAAGGGAGATTTAACCCTTTCCAGGGTAGCATTTTGAAACCATGGAGGCAGTTGTAGAATTCTAACCGTTGAACATGAAATGGATGGCGGAGTATACAACCTCGTGTGCCATGCTGATTTCACTCCAAAATCAGTCATTCCTTAATGGTTTCGTCCTGAAACTAATCACGGAGTGGATTTTTCATTTAACTTCCATAAGTGGGCCATCAGTCTTCACAGGGTCGACGTGCGTCGACTCTGTTCATAATAGAGGCTTCGTCTTTTCATTGTGGACCACCATCATGCAGCGAAGGACCGATTTGAGTCGTCCATCAGATAGAGGGAGAAAAATCCATCGAAACCATGTTCATCTTTAGCAACCACGCTCATTCAAATGATCATTGCATCGATCGAAAGGAGACCGTTCAGTTGTCATTGCAGCCAGATTAGCTCGGTGGGCCACATCATCAGATGACCAAGACCGGCCTTTCAAGGTTGAAATTCTGAGAGGAAGACGGTGGACGGTGTGGATTTGCCAAAAGACAGCTACAATGGACTCTGCCAGCAGTACAACAGAAGGAAAATGACCTTCTTCCTCTGTTTACGCATGACCGACGATCCGATCGGTTGCGCGGGTCCGCGCAAGCAACTTCCGTTGCGCGAGTCTGCGCAAGGGAAAACTCTCATCGGATAGCATTCTATTACTTATGGCTTTATGGGAAATCTCCCATTCCTGTTGTGCAAGGCCGCGCAAGAGGTCTTCTCCAAGTCCGCTTGAAAAGTGGCGCAAAGGCCATCTACATTTCCATTGCGCAGTTGCACACCAGTAACTTCAGTTGCGCGGCTGCACGCAAGCAACTTCAGTTACGCGGGTATGTGTAACACCTATTTCAAACTCCCTTCAAAAGTGGCAAAGGCCATTTATTCACTTCCGTTGCGGGGGTCCGAGCAAGCAATTTCCGTTGCACGGGCTGGCGCAAAGACTTTCTTTTCTCCTTCTCTCACCTTACACCTTTCTCCCTTTATGGCCCACCAGCTGATCAACCTCTCAAATGAAGCAGGGGAGGGGTATTTATAAGCCCCACCACTCTTACAGAGTGGTGATCACCACCACTTATCCCTTCACATATGGACATCTTCTTCTCTTAAACCATGGTGTCCACCAAGCTCTATCTTACATGGTGGTGTACAAACTCTCTCTATTAAAATGACACTTGTGCACCCTTTATTACCAAAATACCATTTTTACTGGCTTTTACTGAAATACCTAAACTACCCCCGGACATAGAATTTTACCAAAATACCCCTGGACATGGATTTTTACTAAAATACCCAGAGCTGATTTTTACTAAAATACCCCCGGACATGAATTTTTACCAAAATAACCCCGGAGCTGATTTTTACCAAAATACCCCTGGACATGGATTTTTACCAAAATACCCCGGAGCTAATTTTTACCAAAATACCCCGGACATGGATTTTTACCAAATACCCCCGGAGCTGATTTTTACCAAAATACAGAGTGCACAACCCTAGAAAAGATCTACACCATTGAATTCTCTAACCACTTCAATGGAATATTTTTTATACCTCAACAGATGCTCCCTCGATCTTTCTTTGATTGATTCCTGAAATCAAATGGAGGATCGATCTTCCTCTGCCTAAAGAATCTTGAATGAATTGCAACCGAAGGATGACTAGATGATCATGCTTGCATGGAAAACTAGATGGTCATACTTGACCAGAAGGTCGAACGATCGCGTTCGATCAGAAGACTGGAATGATCGCGCTCGAACAGAAGATTTGAATGCCCGCATTCGAATGAAAGACTTGAATGATGGTGCTCAAATGGAAGACCGAAATGCCCCCAACCAGTAGTGTCGAGTAGATGTTTCACTAGAGGGGATAAAATTCTTTTTTCATCGAAACTTGCCACTGTAACAGCTGTAACGACTTTGTCTTTGAGCAACTTGATCAGAAAACTTTCTTTCAACACTGTTGCTACTACAGCAGTCTCTTTGATCAACTCCAGCCACTCTTTCCTTAGACTCTATGTCTAGGGTTGCTCTTTAATGCCGCTCCAGCTGCAACAACTCTTTCAATTGTTTCCTTTATTCATGATCTGCATAACCCAAGCTTTTGAATAATGGTCTTTCCTGCCAAATTAATCGAAATTAGTATTTCAAGACATTATAATTTTTTTAATTTAACTTTATCAAGTATTTATAATTATGAAATATATTGAAAGCTTCTTCTCTTCTTAGGTTGATCGTGATATTCGCTCCATCATCGCGCTTCACATTGTATTCTTTGCTCATTATATCGCACTTCTTGGAGATATCATTTCCAGCTCCAAAGGTTCATCAACTGAGTCTTCCTTTTGCTGAGTCTTTTCTAGCTTGTGCTCCTTGGCATAAACTTTTCCTTGGATCTTTGCTAATTTGATGATGATTCTGTTTGTCCTTTGTCTCCATCAGATCTGGTACTTGGAGTCTTGTGACATAATTCTCGGCATATGAATTTCTCCACCGTGCATAAGAGATTATCAGAAAGACCAAGGCATAGTTTACTTTGAAGACATAGATCCTGCCCCCTTTCCCAGTCAATGTCGCATAAAGATTTCTTTAGAAGATAATATTTCTGAAATAAATCTTGCTAATACCCCTGCAGGATAGATAATCTTTGCTGATTTGAACCTAATTCAAGAGAAACACATTTTTGCATCTTGTTTACTTAATATTTAAAATGTTCATCAGGCAATGGCATATTTGAGCATATCTAGAGTGAAATATGTATTTGCTGCATTTTTGTAACGCCCTGAAAATTGGGGGTCAAGCATAAACTCAACTCCCGAGTTCCAACGCATCACTTATGCAACAAAATGAATGATGATTGAATGTTGTCTGTATTAGTGCATTGAACATGAGTGAGATTAAGCTAAAACAGCATATCATACTCCAAAGACAGTTAAATTGCAAGCGGAAGACTATGATAGATAGATAAAATATATAAACTGTGGTGAGTCTCCAGAGTGTGATAATGTTACCAGGTTAACTATTTACAGTACAATTTCAAAATATACCAAATGTGTAAGGTCCTCTAGTCAACATCCCAGAAAGCCCCGTCGATCAGGACACGGTTCACAGGAACCTACCTGAAACTCCATAAAGGAGGAATCCTCCTTATCCTCACAAAATTCCGGCTCCGCTTCGCAGCATCGCCATCATTTGAAACTCAAACAAGTCTGGTTGGTGTGTACAACACCATCCCGTAACGTGGGAGTGAGTGATCAACTCAGTGGAACAATAAAGCATAGGTTAACATGTTATCAAAATATTCAAGCAGTAATGATAAAGCAGTACAATCAACAATTCTACATACTCTTATTAATGCAAGTATGAATGCAGTCATGATGGATGCCCTCACCGACATACTCCCTCATGCGACACCATCTTACGTTCGCGGCATGCTTGCATTCCTCAGTGCTCCACATCTTTCAGGCACATGCAACGCGATGATGAGCATGATTACCGAGTTGTTATTAGTTCATTTCAAACAGCAGTATTGGGAAACTAAGGTACCTCCCTTGTATCATTCCCAAACATGATCCATTCTAGGGTCGTCACACCTAGATAATCTCATACGATATTATGGTTCGAGAGGCATCACGAAGGCATCACAAAGAGCTCGTCACCCGTCAGCACGGATACAGATCTCACCGTGTGCGACTCAATTGCTGGCCGTCAGTTCGAATACAGGTCTCACCGCACTCAGCTCAATCGCTGGTCGTCAGCTCGAATACAGGTCTCACCGTACTCGGCTCAACTCATGCTCTAGTTGCTGCGAAGGGCTCATCGCCAATCATAGACTTCAGAGTATACTCGAAGACACTACGAAGGACTCGTTGCACGTCAGCACGAATACAGGTCTCACCGTATTTGGCTCTCGCCGTAGGTGTCAACAACTCGAATACAGTGTCTCATACTACCGTATTCAGCTCAAGAGTCTGGTTGCTCACTGGTCACTACGGGGAGGCACGTGGCCCCAGCATAGGCCGACAGCTCGACCACGGTGTCCCATACCACCATGCCCGGCTCATGAGTCTTAGCGGATCGAGGTACCATGGTTAACGGGATTTCCTCTGGTAAGTTTGGTACCCTCGGTTCAAGCAGTAGTGACCAAACATGGTGAACATACATTAGACATATCGGGTTACTTGATGGGCCTGACTAGCTCGAGCGCACAATCAACTGAACGACATGAAGTGCATAAGCACTTCGCGTGGCCTAACCACTGTCGTCAACTGAAGTACGACTCGCTTTCGTCAAACACATCATACGTGGTGAAATGAATCTCAACCACAATCTCAAGTCTAGTACCGATTGTCTGGACTATAAGCATAGTCCCAAACTCAATCAATCCTTATTTAGAGCATGTAGAGTAAAGCATATTAAACAAAGTAATTCAAGCAAGTTAACAAGCATGTCATAAAGCATGTTATAAAGCACTATATAAACAAGAATACAAACACACATATTTCATAAATAAGCGGTTAAAGTAAACAACCAACATGGAGGAAATGATACACGTCTCTAAGGTAGTTGAGAATCCCATCTCAACACCTACCTAAGACACTATCATCCAATCACTTACTCTCACAAGCATTTTCACAAACACTTAGAATACACTATTACAACATACATAGTGTATATTAGCAAAACATGTATTAGGGCGAGTCCTTTCGCCAAGCAAGTATTTTACGCATAGATAATATATTCATACAACAACTAATCATGGCAAACACATCTCCAAAATTTATACGTATACGGTACTTTCTAAAATACACTATTTCTACATACATAGTGTATATTAGCAAATCATGTATTATGGCGAGTCCTTTCGCCAACTGCGTATTTTATCCATATATAATATATTCATAAAACAAATAATCATGACAAACACATTTCCAAAATTTATATGTATACGGTATTTCCTACGAATACCTAAAATATGTAAAATTCCATATTCTACGTCTTTAATCGAAATAGAAAACAGAAAGCACTTTGTACATGTGCAATTGCATGCAAATCATGAATCTATCATTATCTGACATTAAAAGCGTTGAAAACCATAACCTATACACCTAAAGTCCTCACCTTTAAGCCGTAGAAGCGAAATAAACTCGCTAGACTGGTTAGGCTTCCTCCTACGATGATCTAGTAATCTATTACATGATTCAGGTCAGTTATTTCATAACTTACAACCACCAAAGCACCAAATCAGATTAGGGTTAGGGTTTCTTACATAGAAATGGAGCTGAAATCACCGGAAAAGGGATTAGAAATGAGTGGTGTAGCTTGTGTAGCGGCAGGGTAAAGTGGCAGGGAGATTCCCCCACTTCTCTCACACTTTCTCTCTCTTTTCTCTCTTCTCTCTCCTAGGTTTTCTCCCAAATTCGTATGGGCTGAATGAGAGAGGTTTTAAGGTCCTTATATAGGCTAGAACATTACCAGAATAGACTCCAGGTCAAGGTATACTTGGGCTATAGCCAAAGTGGCCCTGTTCTGTCTCAACGGAGCACTTCTAGCGACCCCCCTTGAGCCAAAGGTCGGACTTAAGCTCACAGACTATGGATCTACGTATAACTAAGTTTTCATTTCAGTCGGATTCCCAGATCACGCGTGGCGGACCAGTTTCAGTTCAACGGTCAGTGGATCTCGATCGAAGATTCCAAGTACATGGATATGTTTGGGGAAATATCCCTGATCCGAGGGTGTAATTTGGTCTGATTCTGACGGTCTGGTTGCTTAATACTGATCCGCAAGTGAGAGGTGCCAGATTTCATAAATTTCTATTTTATTTTAAATTAATTTCACATTTCTCACACTCCCCGCTTCGAGCTCAAGCGAATAGCGCTGGGACACTGTCTAGATTTGATTTTCGAGATGGTTGTCAAGCCCAGCAAGGCGGTCCTAATTCCTTAACTTCGTGTTATTCAGACTTCCGATGTGCGGTCCAGATCTGATACGGAGTTTCGGGATGCTCCCGAGAGCAGCCGGGTAATGAGATTGATCCTAGATTTTAGGGTAGCCTAGCGTCAATGATTCTACAAGTTTTGGGTCTTGCAGATCGTATTTAAAGTGGATCAAGTGGATTTCGTAGCTAATCTATTTAGCACTTAGTTAACTTTGTCAAATTTCTAAAGGATTTAGTCCTGTAAGATTTCTGTCTGAGGTGGTACTCGGGCCTTTGTAGTTGGTACATACGGTGATTCAAGTTATACTACTTAGCTAGTTTAAGATAGTGTCTAGGGTGAAAGTGTAAGTGCTATAGTCTATATCCCTGTCGGTTGTCAAATTTGTGATGCCAAAATCACTGTTATATAACTTGGATAAGTGAAGCTCTCTCAAAGATCAACATTCATGAACAAGTAAAGATCAGAACAAGTAAAGTTCACAACAAGCAAAGCTCACAAGTACAAAGATCAACCTTGACTACAAGTACTACTCACAAGACAAGTCTCTAGAATGTATTATTCACGAAGTGTACAAGGCAGTTCATAAAGAACTTAAGACACTTTCAAGGCTGAGCTACATCAAGATTTCAAGATTGAACTACATCAGATTGAACTATATTAAGACATCAAGGCTTAAACTTCAAGGTCACTTGTTCCTAATGTTTCAATGTCCTTACTTCTTGTTGAGGTTTGATTGACCATAGGTTGACCTTAGGAGTAGGCCACTTTAAATACATAAGTCATATTTATATGTCACATGAGTTTGGGTCGTCCGAAGACTTGTCCTAGGCTTTCTTCGACTAGTCCTAGCCTTGCTTCGACCAGTCCAAGAAATTCCTCGATCAGTCGTAAGTTTGTTACAAAATTTGGATATTTTCAGTTAGCCTTCGACCAGTCCAGGAATCTCTTCGACCAGTCGAAGGAACAGTGTCGACTGCATCTTCGACTAGTAGAAAATCTTCGACTCAAAGTCCAGCGATTATTTATAGGGTCTTCGACTAGTCGAAGGAGACCTTCGACCAGTCGAAGGAGACCTTCAACCAGTCGTAGAACGGTCAAAGCTTATCGCGCCCAATTTTTTTCAAATATGTTACTTCTTCGACTAGTCGAAGAGCTCCCTAGACCAGTTGAAGACGCGATCTGCTCACCTATAAATTAAGCACGAATCTCAAAAGAATTTAAAAAGGAATTAATTAATCCATTCAAGCCAATCTTCGTCAAACTTCTGAGTGATAATTCAGTGCTCCATCTAAGCTAAGTGTGCTTATTTTATATTCTCTTTCTTTAGCTTTATTTAATTGATTTTGTTTCTGCTATTCCAATCTAATTTGATAAGAGGAATTGTTATTCCCTTTCTTTGGAATCAAAATCAATTAAAGCAAGCCCTATTTGGTTTAATTTAAAATCTATTAGAACTAGAACCATTGTAATTGAGTACTGGACATTGAACTTGGACATTCAATCATTTACTCTGACTTGGTTCTACTGGGCTGCTACAACGAAGGAGATAATCAGGTATTTTACATTTAATTGTAAATTCCTTTCTGTTTTGGTTTCTTTCAAGATTTGCCAGAAAAATCTTGTTGTATTGGTTATCTGAGGAGAGCCAGGAAAACTCAGAAGTGGGGTTTTTTTAATTGTGTAAGCCCACAGACAAAGACACAATTGTAAAGGTTTTGGGTGAACTTGTGAAAACCTATCTTGTTAGTGAGCGCTAATATCCCCTGTGTGAGGATATTAGGAGTGGAGTAGCATTCTGTGTGGCTATTGTTTAACAGTTGGTGAACACATAGGCGAACCACTATAATCCCTTCTGTTGTGGTTGAATGATTTATATTTCTAAATCTTTAATTATTTATTTGTGGGATGTATGTATGGTGGTGAATGTTGTAATCATTTAATTCAAGCATTGTAGGAATTTTGTAATAATTTAGAATTTATTTTCTGTTATTCCTTTATTTGCTTGAAATTCAATTTCCTTTAAAGTTGTTCCAGTAAGGTTGCCCTGCCATTTTTATGGTGTATGGCTGTCCCTAGAACAATACATTTGTGATTACAATTTATTTCAGTTTGTGCTTATTTATTCCTCTTAGGTTTGAGATTTGATACGAAGATATTCCTAGAAATAAGGTTGTCCTACCATAAACTCTAGTTTTTGGTGAAAGGTTGTCCTTAGAACAGCATTTGTATCAACCTCTCAAGATATATTTTTTGAGGGTGTTTTACTTTCCTGCATTGTGATTTATTTTGGCTATCATATTCTTTTTAATTCTGCTGTTATAAGTTTTATTTGGCATAGTCCTATTCACCCCCCCTCTAGGACATATAGCTAGGCCTTTTCAGAAAGTACGTAGAAAAATTGAAAGAACAAGGTGGTGAAGGGTGGGATTTGTGAAGGAAATGGGTTCAAAAGCGGCTTTTGACTTTGGGATTGAGTTCTGACAGGTTAATAAGGTGTTAGGATCGACCCATTGCCTAAGGACGTCTAATTCCAGGTTGGCAAAAATCCGGGATGTTACAATCTACCTCCCTTAAAACAAAATTTCGTCCCCGAAATTGCCTAAGGGTAATAAGGAAAGATTTAATTATTTCTTTGCCTAAGTCTTATTGCGTAGGGTATATACTAGCCTAGTTCATTTTAGTCTACCCCCCTTAAAACTTATTTCTTTATCCATTTGTCATATCCTGATGGTTTGCTACAATGGATTTCTCATATCCATTTCGAGTTTCCATGACTTCATTATTGACATTCTAAGGAAGAGTCAAATCCTATTTAATGACCTAACCTTGCATATAACTGGGAGTAATTTCTTTCGATCCTGGGCCAGTGGGCAAGGGTCCACCACGCTTCCGCTGCGCCACCCAGATCAAGGAATGTATAGACTGACTTAACTAGATTAGGTTCTTAATGTTCTACCCCCTTAAAAACTTAATTTCCTAAGGCTTAAGGATCTATGTCTCACTCCGTATGTCAGAACGAGGTGAAATTTTAAACCTATCTTTGGTATGAAATGGGAAGCGGTCTATCAATACATTGGTCTTCCTCTCATCGATGATGTGTGCTATGGCATTGGTACCTATGGTTATAGAAAGGAGCTAAGATGCCTAATTCCACCAAAGGAGGACCTTTGCCACGGTCCCGACTTACTTCTTTAATCATATCTAGTTGAATACTGTAAGATAATTTGCACACTCTTAGTACATAAAGAATCTAGACAAATAGGTTAATAGACAGCCTATCCTTCTAAATCCATAGGCACAATACGCATGCCAGAATGGTCTGTGGTTCGAGACCTAATCCCTAACTCTCTCTGTTGCCCATTTGAGAAATTTCTTAAGCCCTAAAAGACAAAGTATCCCAATTGGCTATATGTTCTTACACTTATCAAAGATGAAGTTATAAACTTTTGGTGGTAAGTGGTTCGGCCAACACGGAAGGAAAGTTGTGTAGTGGGTCTGAGCCGGATACATAGACCTTCTGCCTCGCGAAGACAGAAAATCGTCGTATCAGTTCTTAATCCTAGTTGATCCCGTCCTTCTTCTTGATCAGAGCATAGAGTTCATTGGTAACTACCAGGATTGAGAATTCGATTCAAACCACGAATACCTCGCTTAGATATAGTTTCTTTACTTCGTGTTCCCGTTTGTACTATGTAACGCCCTGAAATTCGGGGGTCGAGTATGAACTCAACTCCCGAGTTCCAACGCATCACTTATGTAACATACACAATGATGGTTAAATGTTGTCTGAATTAGAGCAAACAACATGAATGAGATTATACCAAAACAGTAATTCATACTCCAGTTCAATTATATAAAGGCAAGCGGAAGACTGAAATTATATATTTAAGGTGTGTAAAGAAACAAAATTTTATGAACACCAGAGTATGAGTACTAACTGAGTACCAATATACATGTACGGTTTCTAAGTCAAAAATCAAAATACAACTCCCAAGAGAAGCCCTGGAATCCCCGCGATGCAGTCAGCCTAAGCAAAGCCGTCAGAGTACTGCATAAAGGAGAACTCCTCCTGATCCTCATCGAAGTCGGGCTCCGGCTCCTGAACCGATGCGCCATCTATACCTGCGACAGACTCTGGTGGGTGTTGCAAACACCGTCCCGTAATGTGGGAGTGAGTAGCTAACTCAGTGGAACAATAAAGCATAGGTTAACATGTTATCAATTCAATCAAGCAGTAATGATAAAGCAGTACAAATCCAACAATTATAACTACTCTTATTAAGTGCGAGAATGAAATGACATGATGCTGTATGCCCTTGCCAAACCACCCTCATGTGACATCATCTTACGTTCGCGAATGCTTAACTCCCTCAGTGCGCCACATTTACTAAGCACATGCGGTGCGATGATGATCATGATTACCGAGTTATTGTTAGTCCATTTCAAACAGCAGTATTGGGAAACTAAGGTACCTCCCTTGTATCATTCCCAAACATGATCCATTCTAGGGTCGCCAATCCTAGTTAATCTCATACGATATTATGGTTTGAGAAACATAGTGAAGGCATCGCAAAGGGCTCGTCACCCGTCAGCGCGGATACAAATCTCACAATATGCGGCTCCATTGCTGGCCGTCAGCTCGAGTACAGGTCTCACCGTACTCGGCTCAATCACTAGCCGTCAGCTCGAGTACTGGTCTCACCGTACTCGGCTCAACTCATACTCTAGTTGCTGTGAAAGACTCGTCGCCAATCACAGACCCTTGGAGTATACTCGAAGATACTACGGAGGACTCGTCGCCCGTCAGCACGAGCACAGGTCTCACCGTACTCGGCTCTCGCCGTAAGTATCGACAGCTCGAATACAGTGTCCCATACAACCGTATTCGGCTCACGAGTTTATGTTGCTCAATGATCACTATGGGGAGGCACTTGGCCCCAGCATAGGCCGATAGCTCGGCCACGGTGTCCCATACCACCATGTCCGGCTCATGAGTCTTAGCGGATCGAGGTACCATGGTTAACGGGATCACCACTGGTAAGTTTGGTACCCTAGGTTCAAACAGTAATGACCAAACATGGTGAACACACATCCAACATATCGGTTTACTTAACGAGCCTGACCAGCTCGAGCGCACAACAAGTTGGGCGATATGAAGCGCAAAAGCGCTCCGTGTGGCCAACCACTATCGCCAACCGAAGTACGACTCGGGTTTATCAGACACATCCCTTGTGGCGACATGAATCTCAGCCACAATCTCAAGTCTGGTACCGAATGCTTGGACTATAGACATAGTCCCAACACCAATCAATCTCATCCATAGCATGTGGAGTAAAGCATGATAAACAAAGTAATATAAGCATGTTAACAGGCATGTAAGAAGGCATGCTATAAAGCATGAAGTAAAGTATGTTGTAAAGCATGTTGTAGAGTACTATACAAATAGGAATACAATTACATACACATCACAAGTGAGTGGTAATAGCAAACCACTACATGGAGGGTATCCTACATGTCTCTAAGGTAATCGGGAAGTCCATATCAGCACCTATCTAAGGCACTAACACTTACGCCTTTACACTCACAAGCATTTACACAAACACTTAGAGTACGCTATTCCAACATACACGACGTATGTTAGCAAAATACGTATTAGGGCTAACCTTTCGCCAAGTGAATATTTTATCCATGTATATCATAATCATACAGCAAATAATCATGACAATTGCATTTCCATAATTTACACATATGCGGTATTTCTAGAATACACAATTTCAACATACGTAACATTTACAAGCGAACATGTATTACGGCGATTCCTTTCGCCAAACTAGTATTTTATCCATATATTGTATAATCATACATTAAATAAACATGTCAAACATTTTTCCAAAAAAATACGTATACGGTATTTCTACGTATACCTAGAGTATGTGAAATTCCATATTCTACAACGTTAATCGAAACAGGAAACGGAAAGCACTTTATACATGTGCAATTGCATGCAGATCATGAATCTATCATTATCTGACATTGAAAGCGTTGAAAAACGTAACCTATACACCTAAAGTCCTCACCTTTGTCCTTGGAATCTCAACAAATCAGCAAGGGTTGATGAGCTTCCGTATACGGGCGTTTTCTAGGCTAAAGAGTGAAATCGGTTAGCCTTTTCACAACTTACAACCTATATACTTCAAATCAGACCTAGGGTTAGGGTTTCTCACCTTCAAACGGAGTGGGTACCGCCGGGAAAGCGCCTGGAAAGAGGCGGTGTAGGCCGTGCGATAATCGAAAGCAGCAGGAGGAAGTTCTCCCACAAATCCCAAGCTCCTCTCTCTCTTTTCTCTCTCTCTCTAGGGTTTTATCCCAAATTCGTATGGCTGTGAGAGGGGCTGTTCTAAGCTCCTTTTATAGCCAAAAACCTCCCCAAAATAGACTCAGGTTCAAGGGTTACTGCTAATATAGGTATTTCGTCACTTTTCCAGCTCAAAAGAGAGGTTCTGGTGGCCCTCCTTGAGCCAAACGTCAGACTTAAGCTCACCACACAAGGA
The DNA here is from genome assembly GCA_021015155.1 of Magnolia officinalis. NCBI lineage: Eukaryota > Viridiplantae > Streptophyta > Magnoliopsida > Magnoliales > Magnoliaceae > Magnolia > Magnolia officinalis. Next base: position 12,925,149 of record JAJHSJ010000019.1, read on the forward strand.
TCTATGTGGGATTACATTTTTGACTCGATCGGATTCCTAGATCGCACGTGGCGGACCACTTTCAGTTCAACGGTCAGTGGGCCACGATCCGAAATTCCAAGTACATGTAAATGTTCCTGAAATTTTTCTTAATCCGAGGCTGTAATTTGGTCTGATTCTGACGGTTTGGTTGCTTAATACTGATGCGCAAGCGAATGGTGCCAGATCACTATTCTAGATATTTATTTTGTAAAGGGAATAGTGTTTTTCACACTCCCTCGCTCCGGATCCAAACGAATGGTCGTGGGACATCGGCTGGACCTGATTTCTGAGATGATTGTCAAGCCCAGTGAGGCGGTCCTAGTTCCTTAACTTCGTATTAATCAGACTTCTGATGTGCGATCTAGACCTAATACGAAGTTTCGTTTCATTCCCAAGAGTAGCCGGGTAATGAGTTTGGTTCTAAACTTTAGGGTAACCTAGAGTCACTGATTTTGCAAGTTTTGGGTCTTGCAGATCGTATTTAAAGCGATCCCAATGGATTTCATGGCTAATTGAGTTTTGCACTTAGTTAACTTTGTTAAATTTCTAAAGGATTTAATCCTAATTGATTTCGGGTCGAGATGGTACTCGAGTCAAAGTACGGAAATTTACGGGTCCTTACAATCTACCCCCCTTAAACAAAAAATTTCGTACTCGAAATTTATACCTTTTCGTATTCCTCGAGAATCTGAGGGTAGTTCTTCTTGACCTCGGCCTCAGTCTCCCAAGTAGCTTCCTCCTCGGAATGATGTGTCCATAGTACCTTCACAAGTGGGATGACCTTGCTACGCAGTACCTGCTCCTTCCTGTCAAGGATACGCGTCGGGCGCAACTCATACGTAGCATCCTCGCTCAGCTGTACCTGCTCCCATCTGATGATATGCGAAGGATCGGGAACGTACTTCTTCAGCATAGACACATGAAATACGTTGTGTACCGACGCAAGTGGTGTGGGCAAAGCGAAACGATATGCCACATCACCCACTCGATCCAGTATCTGAAAGGGACCGATAAACCTCGGTGTGAGCTTCCCCTTCTTCCCAAACTGAAGGACTCCCTTCATAGGGAAACTCGAAGGAACACATGATCCCCGACTTCGAACTCCAGCGGTCGCCGCCTCGTATCGGCATAACTCTTCTGCCTGCTCTGCGCTGTGAGTAATCGATGCCTGATAATGTCGACCTTCTCTGTAGTCGCCTGTACCAACTCCGGGCCAATCAGACTACGCTCGCCAACCTCAGCCCAACAGTGTGGTGCCCTACAAGGACGACCATATAGAGCCTCATATGGCGTCATGCCAATAGTCGCCTGGAAGTTGTTGTTGTAGGCGAACTCTGCGTACGGAAGACAGTCATCCCAGCTGTCCTTGAAGTCCAACACACATGCCCGCAACATATCCTCCAGAATCTGATTCACCCGCTCTGTCTGTCCATCAGTCTGAGGATGAAACGCCGTACTGAACTTCAACTTCACACCCATCGCCTCCTGGATACGAGTCTAGAAGATGGATGTGAACCGAGTGTCTCTGTCCGACACGATCTCCAAAGGAACTCCATGCAGACGGACGATCTCTTTGATGTACAATCTAGTCAGTTTGTTTGCAGAGTTCGTAACTCTGATAGGGAGGAAATGGGCCGATTTGGTCAACCGGTCCACAATCACCCAAATGGAATCATGTCCCTTCCTCGTCTTCAGCAGCCCTGATATGAAATCCATGGAGATGAAGTCCCACTTCCACTCCGCTATGGGCATGGGCTGAAGTAGTCCAGGAGGTCGGCGATGTTCTGCCTTGACCTGCTGGCACGTCAGACATCGAGACACATACTCAGCGATGTGGACCTTCATATTATCCCACCAATACGTCTGTCTCAAATCCCGGTACATCTTCGTACTACCAGGATGCATCGCAAGCTTCGAGTTATGGGCAGACTCGAGAAGCTCGCGTCTCAAGTCAGGCACATCAGGAACGCATAGACGGCCACGGAATCGTAAACCCCCATCGGAACCAACTCTCCACTCGGAGTCCTCGGCGTCGCTAGCCTACTCTCGAAGCTCAGACAGCGTATATCGCCCTCCTGGGGCTCAACAATCCTGTCGTCAATAAGTGGTCGCACCCGAACGTGCGCAACACACTCAAATGGCTCCTCGATAGTGAGTCTCTGCTCGAAGTCCCGTACGAACTCCATCATGTCCCACTCGGCTATCATCAGCGGTGCCGCAAATGCAATCGTCTTCTTGCGGCTCAACGCGTCTGCCACAAGGTTCGCCTTACCAGGATGGTAAGAAACCTCGAACTTGAAGTCCTTCAAGGTCTCCATCCATCGGCGGTGTCTCATATTCAAGTCTCGCTGTGTGAATATGTACTTAAGGCTCTTGTGATCGCAGAAAAGCTCAAACTTCTCTCCGTAGAGGTAATGTCTCCAGAGCTTCAATGCAAAGATGACAGCTGCCAACTCCAGGTCATGTGTAGGGTAATTCTCCTCGTGCTTCCTTAATTGTCTCGAGGCATACGAAATCACCCTATCCTTCTGCATCAGAACACAACCCAACCCAACGCGAGACGCGTCAATATATATCGTGTATTTCTCCTCTTGCTCTGGCAATACTAGCACAGGGGCCGACGTCAACTTGTCCTTCAGCTCCTTAAAAGCTGCCTCCGCCTTCTCAATCCAGGCGAACTTCAGGTCCTTCCGAGTCAACTGAGACAATGGCCTGGCGATCTTCGAGAAATCCCGAATGAAGCGTCTGTAATACCCAGCCAAACCAAGGAAACTCCTCACCTCAGTAACCGATTCAGGCTGCTGCCAATCCTGAACCGCGGCTACCTTAGCAAGGTCCACTGCTATCCCATCCTTGGACACTACATGTCCCAGGAACTTGACTTCGTCCTGCCAGAAGTCACACTTCTTGTACTGTGCGAACAACTGGTTCTTCTCCAACGTACCCAATACTGCTCGCAAGTGCTCCTCGTGCTCCTCGTGCTCCTCCCGACTCGTAGAGTATATCAAAATGTCATCAATAAAGACGATGACGAATCGGTAAAGGAAGGGCCGAAATACCCGGTTCATCAGATCCATGAACACGGCTGGTGTCATGATACAAGAGGATAGAGACTTTGTACCTAGGCGGGAGAAATGCGGCCTAACTCAACATCTAGCGAGTCGGCTCGGCCTAGCAGAACTTGGTCCCCAACCGAGTTGACTCGGCTCAAGCAACCACACACCTACTGCCACTCTCTCTTCCTCTCATTCCTTTCTCTCCTCTATCATTCTCTCCTTCCTGTTTTCTTTCTCTCCCTCACCTAATCAACGGAGGCCTGACCCAGCAACTCGGCAGTTGCATCAGAGACTCGGTGGAACGAACTGAGTTGACTCAGCTGCACCAACAGTCCTTTAACCGCTCCACCCTCACCTCCTTTTCTTTGATTCTTTCTTCTTCCTTTCTTTCTTTCTCCTTTTCTCTTTCTCTTCTATTCCTTTCTCTTTTCTTCCTTCCATTGCTGGAAACTCAGCAAAGCACGAACCGGTCGAACTCAGACCGCGACTCAGTGCTGCACGAATGGGGAAGACGCCCGACTGCACCCTCTCCTCCCTCTCATTTCTTGTCTTTCCTTTCTCTCTTCTCTTTCCTTCTGCTTCTCTTCTTCCCTTTCTCGCCTTCACTCGTCAGTGAGAACTCGGCCAAAAATGTGACCCGTGTCGCGACTCGGGTTGAGCTGATTTGAGGTGGTGCGGTGCAACAGCCACACCACCACTACTTTCTTCCTTCTTCTCCCTCCTCTTTACTTTCTTCTGGAAAGGCCTGAACCGAGCCAGGACTCGGCCGAATCCACTGCAACTCGAGCTGGTGCAGCAGCAGCGAGTGTTACAGCTGCCGCACCATTCTCAGTCTCTCCCCTCTCTTCTATTCTCCTTCTCTTTCTGCCTTTCTTTCTCTTTTCTTCTTCTTTTTCTTCCCTCAGCTCCTTAAGAGGGCCAGCAACCCCACTGGACTCAGATGAGCTAGTTCGACACTCCCGGAATCACCTCAACTCGACGTGTTGCAGCTCCTCTTCAACGAGGAAGATAATGGCAGATCTTTTATCGGCATTCATTCCTTTGAAACGAGAGCATGGGATGACTCAGAACGATGTCAGGAAGCTTGAGGAAGAAACGAAATGAAGCTCCATTGGAGTTTTGGTGGTGGGTTCGAAGGTAGAACGGAAACAGTCATTTCCTAGGGTTTTTAAGAGAGGCCGATAGAGAGACGTTTTCTCTCCTTTTCTTATAGGAAGACCGGCTTTTCCCAGGCCGTTGGATGCAAATGGAAGGCTGAGATTTGATCCCAGCATCCGGTTTTCTCAAAACAGCTGCAAACAAGGTGGTTTTCGTGTCGGTTTTCCCCTGGAAAGCCCTAGCTCACGTGAGCCATCAACGGACGGCTGGGATAACTCTCCAAGGGACGGTCAGGATTGAGAGAGGACGTTTCACATGGATCGTGGAGCTAGCAAGAAGAGAAACAGTTTCTATTTTTGGAATTTTGTGTTTGTAGGCTTGTTTGGGTCGAAGATGGTGTGCGTGCACACGTGTTTCCGTGTGTGGGAGAAGTTAGGTTATGTTCAGGACCTTGCTGCGCACAAGATGGACGGTTTGGATCACCTTGATGGTTCCTCGTGGTGGGCCACAGATCGTCACAAACGGACGACGTCCGTTCGCTGCCAAACGTAGAGAGAGAGAGAGAGAGAGAAATCTCTCCGTTTTTGGAAATGGCGGCTCAGCCCGCTGCTGACCGAGCTTGGTGGTCCGGTGCACCTCAAGTGCACCACCTATGGTGTACATAAAGTGGTTGTGGGGCCCACTGAGATGTTTGTGATAGATCCACTCAGTTCATTCGAATAGATGGGTCATCTAAGGGCTATCGGCCAAGGATGAGGTGGATCCAAAGCTTTGGTGGGCCGTAAGCTACGATAAATGATTTTTAAATGTCTATAGTAAGAATCTGACGGTCAGATCGATTCCAAATCGATCATCAACGGTTAAAAGATACTTAAGAATTTATTTAGGTGGTTGGGGCCACCCGTTCTATGTTTTCATAACATTAAATATTTTTATTAGGGTTAATTCAACATTTATTATTATTTATTTCTTTTATCTATTCTGTCATATATAATTATAACAATTTATTAATATATATAATTTTAAATGAATATCAGTAAGCAGAGATTAATATAAAATTTCTAATATATCATATTACACCTATGTATGGATTGAAAATTGTACAATACCTCTATTAAAATCACATTGTTAAATGGTATAAAATTTTATTTAAATATCTAATAATTTTTGGTATACATGTTGATATAAAAAACTATATTCAATACTATATTAATATTTATAATTCAATTATATATTGTAAAATTATTATTTATTATGTTTAGTTAATTTAATATTATTTTCATAATATTTTACGTACATTAAATATATACATATATTTTTAGACACTTTTATATGATAAGTAATATATCAAGGCATATCTATAATTTTTCTGGTCTATATTTGTGTAAAATATAATAAATTAAATAAATATACTTATTAAATACTATATGACTACCGGATGGTTCGTCTCGAAGATTAACGGATGAAATCTCTGATACATAGGTGCGTACCGTTTTCAACGGTCAGATTTAAACTAGGATAAACGTAAGTGTTTACTTAGGCCTGACTTGTATTTATGCTAAGTTTGATTATACGGTAACACCCAAGTACTGGGAAGTACGGGGTGTTACAAGGCAGGAATGAAGATGACCTGAAATGTGACAAGGGCCATGTCCAGTCCGATTTGTAATTCGAGGTCAATTTCTGCCTTAACTTGTCTTCAGGAGTTATCGAAGGCTCTGATGCTCATGGTGCAGGGTCTGAAGGAAGACGGTTCTATCCCTAACCATTCGGTGGTCCTTAAAGGGCAAACATTAAGGTTGGATCCATTGTCAATAAGCACGAGTGGGATTTTGAAATTCTTGTGACGGCAGCTATATTTAGTTAGCGTCCATGTTTACGCCCTTCAGGTGGTAGTTCCTCATCAGAGAAAGTGATGGCCCATGGTGCGAGGAGTTGTCCAATCATATTTACTACCATTTTACGCTGTACATCAGGAGAGATATGGGCATCATTTAATGTTTTCTCAAAGATTTCTCGATGCGATCTTGATGTGCATAGGAGTTCCTAGATGGATATTTGTGCGGGAAAGGTTTTGAGCTGGGTTGCTATGTTGTAAGCAGCATTGGTTTTACAAGTGGTTCCTGACAAAGTTCTCCGGGTTTCTCTCGTGTTCTGGTTATCTTTCCTGAAATACCTCTCGTTGTTACCCACTTCATCGCATTCTGGGTAATGCCATGGGACTGCTTTTGGGTCGTAGAAGGGAACCGCTCTTCCTTCCAGGTATATCAATGGTTCTTGAGGTTGAGGGGTTGTGGTTGGAATCGTTTGTGAGAGACTTGGTGAGATTTGACATTAGGATTCTCTTCCTCCGTTTGCTTTGTGGGAGAGGTCCTCTGAGCATGTGCCAGTTGGTGAGGCATCAAAAATTTTAGGGCTTGAACCGAGGGTGTCCCTTGCAAGGTTAGCGAAGTTAGATTAGGGAGACCTATAGGGAGAACAACAGGTTCAGAATTAGACCTTTTTGGATGTAATGAGGACGGAGTTGAGTGTGCTCCTTGGGGGGCAGGATGTTGAGGATGTGACCTGTTAGGTACGACTTCGAGGGTTACGAGAGGTTGTACTATTGGTGCTGCTTCGAGGAATATGAGAGGCTATGTTGTTGGTGTTGCTTCAAGGAATATGTGAGGCTCAGGTAATGGTGCTTGTCGGTATCCCCATGTCTGATTTGCTGTATCGGGCATGATTGCTTATATGGAGTGATGTGGAGAGTGTGTGGGTCACCCTCCTTCAATGTGGTTGACGGTAGAAGTGCTGGATGTGCTGGGTCCTGCTTAATGCGATGGCAGGGGATTTTGGAGAATGTTGGCCTAAGCTGTATTGTTGGCCTGTGGGGTGATTGCAATCTTCTAACTTTCAATTAAATCTTGGACCGCATGTTTTAAAGTGAAGCAGCGGTCCGTTAGGTGGCCAAGAGCCTGGTGATATGCGCAGTACTGATTTTCATTGTAACCAGGTGGTAAGGGATTAGGTGGAAGTCGAGGCTAGAGTGGTGTCAAGAGTTGCTTTTGCATTAGCATTGTCAGAACCTGACTGTATGTTTGTGCTAAAGGGGTGAACTTCCTTTATAACATTGCCTACTTGTGTGGACCTTGCGCATTTCCCCTAGGCTATTATGATTGTTGTTGATATGGCTGTGCCTGATATCCTTGTTGGGCTTGTCGTGGTTGGTACTGCGTGTTTGATTGTGGCTGGTATTGTCTGTCTTGTCGTGGCTCCGGTTGTGGAGCATATTGGCTGCCTTGAGTATTGGTGGCGATGTTATTAACTTCCATAGTGCGTTGCGCAGGAGCAGTGTTGTTTCCATTCCCATATCTAATGGGTTTCCTTTCGACTTTATTTCTTTTGATTGAGGGGGTCTGGTGTGGCCATGGGGAAATGGTCCCAGCCCTGATCCCGACTTCTACCTGTTCTCCGGCTCGGATGAGTTAGGAGAAATTTACGTATGGATACGAGATTAGATATCCTGAAATGTTGGGATTTGCTGAATGTATAATCATGGATATCTGCTCTTCGTCATCAATGGGGTTTCTCATTCGAGCCGCCATGGCTCGCCATCATCCTACGTATGCTGATGAGGATTCATCGCTCCTTTGTCTCAAAGCAACCAAGTCAGATCTTTTCGAAGCCATATTCAGGTTGTATGAGAACCTTTTAATGAATGCCTGGGAGAGTTTTTCCCAAGTTCTGATTTGATGGCTGTCTAGTGAAGTGTACCAATCCAAAGCGTCACCGTTAAGAGATTTCTGGAAGAACCATATCAAGGCTCCATCATTCCCTGTTATCGTATTAAGTTCCCCACAAAATGCTTTCTGGTGTGTTGTGGGGCACCCACTACCGTCGTACCTTTTAAATTTTGGTACCTCGAAGTTTGGAGGTACCCGGGCATCTCGGAAGGGACAAAGGTCCCTGAATTTGGTGGACGGGTGGTCCACTCCTTGCTGCCTTTGGAGTTGATTTTGCACCATTTGTAGCTACTTTCGTAGTTCCTCAATCTTAGACTTGCCTTGCGGATGGTATCTTGCCCCTTGCTGTAGGGCTTGTGCTGCTTCCTCTTCGTATGGATCAAGAATGGGGGGTTGCTGAAAAGACGGTGGACTCCCGGTGGCGGGAGGTAGCTGGAATTGAACGTCGCTCCCTTTCGGAGGAGGGTGTGATGTTCAGATCCGGAACATTACTCCCGTTAGGGGGAGTGAGTTGAACTCGAAACTGGCCCCCTTCATGGGCATCCGCCAGTTCTTGTCTGTGGTTCCCATGAGGGGAACTTGTGTTGTAACCTGATTGTTGTGATGTGTTGAGTAGAGATGTGTAGGAGGATTGCTCCTGATTGCTGGTTGCTGTTGATCTTGTGCTGACTCTTCCAAGAGAGGGAGCACAGGATTTGCTGGGGGAATGAGAGAGAAGGCAAAAGGGGTTTGAGAAAGTGAACTGTTCTGTACACTAGGCTGGGTTGCCTGTGCATTCGGTGTAGCATTTGGCACTAGGAGAAGTAGTAACTCTTGCATTGCTCTAAGACTTTGGACCACTTTTTGCATGGTGTTGTTGGCTTGAGGGTCCGTTGGAGCTATTGGTGGTAGCAGCGCGGATGATGATGTAGATATGGGTGCGGATGTTTCGGGAGGTGGTTAGGGTGCCGGCTCTTCTTCATGGGTAGCTTAAGAGGTCATGGCTGCATAGGATCGAGTGGTCATGGTTCGAATCTATGCCTAAGAAAATGAAAGCCAATGATTTTTTTTATTTTTGTATGATGATTTCCCTTGAAATTAAAGTACCACACACTTTCGAGTCGGGTCTCAGCTAGTGCGAGCTAGTACATCCCCAGTGGAGTAGTCATTCTGTAGACACTGGAAATCGGTGCCCACACTGATTAATATGATGGTATGATGGTTGGGGTTTTGTGGTGTGGGTGATTAAGCTGTTGGAGTTGCCACTAGCCAATTAATCTCAAAATCCTGCTGTCGACTAGAACCCGCAGTCACACGTGGATTCTGATGTAGCAAGATCCGAGATTTTGGCAAGCCACAGAGCATACATTCGACAATGTGTCTAGAGGGCGGATGTGATGATGCTTATGCAAAGATGTAAGAAAAATGGACTAGATCACTAGGAATTTTTGATGTGACAGGATCCAATGTACGGCAAGTCACAGAGCATACGTTCACTAGAGATCTAGAGAAGCAAGGGGGTTGAGAAGGGAGTAGATGTCATGATGAATGCTTGTAGAATGATGAATCTTTGGCTTGATTCTTGAATAGGCTAAGACATAGACTGAACCATGATCAAACTGGGATAGGTTAGATGGGTTGGAGAAGTCAAGAGGAAAGGCTAAGGGATGGCTTGTGGATGCCATGTGGATTGAATAAATTACCATTAAATTTTGTTCAAAGGTCCACCAGGAGGTTTATTTTCCATCTAACATGTTCATAAGATCATACATACCTAAATGAAATTAAGGTACAAGCATTAGCTTGATCAGAGCCTTTTGTGACTTAAGAAGTTTTAAATGGGAGCATCAATTCTATGTTGTATTTTAAATTATTTTAAAATAATTTGGTGTTTTAAAATATCCATTGGGACGGACTATGGCTGTGGCCATAGGTGCGCATGTGCTCTACGGATGTATCTTTTCTCATAAAGGTTATATCCTTTCAAATTTTGTTTTAAAAAGTTGTATCTTTTGAAGCCTAAGGGTCACACCACTTGGGTTTAAACCCAATAGTCACAACCCTTTGTGAAAGGGTGTCTTTACACCCTTAAGGGTGTTTTCACAAAGTCTATAAATAGACTTCTGATTTTAAGTTTTGGAATGGATTAGAAAATTGATTTCCTCTTTAAAAATTTTGTTTAAGTATTTTCTAGTTCGGGTTAAGACTACAAGTGGTTTGAGCCCGTGTACAGTGAGTGCACCGCTGGGACCGGGTCATAGTTGTTGTATCCTGTAGGTCGATTGCTCTGGAAACCTATTGCACTTGGGACGTTGTCCAAGGGGAGCAAATTTGATTTCAAGCTTAGTGACTCACGTCACACCTCAACTTCTACAAATCGATAAGTTTTCTATTTTCTCATTTTAATTTTAATTATAATTGATTCAAATAGTTTTCCAAACTCCATAGATCTAACACTTTAATTTTGGAGTTGCATTGTTTTTGAGTTTGTATCTTAGAATGGTATGAAAAAAAATGTATGAATAATGTTAATATAATAAATACATCATTATAAGTCACCTAAATTTCACAAATTAGGTTGCTCGCGTGCAAGAGCAAATTAGTTGAGACCCTTGCCTCACCCAAGATGGTACAATCCTTAGCATGGGCCAGCTTGCCGTGTGTATTCTATATCCACTCTGTTCATCCAATTTTTCAGACCATTTTAGATGATGATACCAAAAATTAAGAAGATTCAATTATCAAGCTATGGACCATATTCCTAGAAACAGTGGTGATTGAACATCATACCATTAAAAACAATTTAGGGCTCATCTTAATGTTTTCTTAATTTTTATTCACCATCCAATCTGTTGATAAGTTCACATAAGCCAGTATAAAGAGAAAAAAGGCATATCAGTGCGATCCAAAACTTTTATATTTCATTAATGGCCAATCGCCACTATTTCCTATGATATTGTCCACCAAATAATTGGATCTGCTTCATTTTGTGGATAATGTCTTCAAATGACCTAGAAAAATAGAAAAAAGAATGGATGCAAAATACACATGTCAAGGTGGGCACCACGGAAAGGGCTGCACCATATTGGTGAGGCCGGTGTTTCACCGAATCCACTCCCTCCCGTGGTGCAACACATTTCAGTGGAGCCTTATCGTGATGGATGTATCAGATCCACACTGTCCGTCCTTTTTTTTTTTCCCCCGGATCATTTTATAAAATGAGACATAAAAGGAGGAAGATCCGGTGCTCAAGTGAACTACACTAATTACATAGTGGGAATTGGATGCCTACGATTGAAAACTTTTCAAGGCCATAAATGGCTCTGATTAAGCTAATATTTGTCTTTTTCAATAATCCAGGTTTGTGTTACATTAAGAAGATATTAGATGGAAAAAAAAAAACCTCAAAGTAGACCTTATGAAGGTTTCAATGAGAGTCGTTCAATTCCCGCTATTTTCTCTAGTGTGGTCCACCTGAGCGTTGAATATGTCTCATTTTTTTGGCTCATGCTCTAGAATGATGTGTTACAATTGATGGATAGTGTGGTTCTAAAACATAAATAATTGTGGGACCATAGAAGTACCACATGTTGAAAGTCATGTTGTGTAGAACGCAAACTATTTGAGAGCTAAATCCAGCCTATCTTGCCTGAAAGATTAATCTGCGATGACGTGGATTGATAAGAAGCTACCGCACTGAATTTTAATCCCCGTTGCTTCATATTGTGTGATCCACTTGGGCCTTAGATCTATCCGGAAATGATCCGACAAAAGCGATGAATGAATAAAAACACATACATAACGGTGGGCCCCATTGAGTATCAGCCAAGACCCTCCCTCTAGGTAGTACCAAATCGGTGTCTCAGTCCTAGTATAACCAAGACCTTCCAAAATAAAACTAATGCATCAATCATCTAAAGGCGGCCCAACATTACAATGGTTGTCTCTCATTCTTTGGTACTTGGAGTGAGAACCCTTCTCTGCATATTCCTCATGAAAGTTTAGGTAAAAACTTTGATACTTTTATTATTTGAGTGAAATTATAGCAAAGAAAACTTGGGGGGACATTTGGCTCTTGAAATTAGATAAGATTAAGTTGAATGAAATTGATTTTTTACAATGATAACATGATGTTAGAGTTCTAAATAGAATTTATTTTTCTGTGGACATTAAATGCCATGTTTAATGTAAATATTTAAACGATAAATCCTAAAGTTTATTTGAAATCACATTTGGATTAACAGTAGAATCTGCAAAACCTACCATTCACGACTAATATTGTTTGGAAATATCACATGCTTTTTTATTGTGTTGATGTCAATGGGTTATTTCGACCCACTGCGGTGTATGTGTTAGGTAGATAATCTCATAAATCACAGTGGCCTATCAGAGCTCCTGCCTGTGCCCAGCTTGGGACAGGTGGGGTACAATCCGTATCGATGACTTAATACTCAACAGTGAGTTCAAGAGCATGAGGGGTGTTATTTGAGGAAACGGTTTGGCCACTCCCCTGCCACCAGCCCGCTGGCTGATGGTCAGCGCTCTGTGGGCCCCACCATGATGTATGTGTTTCATCCATTCCGTTCATCCATTTTTAAAGATCAGTTTAGGGTTAATCCAAAAAATGAGAGGGATATAATTATCAGGTGGGCCACACCACAGGAAAACAATAGTGATTGGATATCCACGATTAAAATCCTCCTAAGTACCACTGTACTGTTTATTTAACATCAAATCTGTTGCTTAGGTCATATAGACAAAGATGAAGGGAAAAAGCAAAGATTAGCTTGATCCGAAACTTTTATGGCCCAATAAGTTTTTAATAGTCAATTTTCATTCAACATTGTTTCCTGTAATGTGGTCCACTTGAGAGTGGGATATATCTCATTTTTGATCTCATACCATAAAATTATATAGAAAAATAGATGGATGGCATGGATGAAACACATACATCAAGGTGGGGCCCACAGAGCGCCGACCATCAGCCATTGGCTGGTGGCAGGGGGAGTAGCCAATCCGTTTCCGTTATTTGATTAGTTGGTATTAAAGCGGACCAACATCCAACGTACACGTGTCATGCATACATCTTATTCCAAACCAATCAGAACTGGGCCACACTATAAGATAGTTTATATCACAACTACATCCGGGGCCCAATTCCCGCCGTGGGATGACACGTGTGATTGATCTGAGCAGTTCATTCGATAGTGGGCGCTATGAACATTCAATATACCTAGAGTTTTGAAAAAAGAGCTAGGCACGTGTTGGACTTCCTACTCGCTCATCAAGTGGGGTCCACCGGATAGATCAAGATGTTGAACTTATCAGATGGCCATACAGAAATAAAGTCCACATTCGACCCTTCCTAACCAAACATGCCAAACAGACAATCTAGACCGTCTATTTACAGAAGAAAAGTTCACTTCTGCCCAACTGGGCATCAACCAGCAACGGAACATACACGGTACATGCATTTTCCAGAACATGCGTTCCAAAATGATCAAGGACAGTCGTTTCCAAAATGTAATAAATTGAAAAATCCAGTCCGTTGGAAGTTAACTTTCAACGTTAGTATCAAGTGGGCCTGATCTTATAGTCAAAATACTTCCCATTTGAAAAGAGTGTAGTTCCGCGTACAAAAGGACAAAGGAATTGTACTGGGACAGTTGGATAACAGTAGTAGAGTACAGGATCCGAAGCGTTCAACTGGCGGGACCACATGAATCACCATTCGTCAAGTGAGAGTTTCTCCATTTCCTTCTGTCATCCCAGCCGTGCTCTGGGTCCCACTGGCTAAACGGAGCTGAACCATCGTAACCATAAAAACATATTATTATACATGCATGATGACACCATCAACATTATGCCATTGCTTAAGAAGACTGGCATCATTTTATACATCATGTATTCAAGAAATGCAAAAGAAAATATTGTATTCTCTGTAATAAACACAGGTGTGTAGGAGATCGTAACCATCACCCTTCTAGTGTAGTATATCCATTTAAAGCATATTCAAGAAACGCATAAGAAAATATTGTATTTCTCTATAATAAACGCGGGCGCATAAGACTTTTCACCATCACATTCTAGTGTAGTCTAGCCATCCAAAGCATGAAAATAGAAAAAATAAAAATAAAAAGAATGCTTGTTGCTAAATTAAATCAGGGATGCAAACCTGTTAACCTACGCACCCTTCCCATAACTATTTGTTGATGCAAAAATCTGTTTCACCCTAGCGGAGTTGTTGGGCATTCAAACACCTGCACAGGAAGAGGAAGACAAAGGAGACACTGGTTGGAGCAGGGCACCCTCCGATGCCAAAGTCGGGATATGAACATGGGTCTAGTAGTGTCAAGGGGTTTTGAGTGAGAGAATTTGCATACCTTTTCATATAGATGGCTCTATTATTTATGGCGTAAACAGGTTAGAGTCAGTTCGTGATCTTAGGTACGATCTATGGCTGCAATATAAGCATAAGTTTCTCAACCGTTACATGGAATTTATGTGTGTGATAAATGCTGACGTAGTTGACCCTAAAATCATGCAACAGGTAGTTAAGCCGAGATGACCTAAATTCTTGATTGTTCAGACTGAGGCCAAGTCGATTTGATCCAAAAGCTGACCAGGCAGAGGTCGACGATCGGCCCGAGGCGAGCTTATACAGTGATTGTTACCGATCAGCCTTTTGTGCATCTTGATCCATCCATGTGCTGAAATTAGGGGTCAAGCCTATCTACCTGGTCATATTGTCCTTAATAGACTGTCCCATTAATCTTGCTGAGCCGACCAGTCTCCCAGGCATCTTCTGATCGTTTGTATTCGGATGATTCCTAAAGATGCGCATATAAGTCGAAGCTCGGTCATACACAACGCCGATGACTAAGCTTTGGAGGGTCCTATCCTTAGAACGATCTGAGACGCCTATTCAGGACCCCCTTTATCCTGGGAACACGTGCGATGAGCTCGTGAGTCTGAGCGGATCCCATGCGTGGTCAGACCACTTTTACCCACAACATAAGCCACCTACTTATGAGTTTGCAATGCGAGCTCGGGAAGTAAGTCGGTGGAATGGGGTCGAGCGGACGAGTTGTATTGCTTTTATTATAGGTCGACAGGAAGGTGTGAGAATCATGAAAAAATTGCAATGATGGCCTGGAATGGTAGAGGCGTCATACGCTGTCACAACAACTTTTTCGGCTTCTGGCCTATACAATGCAGACGCGTGGCACAACTCGAGGATTCGGATCGGCGAAGTGAACATGGAGCTGTAACACGTATAGAGGTGGGTGTTAAGATGTCTCTTCGTCTGCGGTATTTAAGGCAGGTCATCAATACCCACAGCCGAGGAGGCCTATAAAAGTGAAATACCTCATTAGTAGCTTGGCTATTTGCGCCTTATCTTTCCTTTCTCTGCTTCATAATTCCCAAAGTAAGCGATTTTTCTCTCTTCTCCGACCACCATTCCTTTTCTTCTTCTTTTTTCTTGCATTTTCCTTCCTCAGCCCGATATGTTGGATATGTCGAGGAACGAGAGATATATGCTTTTGAGGGCGAATCAGACCGGGGTAGCATTGATTCCCGGTCTAGGGTCCCATCAAAACCATCTTCTCCAAATTCGGTGGGATTTACTCAGGAAGAGGCTCCGCCCTTACTCAGTGGGCGGCTGCTTAGTCCCCGGCTGAGCAGTGAGTCAATGTCAGCCTTGGAGGGTCGATCTTAAAGGAGGCGGCTTTGGCAGGGATCCGTTCGGAATATCATATCCCGGACTTTATACGGATTCGAATAACAGCCCCCTTTAAAGACCCTAGTAACCCTGTCGAAGGGTATGTTGATGTTTTATTTAAACCAACCTGATTTAAATGATTTTAAACTCGCAAGTATACGAATTAGGCGTAGATACGGTACATATTACTAGATCGTTCCCACGAGGACTGGTTGTCACAATTCGAATTTTACGATTCTTCTTAACTAATCCAACAAATAGTGTAACGAGTGAAATAACAAAAATCTACGAAAAATAACCAAGAGCAATAAGGAAAATTCAATCGAGGAGAATATTAGGACTTTTGAATCCACCCCTAATTATCTTGACCCTTGTTGTACCTGTTGATTCACCCTGACTCAGATTGATATAAATTTAATAAATAAAGCACAATCTATGTCCTTGGTCGGGCACATAGAATGTTTAATCCCTTAAAGCATAAGGATCACATCTTTCCATCCATGGTCAGGCATAAAGAGATGTAATTCATATTTCTTTCTCTATAGGAAACCTATTCATGGTCAGACACAAGCACCTAGAATAAGATTCCAAACAACATCCACATCTAGACTTTGGTTAAGCTTATAGAATGGAGAAGCACGGAGTTTTCATGTAAGCACACTAGAGAAAGAAACAAATCAATCAAATCCAGGTGAAATCAACAATAAACAAGAGTCATTCAAATTAGGGGTTTCATCTTAGCCCTAGCCAAAAAATTAGCAATCCATAAATTCAAATAGAAAGAAAGAAAAATAAGATTGAGAAAAGAAAAACTTAAGGATCTCTTCTCTCTCTCTCTCTCTCTCTCTCTCTCTCTCTCTCTCTCCCTGTCTCTCCCTCTCTCTCCAAACTTTCCTCTCTTTCTCCTTGGCTCTGGATCTGCTCCCCCCAGTCTAGCTCTTAGGATCTCGCCCCTAAATCAAGCAATGCCTTCTCAATCTTATGATCTCCTATGACACAAGAAATGGTGGGAGCTCCTAGATCCCTAAATTTAGGAGCGGTGTTATGTTGAATCATGGAGCTGAGTTGCTCCGCAAGGAAGACCTTGTGAACATTCATCTTACGCTTCTGAGTGCATAAATCTTTAAGAAACTTATCGTAAGTAGGGACTTGCTTGATAGCATCAAGCAACGAAATGTTAATTTGCACTTGTTTAAACATGTCCAATATATCATTAAAGTTGTTTCCTTTCTTAACTGGTGTCAAACGTTGAGGAAAAGGTGTTTTAGGCACATAGGATGGCATAGGAGTGGTTCCTGGAGAGTCAGATTGTTGTTGGTCTTTGGATGCACTAGTATGTCTCTCCGCTACATTTTGGTCTTCCGATTTGGAATTTGAATCTTCACTAGGCATCTCTACTTTGTTCTCGATCTGTTTACCGGACCTAAGGGTAATGATTGGTTTAGCTTGCTCATGATATTGTTCTTGGTTTGAATTAGATCCGATCTCATACTGTCCTTTTGGATTTGCCACAGGTTGGCTAGAAAACTTGCCCCTCTCTCTCTCACTCAATGTGGTAGCAAGTTGACCCAATTGTACTTTCAGCTTGGCAATGGATTGTGCATTTGTATGTAAGCTTTGCAGGTTAGCTTGTAAAGTCTATTGGGTGTCTTTTTGAAATTGAAGAGAACTCTGCATAAAACGATTGAGTGTATCTTCAAGAGATGGTTTCCGTGATTGTGAAGGAAGTTGTTGATCTTGCGGAAACTGTTGAAGTTGTTGACTGCCAACTTGTGAGTAAGATTGCATAGTAGGATTTCCAGATGGTCCTCCTTGTTGCGGTCCTTTTGCCCAAGAAAAATTTGGATGCCTAGCCCACCCTGGGTTTTAGGTGTCTAAGTAAGGATCATTCCCAGGTCTCCAAAAAGTGTTCATAGCATGAACTTGTTCAGATAGAAATTTTGAAAATGCTGCACCAGATAGACAAGACTGCGTAGGATGGGCGGGACTGGAACATATGACACATGACTCAATTTGAGTTGTTTTTGGAGGTCCATTATTTAACATCAAAGCATCAACTTTTTGTATCAGGCTATCAATTTTGGCATAAAGATCTAGCGTGACTCCTATCTCATATATACCACCTTTCTTCTGTGGTTGGGGACTTCTTTCACCCCTATTTGAATAATCCCATTGCTGGGAGTTTTCACACAAGGTTTCAAAGAAATTTCATTTCAAGCTTCAACATCACTTTTGGTCATGAATGACCCTCTATTAGTGGCATCAACCATGCGACAATTTTGGGGTGTCAAACGGTCATAGAAGTATTGAACCTGTTGCCACTTCTCAAAACCATGGTGTGGACATTTAAGAAGTAAGTCCTTCCATCTTTCCCAACATTCATGAAAGTGTTCCCCCTCTTTTTGTGTGAAATTAGTAATTTCTCTACAGAGGGCGTAGTTTTGTGCACAGGGAAGAACTTGTTTAAGAACTTCTTAGACAGTTGGTCCTATGTAGTGATAGACCCAACTCCTAGAGAATTCAACCATGTTTTTACCTTATCCTTCAAAGAAAAAGGAAAAGGTGCAAACAAATCGAATCATCTGAAAAGTTTTGGAACCTAAAGGTAGAGCAAATGTCTAGGAATTCTTTCACATGATGATAGGGATCCTCCTTATCTAAACCATAAAAGGAGGGCAACAATTGTATGACCCCAGGTTTAAGTTCAAAGTGTGCTGCCGTGGTGGCTGGCAAAACTATGCATGAAGGCGCATTAAATTGGACAGGAGCTGAATAAACTCTAAGAGCTTTAAACTCCATTCTCGTCCGCCATTTCAAATAGAATGTTTCTAAATCTCCTACGAAATGTTCTTTCTATTTTGGGATCGAAAGGTGCTAGTTCTATGTTCAGAGATCTACATCCTAGCATAAACTATGTTATTGCAATGTAGAGAAAACTAAACTAAGATGTAATCTAAGAGAAATAAAACTAGAACTAAAAATTATAAATTCCTAAAACAAGATAAAACTATGTAAACAATAATTGGAAGAAAGAACCTGGAAAAGGAGATGATCAATGTCTGAAGAATTGGGAGCTCCTCCTTCACTTTGAAGACAATTTTATTTTGCAGCTTCTTTCCTCAATTCCTGTAAACAAATTAAACACAAAAATAAATTAAATTCCTAAAATAATGCTAGAAAAATCCTAAGGCTATGAATTATGATAAGCAAGAATCTTAAATCCAATTTGGACCGAAACAGTCCCCGGCAATGGTGCCAAAAACTTGATGTTTTATTTAAATCAACCTGATTTAAATGATTTTAAACTCGCAAGTATAACGAATCAGGTGAAGATACGGTACGTATTACGAGATCGTTCCCACGAGGACTGGTTGTCACAATTCAAATTTAACGATTCTTCTTAACTAATCCAACAAATAGTGTAACGAGTGAAATAACAAAAAAACTACGAAAAATAACCAAGTGCAATAAGGAAAATTCAATCGAGGAGAATACTAGGACTTTTGAATCCACCCCAATTATCTTGACCCTTGTTGTACCTGTTAATTCACCCTCACTCAGATTGATATAAATTTAATAAATAAAGCACACTTTATGTCCTTAGTCAGGCACATAGAATGTTTAATCCCTTAAAGCATAAGGATCACATCTTTCCATCCATGGTCAGGCATGAAGAGATGTAATTCATATTTCTTTCTCTATAGGAAGCCTGTTCATGGTCAGACACAAGCACCTAGAATAAGATTCCAACACAACATCCACATCTAGACTTTGGTTAAGCTCATAGAATGGAGAAGTATGAAGAAGTTTTCAGTTAAGCACACCCGAGAAAGAAATAAATATATCAATTCAGATAAAATCAACACATAACAAGAGTCATTCAAATTAGGGGCTTCATCTAAGCCCTAGCTAAAAGATTAGCAACTCATAAAATCAACTAGAAAGAGAGAAAAATAAAATTGATTAACCGAACACATCCTTCTGGCTCTTCTTTCTTCCTCTCTCTCTCCCTCATTTTCTCCCTTATAGTAGTTGTAGGGACGTCGGTTCCATGTGTAAGGAGGTTTCCCAGAATACGCTATGAGAAGGTCAGTCGGATGCCCTTTTAGAAATTGCCTGCGAAGGCTTTTTACGCAACAGGAATAGAATTCTTGTGCTGATTTCCCGGTGGGGCCCATTCTTGAGTTCAGACAGGATACCACTCCCGTTCACCGACTTCTCCTCGAAATTTCAACTAGAGATGGCTGGTTTTGGAATGTTATTGACGCGGCCAAAGGTAGAATCATGCTGAAATCATCGGTGCAGGGCTATTTGAAGCCAGCACATTTGCGTGCATGGGTACACAAAATCAACATGAGTTTGATCATAATCGCGCCCTTTTGCATGATATGCATTGTGGGTCTAATTACA